>OX030951.1:132501207-132888889 GCA_943735915.1 Pherbina coryleti | reverse complement strand
GAACGCTATTTGATTCCTATATCTAATATATAAAATTCTTCTGTCACGGGGTGCGTGATCGAACTCCTCCGAAACGGCTCGACCGATTTTCGTGATCCTTAGCGAGGATATTAGTCAGGGGTGAGAATCGAACAACATCTATTTTTCATCCCCCTAAAATAAGGGGGCGTGGCACCTCCCATACAACCCAAATCTACGGTAGCGAATAGCTCTGAAGTTATAGGTCGCATAGTATCGGAATTCGGTGTTCTATCTCAATTTACAAGAGCCGTTCCACACGTAAAATTTTATGGGCGTTGAATGTGGGGCGTGGCAATTTTTCAGCCAAATTTTCAGTATAACTTTCAAGCTATAAGTCACACATTAATGAAACTCGGTTAGAACGTTCTATTTAGTCGTGTCTTTCGACTTGCAAAATTGAGCCAGTATAGGCCAAAGGGGTGTGGCACCGCCCATACACTTTAAATTTTTGATATCAGATAGCTTTGAAACTAAATGCCGTATAATAATGAAATTCAGTATGGAGTTGCCACTTGGTGATATATCTACTATAAAACTGGGATGGGTTTTGAAAAAAGGGGTGTGGCTCCGCCCATACACTTTAAATTTTTGATATCAGATAGCTTTGGAACTAAATGTCGTTTAACAACGAAATTCAGTATGGAATTAATATTGGGTGATATTCTTCTACAAGAAAACTGAGACGTCATTGAACAAGGAGGTGTGGCTCCGCCCATACAAGCCAAACTTGCGATATCGAATAACTTTGGAATTGTAAGTAGCACAGCCTCGAAATTTGGTTATCAATTTCCACGAGTCTTTCCAGTTAGAGATAGAGATAGAGATAGAGATAGAGATACAGATAGAGATAGAGATAGAGATAGAGATAGAGATCGAGATAGAGATAGTGATAGAGATAGAGATAGAGATAGAGATAGAGATAGAGATAGAGATAGAGATAAAGATAGAGATAGAGATAGAGATAGAGATAGAGATAGAGATAGAGATAGAGATAGAGATAGAGATAGAGATAGAGATAGAGATAGAGATAGAGATAGAGATAGAGATAGAGATAGAGATAGAGATAGAGATAGAGATAGAGATAGAGATAGAGATAGAGATAGAGATAGAGATAGAGATAGAGATAGAGATAGAGATAGAGATAGAGATAGAGATAGAGATAGAGATAGAGATAGAGATAGAGATAGAGATAGAGATAGAGATAGAGATAGAGATAGAGATAGAGATAGAGACAGAGATAGAGATAGATATAGAGATAGAGATAGAGATAGAGATAGAGATAAAGATAGAGATAGAGATAGAGATAGAGATAGAGATAGAGATAGAGATAGAGATAGAGATAGAGATAGAGATAGAGATAGAGATAGAGATAGAGATAGAGATAGAGATAGAGATAGAAATAGAAATAGAGATAGAGATAGAGATAGAGATAAAGATAGAGATAGAGATAGAGATAGAGACAGAGATAGAGATAGAAATAGAGATAGAGATAGAGATTGAAATTGAGGTTGAGGTTGAGGTTGAGATTGAGATTGAGATTGAGATTGAGATTGAGATTGAGATTGAGACTGAGTTTGAGATTCAGATAGAGATAGAAATTATTTCCGCTACGACAGCAACGCGTCGGGTACCAGCTAGTCTAATATATAAAATTCTTCTGTCACGGGGTGCGTGATCGAACTCCTCCGAAACGGCTCGACCGATTTTCGTGATCCTTAGCGAGGATATTAGTCAGGGGTGAGAATCGAACAACATCTATTTTTCATCCCCCTAAAATAAGGGGGCGTGGCACCTCCCATACAACCCAAATCTACGGTAGCGAATAGCTCTGAAGTTATAGGTCGCATAGCATCGGAATTCGGTGTTCTACCTCAATTTACAAGAGCCGTTCCACAGGTAAAATTTTATGGGCGTTGGACGTGGGGCGTGGCACTTTTTCAGCAGACCAAATTTTCGGTATAACTTTCGAGCTATAAGTCACACATTAATGCAACTCGGTTAGAACGTTCTATTTAGTTGTGTCTTTCGACTGGCAAAATTGAGCAAGTATAGGCCAAAGGGGTGTGGCACCGCCCATACAATTCAAATTTATGATATCGAATAGCTTTGGAACTAAATGCCGTATAATAATGAAATTCAGTACGGAGTTGCCACTTGGTGAAATATTTCTACTATAAAACTGGGATGGGCTTTGGAAAAGGGGGTGTGGCCCTGCCCATACACTTAAAATTTTTGATATCAGATAGCTTTGGAACAAAAAGTCGTATAACAACGAAATTCAGTATGGAATTACTATTGGGTGATATCCATCAACTAGAAAACTGAGACGTCATTGAACAAGGGGGTGTGGCTCCACCCATACAAGCCAAATTTGCGATATCGAATAACTTTGGAATTATGGGTAGCATAGCCTCGAAATTTGGTTATCAATTTACACGAGTCGTTCCACTTAGAAATAGAGATAGCGATAGAGATAGAGATAGAGATAGAGATAGAGATAGAGATAGAGATAGAGATAGAGATAGAGATAGAGATAGAGATAGAGATAGAGATAGAGATAGAGATAGAGATAGAGATAGAGATAGAGATAGAGATAGAGATAGAGATAGAGATAGAGATAGAGATAGAGATAGAGATAGAGATAGAGATAGAGATAGAGATAGAGATAGAGATAGAGATAGAGATAGAGATAGAGATAGAGATAGAGATAGAGATAGAGATAGAGATAGAGATAGAGATAGAGATAGAGATAGAGATAGAGATAGAGATAGAGATAGAGATAGAGATAGAGATAGAGATAGAGATAGAGATAGAGATAGAGATAGAGATAGAGATAGAGATAGAGATAGAGATAGAGATAGAGATAGAGATAGAGATAGAGATAGAGATAGAGATAGAGATAGAGATAGAGATAGAGATAGAGATAGAGATAGAGATAGAGATAGAGATAGAGATAGAGATAGAGATAGAGATAGAGATAGAGATAGAGATAGAGATAGAGATAGAGATAGAGATAGAGATAGAGATAGAGATAGAGATAGAGATAGAGATAGAGATAGAGATAGAGATAGAGATAGAGATAGAGATAGAGATAGAGATAGAGATAGTGATAGAGATAGAGATAGGGATAGAGATAGAGATAGAGATAGAGATAGAGATAGAGATAGAGATAGAGATAGAGATAGAGATAGAGATAGAGATAGAGATAGAGATAGAGATAGAGATAGAGATAGAGATAGAGATAGAGATAGAGATAGAGATAGAGATAGAGATAGAGAAAGAGATAGAGATAGAGATAGAGATAGAGATAGAGATAGAGATAGAGATAGAGATAGAGATAGAGATAGAGATAGAGATAGAGATAGAGATAGAGATAGAGATAGAGATAGAGATAGAGATAGAGATAGAGATAGAGATAGAGATAGAGATAGAGATAGAGATAGAGATAGAGATAGAGATAGAGATAGAGATAGAGATAGAGATAGAGATAGAGATAGAGATAGAGATAGAGATAGAGATAGAGATAGAGATAGAGATAGAGATAGAGATAGAGATAGAGATAGAGATAGAGATAGAGATAGAGATAGAGATAGAGATAGAGATAGAGATAGAGATAGAGATAGAGATAGAGATAGAGATAGAGATAGAGATAGAGATAGAGATAGAGATAGAGATAGAGATAGAGATAGAGATAGAGATAGAGATAGAGATAGAGATAGAGATAGAGATAGAGATAGAGATAGAGATAGAGATAGAGATAGAGATAGAGATAGAGATAGAGATAGAGATAGAGATAGAGATAGAGATAGAGATAGAGATAGAGATAGAGATAGAGATAGAGATAGAGATAGAGATAGAGATAGAGATAGAGATAGAGATAGAGATAGAGATAGAGATAGAGATAGAGATAGAGATAGAGATAGAGATAGAGATAGAGATAGAGATAGAGATAGAGATAGAGATAGAGATAGAGATAGAGATAGAGATAGAGATAGAGATAGAGATAGAGATAAAGATAGAGATAGAGATAGAGATAGAGATAGAGATAGAGATAGAGATAGAGATAGAGATAGAGATAGAGATAGAGATAGAGATATAGATAGAGATAGAGATAGAGATAGAGATATAGATAGATAGAGATTGAAATTGAGATTGAGATTGAGATTGAGACTGAGTTTGAGATTCAGATAGAGATAGAAATTATTTCCGCTACGACAGCAACGCGTCGGGTACCAGCTAGTTAATATAATAATAATAAAACTGGTAACATGAGCTCTAAGTACAACGCACTCTAGGTGTTGTTCATATCATTGTTCTTTCTCACAAGCCTTATATCCACATGTACAAGCATACAACGAACTTCCGATGAACTGGTCAGAATGCAAAGAAATATTGTATCGCGTATTACTTTTTATGCGTTCATGGCACGTTACAATAAAGGTAATATTTTAACTACAATGTTTATGAGCAACAAAAATGTTGTATGAAAGTGTTGCGACAGAAGCTTAAAAAAAACATATGTTGTTTTTGTGGTAAGCCATAAGCTTTTAATTAGTTTCGGAGTCATGACACTACAGAATCATGATTACCGACTTTTTGTGGGCTAAAATAAGAGTTGTCAAGCCCGTTATCGTGCTATTCGACAAACTGTTTTGTTTTCCCCATTTCGTTTTTCTTGAAATCAACAATTTCGGGATATTCAAAAAATTGGTATTATCAAGTCGGGTTATCCGACATTTTAGAATATTTTTTGTACTTATTTTAAGTTAAGTTTTTCTAATTAAATTTTTTCTTATCCAAAAGTATAAAAAGTTTTCTTATGATAATGAAAAAATACTTTATTTTGTTTGTCGTTTATAATAGAATTATAAATAGTAGTATGATATAGAAATTTAAATTGGTATTTCAGAAATTTCGTGGCATTTAAAAAGTTTTGATTTTTGGTTCAATATGTAGAATTCTATTGGCGCAAATTTCTGTCTCAAATAAAGTAGATATAAAAGTGTTTAATTTATTAAATAAGGTGTAATTTAAATATTTTAAAAGTAAACTACTATTTCTAAGAATTTATGTAAAAAAATTAGATTAAGAGCTGTTAAACTGAGCAAAGTTCTGTTGAAATACTTTAAACAGTTTCCCATAAGAAGCATTTCTTGATTTGCCTTAACAAGCGGATAAGCTTTATGAAATATATGTATATTAAAAAGTAAAGAAAATAATAAATGATATATTGCTAAATGACCTGCTTAAAGTATACAATTTTACTCTGTGTTAATTAGGATTCTATAAGCCTCTTGTACAGACAAAAACTTATTTAAATATGTATAAAAAAAGCTTATTCAAAACTTAGTAATCTTAAGGTGAATTAATAATTTTTATTGAAAATTTATGTAAAAATTCTAAATGCCTCAATGGTCTTAAAATATTCTAAATGAGTAAACTTAGGCAAAATTTCTCTTGAAATCTTTTCTTCAGTGCAAATCCACTTATGGGAATCATAAAATTTAAAATATATTCGTTAAATTATAACTTTAACTACGCGCACTTCTCTTGTCGAATGAAATAAAATTTAAGAAAATAGGTCATAAATTAGAACTACACAAAAAAATTAATTAAGAGAAAATCTGTCTTAATCTTTATTCTCAATATCTTTTGTAGGTGATACTTTTATTGAAGCATATTATTCAAAACTGAAATAATACTCTAATTATAATTAACTTTCAATATAAAAGTTCCCAGATTTTTACATGTTTATTTTAAAGAAAATCAATTTAACAGTAACACAAGTGACAGTTAAATGAAATATTACATGACGCCGTGCGCATAACTGAACGTAACAACAACTTCAACACGGTTTAACTTGATAATTCCATTCTTCTTGCTTGTTGGGTATGTTTTTTAGCAAATCTATTACTTTTTCATACTAAAGTACGCTATGCGGATATTACATCACTGATTTTTCAGCTGTCAAGCTATTGTGAATACGACACAAACATGTTCGTGCGTCTCTTAATTTTATAGTGACAGAAAATTTTGTTTTATAAAAGAAATTAATTTTGAAGAAAAAATCTGTTCGCTTCGCTAATTAATACTAAACATATAAAAATGCCATATAACGCATTTGATTCTGATTCCGATGATCTGATTGTGCTTGAAATACCCACTGACGACGATGACGATGAAAGTGACGACTCCGATGGTTCGTTCCCAGAGTACGCTGCGCTGCTTGGCAAAAGAAAACGTAAAATTCCAATGTCACAGAGGAGAACGAACACTAAAAAACCAACAACATCCCAAAAAAGAGACCCGAAAAACCGTCAGACTGCAAAACACAGCGCCAAAGAAAAAGCCACAATATCCAATCAGCCTAAAATAGTAACTAAAGTTGAATTAGATGAGGATGAGTTGGAAGCAGTGGATGAAGTAGAAGAAAATAAAGCAGAAGTCGCTGCATCTATACAAAATTATACAACCATGACAGATGCGGAAGTCAATGCAATCATCGAAACCGATTTGTCCATGGGTGCTGATTTGGTGACCGAAGAATTATTTGAAGATGGTGATGAAGTGCAAGATGAAGCAGACGAGGTTGAAGAAAAGGTCTTTACAGAACTACCAAACAAGTATCTCTTATACGATGAACTAATAGCAACAATTATTGGCTTTGATGGTGAAACACCCATCGTTGAGTTTTCATCGATCGATCGGGATGAGCTTAAGCAATGCGAAAAGAAGTTGCCAGTGGAATGTGGCATTTGTCCGTCTATACTTAGTGCGGCTCATCTTGGTGATCATCTTAAAATACATCAAGATCCCGCAACAAAGCGTTTTAATTGCATCTATTGCGACAACACCGCCTGCAATCGGCACTCGGCAGCCTCGCATTCACGCCGCCATTTAGGCATTCGACCATATGCCTGCGACATTTGTGACAACTACTTTACCACAAAAAACGATCTGAAGTTACACTATCAACGAAAACATCAGGAACGCGAATTCATTTGCGAAATGTGCGGCAAGGCTTATGCACAGAATACATTCTTGAAACGTCACATTGAGTCACACCACCAGGATAAGCGTCCGCATCAATGTAACTATTGCCCAAAGTCATATCATAGGCGAGGCAATCTCAAAGAGCATATTGAAGCTGTGCACATGGGCAATCGCAAACCATTGTCATGTCGTTTCTGTGGCATAGAATTCCGCGATAGCCATAAAATGTCACGACATCGCAAAGAGGAACATCTGAATAAATCGCATTTTGAATGTACGCCCTGCGGTGTGGAATTCACGGACATACAGTTTTTCAACGCCCACAAACGTTCAATACAGTGTAAAAATAATAGATTGGCACTCAAAATGGAGGAAACAATTCCCAAAGCCGAAGTAGTCGAAGTAGTTTTAAGTTAGTAGAAAGTTTCAATCAACTTTGTTGTGTGGTTCTTTCCTAAAAATATTGATTAATGCATTCTGTTTTATAACTTAATTTTAAAATGATTTCATATAAATCCCATCCGGTTTGCTTTAAAACTAGTTTTGAATTCACTTGAAAGCCAATGCTTAAAGCACTTCTTTAAGTTAAGAAACATCTCAGAATTCCATTTGTTCGTCATAAGTAAATCAGAACATTTTTTTTTTTTTGCTTACCGCGTTATAAAGTAAGAAATATTTTAAATCAAAAAACAAATTTACTAATATTGACTTTATTAGTAAATTGTCAATATTTTTTAATAAATTCTTGCATGGAATTTTAAATATTCCAGATTTAAATAAAATTCAATTGAGAATGTCGTGTACGTTGTGTTCTAAGCATTGATTGAGAAATCAATGAACAAAAATTGAAGATTTTTAATTTAAAGCAACTTTTAGTTTGAGCTCATAAATTTGTTGACAAAACTTTTTGTTATATTTTGTAATCCATAAACTAATCAATAAATATATAATTTAAAATGCTTCCATCTTTATATCAGTCCTCACATTTGGTTAATGGCTTAAATTTTTTTCCAGGGAACTCCTGTTTTTAATTAATCGTCTTCATAGAGATTATTCGAAGCTTTCATCAGTGTCTGCAGCCGTAGATTAAAAAAAAGTTTGAAGCTTACTACAATAAGTATCGTTCTGTTTTCTGTTTTGAGCTGTTTTTTCAGCTCTTAAATTGAAGTAAATTATTTTCAACGACTCGATTTTAACTTAAAATGTGGTGGGTATGTGAACTGGGTTCAACTCAAAAAACAGCTTAAAGTCATGGTATGGTAGAATAACCAAGGTCGCTGGGCCGCTTAGACTCTCATTTTATTAACCAGAACTGCCAAAATAATGAAAGAAAGTAAGAGAAAAAAAATTATTCAAATTGAAATAATTTCGATTTGACGATTCTGAGTCCACGCTCTCCCTTGCATCTACCTTCTTTATTCTACCATGAATGAGTGTCAATAAGAAAAAATTATTTTGTGTGTTTTGAAAGCTCAAGAGTTTGATTATTTGAAAGAGGTGGAAATTCTCCAAACAACTATCTTATTATATCGTCAATTACTCCATTAAAATCACTGCTGGGTTTCATTCAAGGCAGATATTTATGTGGCAGCACCATCAAACGTTAAGAAATAATCGATATTTGTCGACTTCATCAGGGGGTTTCAGACAATACTACATGTCCGATGACAAGTGCAATGTGTGAAAGCTAAAACTGCATGTCCATCCGATCCATCCGATCCATGATTTTTCTGTCGGTCCATCCGACATGTAGTAATGTTTGAAAGCACGTTCATCGGACTCGTTGCATTTTTCGTTCTGCAGAAATCGTCGAGGAGTGAACAACTACGCAAAGCAAAAAAAAGGAAAATGTATTTGAATAAATAAGTTTTTCTTTTCTTCACTCCTTAACCCAAATCCTCTTTTTTCCTTTTTTTTGTTTTTCTATCTCTTCCTTTTCCTCCAATACTTCATCAATACTCAGAGCAGCAAGAAATTGTTTTGCCGTTGCTATGACGTGTTCTCTTTGAGCGATGAAAAATAATGATGTCTATCCAACATGTAGTATGTCTGAACGCTTGTCAAGAAAATGCCGTTATTTTGCCGAACTACATGTCCGATAGACATGTAGTACTGTCTGAAACCCCCTATTCGAAACCGTTTGAAATCAGCGGACCCGTTTTCCATACTGAGGACACCTTCATGCAAGTGAGGCAACATTTGTAAACATGATCACGAGTGTGACATACATTTAAGACTGCTGGCAAATTTGTTTGATTTTTTCCAATCTATATTTTATGAAGTGAACTTTTAAAATTAACTCAAAAAGCTGTAGCTTGGTACATTCTAAATTTTGTAGGAGAGAAAAATGAACTTTCAGAAATTTTTCTTAGAAATAGCTTGTCTTATCTATAGTTAGTGAAAAATAAAATCGAATTTAAAACAAAAAGTATAAAGTTTCTAAAGTCTACTTTTATTTTAGACTATGACTTTGCGCTATTTCATTCACTTCTCAATGTAGGTAATTAATTGAAAAAAGTTTAAAAGTTTAATTTTAAGTTTTTTTAAAACTTAATGATACGTTTCCATCTGCTCGAAATCTTGAGATTTTTTGAAATTTCGTAGAATCAACAAAAATTTTCAAACAAGTTCAAGATTTCAACAACATCTAATAAAAAATCTCATAAAATGCAATACTGCATCCCTGAAAAGTTATACAGCACTATTCAGCTTGTGTCAAAATTTTATATTGACATTTTGAATTAAAACTAATTAATGATTTAAAAAAAAACAACAATCAGAACCAACCAAATGAAGTTTTAATTGTAAAATGACGTCATGCCTGCTGGAAACACTTTGAAATCACTTTTTCAAAATCTCAAGATTGCGAGTAGATGGAAACATAGTATAATATGGTAAAGTCTAATCAATTTTTATTTAATTTTAATGTATTATGAATAATTGAAATTGAATATTATTTTGATGGAGTAAACTATAACTAATAATTAATCAATTTTTAATAAAAACAAATTTTATATTCCCTTTGTGCCATTTAGAACAGAAAAACCACAAAAAGCTATCGCATGTATGACATACAGATTCTAGAATTCAAGCAATCGCTTCTTCACACACGTTCGAGACGTCATATTTTGTGGAACACAAATTCACTAACGTGTGAACTCGCTGAAGTTACAATTTTTATAAGTTTTTATAGTTCATAACTCATTAATTTTGTTGCTCCAAATTGCTGCGAATTTCCACTCATTACTTGAGCTCTTAAGCTTTTTCTGCTTATAATTTCTTCATATAAATTTTCAAAATTTTTGTTTTTTTTAGATCAATAATCAGCTAGTTGTCAATACGACCATTTCCTTACAAACTGAATAGTTCAAAGTTGTTATCAAAAATCCTACAAAAGGCCTTTATTTCATAAATCTGGAATAGCGCAAGGTATGATGGTATGTTCAATTGTGTGAACCATCCCTATTTCGGCATTACGTTAATTTCTCTTGACTTTTTAGCAAAGTTGCTAGTTAAATATTGCAAGTTGAATCTCGATAACTTTGTTTAAGTTTTGTGGTCGAATTTTTCTAAAATGAGCTGCATTATGAAAGGATGTCCAAACAGCAGGAGCGCTAGCAAACATTTGAACTTTTTTAAACTACCACCAACTTATGAAAAGCGAAAGCAGTGGCTTGATGTCTGTGAAGCAGAATGTAATACTAAATTTCCAGTAGTTTGTGCCATGCATTTTCGACCAAGTGAGATGTATACGAAAGGCACAAGGGTAAGACTTCATCCAGACGCTGTTCCTATGCCACTGATAGTAAATGCAGACGGAAGGTATTTCGGTTCTATGAAAGTATCGGTACTTTGTTCAATTTTTTTTTATATTTTAGTGTGCAAGAAACTATCACTAAGATAAATTTTCGACAGGAGAAGGAACCGAGCAGAGAGCTCCCTGAATTTGAATTAGAACCAGATGATGACTACGATGACTGCTGCGGTGAAGTTTTTGTAACGTATAGCGGTGTGCTTGTATTTCATTGCTCTCCTTGTGACAAAAAATACGGAAGTTTCATTAATTTTGTAAAACACTTGTCAACAGAACATTATAAGCACATAAAAGAAGAGTTCATTAATAATGAGTATGAGACTAAAAGCAGCGAAAGTTTCGAAAGAACTATATCGGTAGATAACAGCATTTGTGAAGAAAACTATGAAATAAAACAAGAAGACGATTTGCAAGAATTTATGAAAATTGAGATACAACCAACAGTGTTACAGACTGCTGAAGATCCGTTTTGTGAAATTGAACAAATTCTAATTCAGGAAACAGTTCATTGTAAGGAAACAGATATTGAGTATGAAGAACTAAGTAGCGAAGAAAAAACTGTTGATACTTCTTTTCTATTGAGCAGCGAAGACAAATTTGAAAAGCAGGTATGTCTAAAATAATAAACTTTCTCCAAGCAATCGTTTATAATATTAAGAGAACCCTCTGAGAAAAAGTGAGAGTTTATAGGAGACATGTTGAAATTGATGCTGTATAAACCGAAGCAGAATTGCTCTACAAAATTAAATCGCCCTGAGCACCTTCGTGGATATAAAATATCAATATATTATAATACGAAATGCAATATTAATATACGATATATTGCATTTTGCGGAGCGTAAAAGTTTCATCTGAAGATCTGGCAATGGAAATTGTGGGTAGATTTCCTCTCTTTTTAATATAATGATATGCCGCCATATATGTCTAAGGTTCTGATATTTTAAGACATTTTAATTCCCCTTGCTAGTAAAATAGTGCTTGATGTGCTTGTTTCATTGAACAGCTCTGGAGTTAGTTATCATCGCATTTATATTTATTCAGGTTTTTGATATTCTTTTTTTTTTCTGACCAATATATTTTGGTATTCTTTTGGTACTAGCACTGGCTTTTAAAAACTAGTTCAGAACTATTTAAAATGGCATGCATTATTTTGAAGAAATGTCAAACTGAGAGTTTCTGTATAGTGACCATGGTCCTTATTTGATAAAAAAATTTGCAAAATAATCCCTCTTAGCAATTTTAAAGGGTAATTTTCTTTCAACATCTTTCAAGTTCGAATAACCTATACAAAAGAAACTAGATTCGGAAAGCTATTGGTTAACTACAAGACAAACTCAAGCAGCTTTTGATAAACTATATAGTTTAAAAATCTATAAGAAAATCAAATATTCCGATAGGTCGTTAAACTATTTTTCAGATTAATCGTTAAACAAGTTTTCGTCTCTTGCTATCTTCCTAGGAGTTTATTATTCTTAATAATCGTATTCTAGAAAATTATTATTTCTAGACATCGTAATTTAAAAATAATGTTTTTAATGTACCCGCTATTGTAAATCAAGTGTATAAATTGTATATAATATAAATTGTAAAAATAATTTCCCCTTATAAAATTTGTATAAACAGTTGAAAGATTTTAAAAATTTATCCTGCCGTATCTAGTCCTCAAAAAAAAAAATAGAGCAAAGAGTTGTTTAGATCTCAGAAGTAAATTTACTGAAGAAATACAAACAATGGTAGATTTAGCTTTCCTAACTTTTGACTTGCCGAGCATTTCTAACAATATTTAAATTTTTAGGTTAAAGCTATCAAGATCAATTTATGCAAACTAAGTAATAAGTTTTATGCCTCAGTAGATTTAAATATTTTCTTACATTCACACAACTGCCCTGTTAAATAATTAATTTATTACAGGAACAATCATTATCTGACGCTGAAAATCCACCAAAAACAAAAAGAAAAAAAAAAGCTGATCAAATATTCAAATGCGATTTATGCAACAAAATCTTTAAAAACGTACAAATATTGAGACGGCATGCCCAGGTCCACTCGTCGGAACGCAAATATAAATGTGACATTTGTGGCTTAGGTTTGAAGCATCACAGTTATATTAAACGCCATATGCGCCGTCATACGGGAGAAAAGAACATAAGTTGTGATATATGCTCTAAAAAATTTTACACCAACTCAGAACATAAGTTACATCTTCGCTCGCACACCGGTGAAAGGCCATTCGTTTGCTCAAGTTGCGGATTGGCTTTCACAAATTCCGGAGCTTTAACTGTGCATGAAAAAACACACACCATTGAACCATTGTTTAGATGTGAATACTGCAATAAGGGTTTCTACAGCGAATATAGAATGAAGGGTCACATGATAGTTCACACAAAAGAGCGACCATTTATTTGTACCATTTGTTCAGCCAGCTTTCCGCGAAAAAGATCAATGCTGAGACACATAGATCTGCGACACAAGAAATCTTCATTAAAATAAGAAATATGAATAGTTGAATTTAAAAATAAGAAATATAAATAGTTGAAAAGACTACTGAAATAAAAGATATCTAAAACGGTTAAAGTGCATGTTTTCGCATTGCGATACACGGTCTGGGTTACAGAATTATGATTTAGTGCTCTCTCTAAATAGTCTTTCAATTAAAAACCATAGTTATTTCCTATCGCAACTCGTTGCTTTGAGTGGTATGGCTACAAAGGAGAAAATATTTTCATCTCCAAACTAGTTGTTCGCAAACTAGAAATCGCTTTTCGTAAAATAATTCTTCAAAATTTGAGCAATAGAAAGGCGCAAATAACCGTAGAAATTATGGGGATTTAGTTAAAATTAATGAATAAGGTAATTTTACCAAATGCTTAAAAATTTTTTAAGCAATATCCTTAATAATTTGTGAAAGTTCATCAATTATATTAAATAAATCTTCAAAAGCTATCAAGTGGAACATTTAATTTTTACACAACAAGTACAATTATTGCTGATTAATGCATTTGCGCACACGTAAAGTATTCGGTTTTCGTGTATTTTTCAAAAATTCTCCAATCAAAGTTTCCAAAAGTATGTGCGGATTTTTTGTCGACCTAGGCCGAATAAGAAAATTCGAAAGGACTAAATTGATGACAAAGATGGAAATTTAAATACAAAAGTATTCGAAGTAAAAGCTAATAGCAGATGAGATGTTAGATTTGATCACTGTCTTTTCAAAATTTGACAAAAATTGTAAGGATTGTGCGATTTTTTATGTGTTTTTTTATTTATTTTTTTTCTTAAGTAAATTGATAAATATAGATTTTTACGTATTTGTTTTAAGTTTTTTGAAAAAATTTAATTGAATTCTTTTCTTTTTCGTTAGCTAGTGAACATTTATTTAGTTCTTATTAAATCCATGGCAGATAGCTTTTTTTCTTAAATATCGCATGGGTATAATTTAGGATGTTAACAATAATCCTCTTTCAATGTCAGCGATAATTAATTAATGTACTCAAGTCCTACTGGTTACTCGAACCGCAATAGCTAAAGCACTAGAAAATACAATAGAACCCTTAGATCTGAAACTCAAATATTATCGTGAACAGGTCATTATAGGAAGCAGCTGTTATGTTTTCACTTAAAAAGTTCCTTTAACAACCATCCAAGCAGACATTTAAAAATTAAGTATGGAATTCGAAAACTTGAATTGCAAAACTAATTTTCGGCAATTTGAAATGTCCAAAGATGATGCCTTCGATGCATGTTGTGGCAAAATATTAATAACACGAAAACGCGTGCTTGTTATACGTTGTTCATTCTGCAAAAATAAATTTAGCTGCTTCGATGATTTTGTGGACCATTTGCAAACTCAGCATTATCAGCATACTCAAGATGAAAATATGTATGCCGCCGACGGGAGCGACACTAAAGCAGAGTTTAAATTTCTATGCAGCTCTTTAGATGGCAGTAAGGAACAAGAGGATGAAAAAGCGGAATTCTCAGAAATTCAAAGCTTTGCTGAAGTTGTCATCAGCCCAGACTTCAAAGAAGTTCAAGAAGAATATTTTGAAGAAATTGAAGAAGTAATAATCAATAATGGAGCATATTGTGACGAAAAACCTTTTGATTGCAAACTAAAATCAAGCGAAATAAGAGAACAACTTGACGAAGAGGTCAAGTATTTATTATTTGAATAAATATAGAAATAAATAAAAAATAACTGAAATTTTTTAACAGATTGAAACAGATGGTGACCTCAATATGGAAGACATAATAGTTGACTTTGATGTTCACAAACATATAAATAAAACGTTTGATGATTCTGATGTGCAGGCAATTCACGAAAAAGAAAACAACAATAAGGACAAATTTTATAGACAATATCAATTTAAAGATAAGGTATGTTTGGCCAAACCATAAAGTGTTATATCGGAAATTTAAATAGTTGGTTTTCAGTTACATAGGCTTTTGTTTAGGTTCACTAACTTGAGTTATATTCCGTCCATATTCCATTGAATTCACGTAGAGTTTTCTTATTGTTTGGCATTTATATCAACTATTTATGCCTACCGTATGCTGAATAAATTGTTTAAAATAATCATTTCAAGTATCTCATGTTAATCTAAGCTATATTTTTCCCCAATTCATTGAGCGCAGCCTATTTGTTGCCTATATTATTTTATTAATTTCAGTTGATATTTTTGCATAATTTCAGGAAAAACCATCGACATCGGAAGAATATCGTACAAAAAAATATAGAAAAACTGCCCCTGCAGAAGTATTCAAGTGCAATATTTGCGATAAAAAGTTTCCGTACAAAGACAGGCTCAAAAAACATAGCATTATTCACTCAGAGGAACGTAAGCATAAATGCCATTTATGTAACTTCGCCTTTAAAGACAGCTCCAATTTACGTGCTCACATGACACGTCATACAATGCAGAAGAATATTAGCTGTGACATATGTTCGAAAAAGTTTTTTACCCGATCCGAAGCTAAACAACATAAGCGTTTACATACTGGTGAACGACCGTTTATTTGTACTACTTGCGGCTTGGCTTTTATCAGCTCTGGTGCTATGACTGCGCATGCCAAACGACATTACTCTGAACCACCCTTCAAATGCAATTATTGCGAAAAAGGTTTCTACGGAAAAGCTGATTATCAGGATCACTTGCTAGTGCATACTAAAGAAAAACCTTATGTTTGTCATATATGTGGGGCCAGTTTTCCACGCCGTAAATCAATGTTAAGGCATACAAAACTTCATTCAAAGTCAACTTAAGTCATCTTAAAAAGTATAGAATACATAATGATTATCTTTAAAATTATCTTTGGCTTGAGCATACTCATATATAACATGAGTTCGATAACATGAGTTCAAATTTTATATAATTTATTTACTTTGAAATACAATTTTGTTTGTACTTTTCCAAAACATATTGAATAAATAGTAACGAAATCTTGAATTATTATAGTGTCAAAATAACAAAAAAAAAAAATATATATATAAATATATATATGTATATATATTAAAAAAAAAAACAAAACATTGTTGATTAAAATAAATTTAAAATTTAAATTACAACCATAATAAACATTAAAATTCATGAAATTAAAAATAAATAATAATTATAAGTTATTTACAATTATTTTATACAAATAAAATATCCATATAAAAATTATTTGCTCATTTCAAAGTGTTGTTCACAACTTTATTGCTAATAGCACATCTCCGGATTTCAAGCAAATAATAAAGCAGTTTATTGCAATAGCTATTCGTTTCAAAATTTCCGCAAGATTGGACTCAAAAGTCTTTTAAAATACATTTCCTACATACTCATCTCGATGTTTATCTCTAAATACTTAAAGGCGATACGAGCGACGAGCAAGAAGAACGGCTACACCAAGATTTTATGAAATCAAGAGACAGTCCTACGAATTTTTTGGACGATAGCATGATAAGCAACCACTGTTGGACTCTAATGTGTGAAAGGATTCCAACCGACTCAGTCGAACAGCTCTTAATTTCTAATTTATCCATTTTTATTGAATAAAATGACTCCGGTCCAAATCAAAAAAGTGTATACTTGTGTAATTATTTCTTATCAAGTGGTATTAGTTTTTTTTTAAACACCGAGATTAGTTTTTTTATACATATTTTAAAAATCTTTCTTAAAATTAAGATTTTTACTAAAATATAAGCCAAGAATATTATTAATTAAGTTAACTGGGCATTTTTTAAAAACTATCTTCAATCTTCACAATATTGTCATCATTGCAGAAGTATAAATCCAATATTTTTTAAACTACATGCTTTGGAACAAAAACAAAATTTTTGGGATCTACTTAAATTGATTAAAATCAGGTCTTACTGAACGCATATTTTTGTTTTATAAACTCTTGTTTCAGACCAAAGAACTAAGATATAAGGAAGCGCTGTTGTTCCTCATAAATGAAGTACTTATCATATTTGTGTTGGTTCACACAAATACAGAAACATTCACTAGGGGCCGCATTTGGATGTTGCGCAAAAAAGGGCCACACATTTTTTCAAAACAAATGGACTATCTTGGATTAATATAAATCTCTTACTTGTTTGGATAGGGCGCCAAGATAGTCAAAAATGTCAATCAGGCAAATTTATATTATTAAGAACCTCTATATTCTTTCTTTTACGATAAATCACTATATATTTCCTAAGTACTGTTTTCTACAAAAAATCTAGCAAAAATCTGCGAATAGCGCAAATACATTCTGCGTATAGTATGTATTCATACTAAAAATCCATAGAAATAAAACTATAAATAAATCAATAAATTTTATATATAAACATATACGAATGCGATGTATCCTGAGAACAAGGGCGCCCTGCAAACCTTCACCTTCAAAAACTGAATGCGCCCATGATATTGTGCTAGTGTTTTGACAGTTCTTATATTGAGATCTCGATATCGAAATGGCGCGCAATTGATAGGCATATGTATGATATTTTCTTTGAAATGCTTTCGGAAAGAAATGACTTGTGCGCTATGCAAGGCTTAAAATAAAATTACTTCGGATTTCAATATTCATAATCAAGCAAGTTCAAGTGATGACATTCATTGTCTACTCTGTATTTTTAACTTACGAAATAACAATATTCTTTGTTTACATTTTCGATAGAAGCAATGTCAAAAAACACTTCCTGTCTCGCTCTAACGGGTACTTCATCACACGTACGCTGTATGTGAGGGAAACACCATTTCCTTATATCTCATGATACAATTATACAGGTAGCATTGACAAGTATAGATTTTCTCAGCAACAAGGCAACGACCATCTGTCAAAAACAGTTGTTCGTGCAACAAGAATTAAACGAATGTAAAAATAAATAAATTCCGCAAAATATGTGCGTTAAATACACAGTTATAATAATGAAAGTTGTGAAAAAATTATGTGTGATATGTGTTTAACGTTTTCCAGCCGTGGTGTTTTAATTTTAATTGAAAACTTTTTCAATTTCGTCCACATGCATCTGCAGCTGCTGAGGTTGCTGCACTTAAACGTTTTCAACCTTTTTTTTATGTTTGCACTTAATAACATTAAGTTTACAAATTATTTTCGTTCTAGTAATAATAACTCACTATTAATTAAATAAAATAGGCAATATTTTGTAAGAAAATGTTTGGTTATTTGCATGCGCTGAAACATAAACAATGGCGAAAACATAAGAAATAATTGAACGCTCTCTTTCTAGACATTTTTTTTGACAGATGGTCGTTGCCCAATCAACTGTCAATACTACCTTATATTATTATACCATGCTTATATCTTATTTCTATGTTCCAGACTCACCCCAGGCAACTTACAAGTTGCTTGAATGTTTATCTCTGCGTTATTTTTTTAAGCTCGAAAGGTAATCCCCAACTCACACGGTGATTGGCAATCAAACAATCTAATCGTTTTGTTGTTGCTTTCAATGTGAAACTATCAAAAGCTCTGAGAGCCGGAGCGGATGAACACAGATTGCATCAATCTAAATTTGTTCATTTTGAGATTGCTGTACATGTCGGCAATCAGCAATCTGAAAAGTGTTGCTAGGTTACGAAATAAAATGTTCAAAGAAATGCAAAATTATGATTGGCGTGTCGTGTGAGCTACCAACAATCAGCTTGTGAAAGAGAGTAAGAAAAGTTCATTGATTGCCAATCAAGCAATCCCGTGTGAGTTGGCCATAAGAAGATCAAGCAAGTCATTTTAACACTTTTTAACGGTTTATTTTATACAGCAACAAGGGTAAATTTTATACACCAAAAACTAATGTATATTGTGCCTAAGGAATTTGAATATCCTTAAAAAAGATGTATTTCAAACTTTAAATACCAGCTGATATATTGCCCTCTGCCTAAAAACTCAGCATCTGATAAAAAATACATTCTACAATGCCATCAAAATTGAATTTTTTGTTCTTATTGCGAAATTAAAATTGAAGCCCAAACTTTTTTTTCAAAACTTCACAAACATTTTTAAGAATAACTACCTTTCATATAAGTACTATTTAATCCCAATTTCTTTGTGTTATTGTGACTTTATCATAATCAAGAAAATTATTCACAGACGAGAGCTGCCATATAATCCAAAAAAGATAAACAATCATCTTTTGTGACAAGACTGGCAGCTTTGCATTCACAGCTGTTCAATTTTCGTGTTTTTCTGTGGTTTTAATTTTATTAAAATTTAGTCCTTATAAAAACTTTATTATGACTGCTTTTGAGCTTAATAGTCGACACAAAAATTTCCGCGAGCTCTCACAATTCCAACTGGCCGCTGATGACGCTTACGATGCACGCTGTGGCGAAGTCTATATAACGCTAAATCGAGTGCTTGTATTTCATTGCTCACTTTGCGACAATAAATATGGAAGTTTTGATTATTTTCTGGAACATTTGTCCGCTCTGCATTATAAAGATATCCAGGAGGAAGTAATTGAAATCGATACTGAAACTGAAGGAAGCGAAAGCGAATCGAAGGCTGTATTTCTTGATTATAGTTACGAAGAACCGGGCCAGGAACAATACGATGAAAAATATGACGAAATGTTGCAAAGCTCTAAAGAGGATGTTAAGCCAAACATTGATCAAATTGAAGAAGAATATTTGGAAGAAATCGAAGGGTTAGAGATGGTGGATGCTGAGCACTTTGCAGAGGAATTCGAAGAATTTAATTTGGAGAAAATTAAAGAAGAAATTGAAATTGAGGTTTGTCATAAAACTCAACAATGATATATTTCTAACAAATGTGAATTTTGCAGGAACAAACAACGTCCAGCACCAGTACTAAGTACGAAATAGAATATCAACGGAGCTCGGAGGTGTATAGATGCGATAAGTGTGGTAAAATGTTTGTATCAAGATCAAAATTAAAGAAACATTCCATAACGCACTCTTCCGAACGAAAGCATAAGTGCAAAATTTGTGGATTTGCCTTCAAGGAGCGCTCAAATTTAAATGCTCATTTGCGTCGTCATTCAGGTCAAAAGAAAATCAGCTGTGAAATGTGTCCAAAGAAATTCTTTACAAACACTGAAGCCGCGACACATCAGCGAACTCATACCGGTGAACGACCGTACATTTGCTCATACTGTGGCACAGCTTTCGGAACTTCTGGTGCGCTTAATGAGCATGTAAAAAGGCATAATAACGTGCGGCCACATAAATGCCTCCATTGCGATAAAAGTTTCTACGATAGCTGTCAATTAAGGGATCACATGGCCGTACACACAAAAGAGCGTCCTTTCATTTGTACCATCTGCTCAGCTAGCTTTGCTCGTCGAAAATCACTGCGAGTGCATACAAAACTTCACATAAATGCCAAAGAATATGAGTGCAGTTTGTGTGAAAAGTCTTTTAATCAGAAACCTGCTCTGATTGCGCACGTGAAAATAAATCACAAAGTTATAGATAAAAACTAACCTAAAAGAAATAATAAGAAATAGTTAAGATAATATATATATACGTGAAATACGGAGCAGGCTTGTTTATTTTCAAACATGATTCCCTACAACTAATGAATATGGAACTGCATTTATTGGTTTGAGTTTCTTCGAATAACGCTTTTAAGAATATTTTATATACCTTCTTATAACAGTTTCATGACTTACATATTATTTGCTTACCAATATCTAAAATATAAAATAAGTAATATAGCATAAGATTAGTAGTAAGAAAAAGTATGCAACGTGCTGCTATGTACAGAATTAAATGTTCTTTAAAAATTTTCATTGTAAGCTAATTTGCAAGCAATTATATAAAAATGGTTAGACAGCGCTCGGAGAAATTCGCATCCTTTAATAACTTAAATTTAACCTTTTATAAATTCGAAGATATTTCATATGAAATTATAACTAATGTTTGGATTAGTTTTTATTTAGACGAGTATTTGATTTTATTCTAAAATAAATAAATTATAATTTAAACTTCTAATTTTGGAATAAAATTTGCTATTTGAACTGAAGATGAAGCGATAATAAATATTTTAACAACTGTTGATCTGGTACGTTCTTGTTACGTTTTTTAGTAAACAATTAATTCTGAAAACAAAAACTGACTAATTGTCAGATATATCGAAAGATGAGTTGTTGCCAATATCTCTTCTTTACAAATTACTAGATACAACGTTGTTACTTTTAAAATTATATTTGTTTGATTAAGTCATAAATACATAACATAACGAGTTCGAATAATTCAATAAAATATTATAATGTTTACAAATTATATACAAAAAATATTGTCGCCCTATTATTTAGTGCCACATATGACTGCGCATTAAAGTGTGTGGACCATTGAGTCATTGAGATCATTGAGATATTATGTGCGGCCGTCACTTTTTCAGATAATGGCTCAGACCTCAAACTCAGAACTTCAATAATGCCATATAAAGCCTCTTGAGAAAATGAACATTAGTCGTTCGGAGTCGTCATACGACCACACACATTTAACCACACACGGAACATAATTGATCATGAGAACTTATCTTGTAATCTTTTCATTTCACTATACTTACCAAGTTTGCGCATTTACACACGTGAAAAAAATATATAAAAAAAAAAAAACGTTTCCACTATCGATTTATTGATATAGTAGTCACTTTATCAGCACAATATTTACTTGTATTTATGTAGCTAAAATTATTAGCCAATAACGTAAATATCTTATCAAATTACTTATATTCAAACAGACAAACAAACATTAAGAGTATTGCCAAAATTTTATTGTTTCAGTCTATTTTTCGTGGTCTATTGAAGTTAATCGATTTAAATATTCAGCTGTTTCTTTGTAAAAACACGAGTTTTAAAAACTACACCCACGTATAGAGTTCTTCGCAAACATGACAAAACAAATATTTTTTTCCACTTTCGTAGAAGAGTTTCTGGACGCAAACACAGATATGTGCAACGATATAATAAAGGAATTAAGTCAAATAGAGGAGTTCTTAGATCAACAACAAAAATGTGGTGATATAATAAGAAATGCTAACGGTCAAATATTATTCAGATGCAGTTTATGTAATCAAGAACAGCTTGTATACGAGAACTTCGAGAGATATGAGGAACATCTATCTCTTAAACATAGCAGAGCACATATGACAGACATGTTTCGCGACAATGAAATTCACAACGAGAATCTGTGGATAGAATTAAATAAAATGGAAAATGTTAACTTTTCTCAACATAGCAGCGAATTTTTGCAAAAAATTGATGAGGTAATTTATGGGAGGGAAATTCCCAACATTACTTTTTAGCTTAAAAATATTGTTTATCATTCTAATTACTGTAAGCCTACCTACAGTCTAATTCACATAGTTTTGTAATGTCACTTAAAATTGTCTAAATCTTAACCTACTAAAAAAGATCTTTTACAGTTGAAGTTAAATTGAAGTAATAAATTATTTTGTTTTAACATGATCAAAAATTGATTTTTAACGTTCGTTCTATTGATTAATGTAATACCAACACTTACTAAATAATGAAATTTTGGATCCAACGGAATGGATTTCCGGCCCAGTTGTTCAAGTTTATTTTGTCGTTACAAATGTGAAGTTGCGAATCTGAAAAATGTAATTTTTCTTTTGTCATTGTATCCTATTGCTTAAGTGGAGCTATATTATATATATTATTATGCTGTGCAAAACTAAAACTATAAAATATTGTAACAAGAATAATAATTATACTTCACATTTGTAACGACGATTTGTAAAAATGCAAAGTATCTTTATCCAAATGGTAAAATCTCTCACAATTCTACAAAAACTTAATGTAATGACACTCTGAGTTTAAAATCTATTGAAAACCCCGCTTACTTTCCATACAACGTGACCATCATAAATTCCACAAAAATTATTGTATGGTCTTGATATTTTACATATAGTATAAGCTTTAAGCTATAGATGTAATCGGAGTTTAAAACTTGGCAAAGTTAAATGAAACCATGCCCATGCCCCCTATACACATCTTCAAATTTTGCCTTTTTGTAACGCCCGTAAATTGTATGTATTCTGGATCAGAGTCACTTAAGTTGATTTAGCCATAGGTAGATCTGATCATAGCCTGTAGATCTGTACGTGTACTCGTAAAAGATAAGTAGCCATTATTACGGAATTTCGTAATAATCACTTATGGCGTAAATAGTTTTGCAGATAACATATTTATAAACAGTTAATGTATAACGGCTGTGGAAAAATTTTTACTTTGTTCAACTTAACTTTGTTGTGTTGAGTTTTTGGAATGAAAATTGTACACTTTTAAAACAGAAGGAAAGCTAATCAGCTTTTAATTTTAATATCATCTATTTTGATTTCTTATTTTTCACATTCTACTAATTGATTACTCATGTAAGGTTTAATAAAATGTGATAAATGTTTTTTTTTTTTTTTAGATAATGTTTGATAACATTCACAAAAAACGTTATCGCTTTAATGGCAAAAAAAAAAAAACGCAAGGGAGAGCCACCTATAAAACGACTTAAGATTGCCGATAACAATTTACGGGCATTAGAAAATAATTAAGATATTTCATGCAAGTGCTTCACAAAATGTCATTTTCAAAAGTAATTAAAAAGTATACCATAATATTTATGCCTAAACATTCTCCTAGTACTATACTTGGATTCAACCTATTATAAAGACGTAAACTTGGGTTTATGTTGAATATAAAAATATTTTATTCGAAACAGTTAAAACGTTTCTTCGTTCGTTTATGAAACTTAAAACGTAAATTGTCCATTTTCATATTTTATAAAAACTTTAAAGGGAAACTTTAGATATAAAAACTTTTTGAATGCAGATTTCATTTAAAAAGGGCAACAACAACAAAAAAAAAGCGCATTGATTTATATATATATATATCTATAAAATAAATCTATAAAAACCAGGATATCTATAAAAACGTTATTTCGAAAAAAACGAGTAACGCCTTTTCTATATTAAGCCATCGATATTATTTGTAATATATCTCAATATTACTTCTATTATAAAAAAATATATTTAAATTTTAATAATATCTATATCATGTCTCATTTTAGGTCATTGACGATGACAGTAGAGAGGAATTGAACTGCCCGGAGAAACTAAGAGAAAAAATACCAACACAAAACACAACTGTTGTACAAGAATCAACGGAAGCAAATGATGGCAGTAAGAAAAAAAAGAAAAAACGCACCCCAGGTTTTTGTGAAATATGCAATCGTTCCTTTAATGATCTATATAACCTGCGCGTACACAAAATGATTCACACCGGTGAAATGCCATTCCAATGTGAGGAATGCGGCAAACGTTTTCGACAATATAACAAATTAAAAATACATCGTATCACTCACACCAATCAAAAGCCCCACACCTGCGATATATGTGGAAAAGGATTCAGATTTCGCAACTATCTCTCAGTACACAGACGCCTTCATTCCGGTGAAAAACCGTACAAATGTAAATATTGCAACGAACATTTTCATTCGTTACATAATCGTCGCATACACCTCAAGACGCAGCATTCGTGTGAAATAATTGGAACTGCTACGTATACATGTGAAATCCGTGAAAATATACATACAAAGCCTTACGATTTGCAAATGCACATGGTACAAAATGCAAAGCAACTCAATTTTCCTTGCGACCTCTGCGACAAACGTTTCTACACACAATGTCAGTTAAAGGATCACAAATTGTCGCATTGCAAAAATAAGCCACACGAATGTGAGTTGTGTCACATGCGTTTTCAACGTAAAACTAATTATATACAGCACCTGAAAATACACTCGAATGTTAAGGCGTATATTTGCCAGATATGCAGCAAAGCTTTTGCCCAAAAATCTGGACTTTATGGACATATGAAATCGCACAGTGGCACAGTCATGGGCACTGCAAATGTGACATTTTAGAGCGATATATTTACTAAGCGAACGAAAAAGAATATATATATATATATATATATATCGTCACCTACACACAAAATCTGTAACTTCTAACGTAAACCAAACCAAAATTATGACACAAAAGCCAATGAAGTTATCATAGAACCTATATGTCTATTAAAACTTTGAACAAATATTTCTTAAAACATTTAAAACCTATTTAAGCTGTAATTGTTTATCGACATATAAATATAAATAATTACAAACGAATTCAGGCACATCGTCGAAGTTTAAGTAAAAAAATATCTGAATTCAAATGTTGCACAAAGTCAGAGCTTCAATTTAACACATGGTCCAATAAGTCCCGAGACTAAGTAATAAAAAAACTTTCGTTTTGCAAATATTCTTCTTTACTCATCAACATAGGTTCCTTCAAGAGCAATGCATTCATTCACCGCTTTTCTAACTTTTATACCGGTCTTGTAGAACGATCTGTGCTTCGCCTCAAAATACGCTTCAGTTTCAGCCATCACATCTTCATTGGAGCCAAATTTCTTGCCGGCAAGCATTTTTTTTTTTAGGTCAGCAAAGAGCCAGTAGTTGCTGGGGGCCAAATCTGCCGAATACGGTGAATGAGGAAGCAATTCGAAGCCCAATTCGTGGATTTTCGCCATCGTTTTCGTCGATTTGTGACACGGTTCATTGTCTTGGTGAAAAAGAATTTTTTTCTTCTTCAATGGGGCCGATTTTCGCGATTTTATCCTTAAAACGCTACAACAACGCTATATAATAATCGCTGTTGATTGTTTTTCCCTTTTCGAGATAGTCGATAAACAAAATTCCATGCGCATCCCAAAATACTGATGCCATAACCTTTCCAGCCAACTGGTGTGTTTTTGGTCGCTTCGGCCTGCTTTCATCGCTGACGACCACTTAGCTGACGACCGTTTTGATTCCGGTGTGTAATGGATTCATGTTTCATCAATTGTCACATACCGATTATTTAATAACAATTCCTGATTTGGCTATATTTTTAACGAATATCAACTGTAAATGGTGAGCACTAAGACTTGATATCATGCAGTTACGCAGGTATAAAAATATACACATATACAGACTCCGTTCAATTCATGTATTAGTTAGGTTAAGATTGTAAATAAATATTGGGCATTCTACATTAAGATATGAGTTTTAATCTAGATTTTTAAGCATTCGCTTACTTTTTGCTGCTGCATTTTGGTTACCCTGACGTAGTTAATTTGAAAAAGTTATGTTCTAATATCACATTCTAATATTTTTCTTTTAAGTTGTTGGTGTACTACAAAATATCTCGTTTGGACAAAAAATCGCCTTTTTCAAAACCTCGTTTTCCAAAAACAGCTTTCAAAAAAAAATTTTTTTTTTATATATTTTAAAATCTCGTTAACACCTTACTTTAAGCGCAACCCAGAAGAGCAATCCATGTAATCGTGTTGGTAACCGTTTTGAAATCAATCAAAGGTTTATAATCACAGATGGTGCACGATCAATTCCAAATTTTTGTGTAAAATAACTTAATTTTGAAATAGTGTTTGATTAATTTATTTTTATTTATCAAACAAATTTTGTGTCAGTTATTTGAAAGTGATAACGTATCTGTAAACACTCAATTCGTCGTGGAAACTAGATCGTCGTAGATAAAACAAAAAATTTCTTAAACTGACTTGGACAACATACCTTAAAAATTTGTAAGTATACATGAAGTAGGAGCTCTTAAAGAAAATATTACTGATTGGAAAAAAATCCGTTTCTCAGGTGGCAGAGAGGTGCTAACAAAGTATAAGGATATTATCACGAGGTTGTGGGTAAATTCGTTGGTTTAAGTAATTTTTAACTAAATTTTTATTAAAATTGTCACAATGAAAATTAAACAAGAATGGAACTCAACTGCGAAAATAAGAAAAAATTATGCCGGTGGAAATAACAAAACTTATTTGTTTTTCTTTCAGCAAACACATGTTTTAAATTTCAGAAACAATCAGTACGTGGCAAATAAAGATCTTGCATAAAAGTTCTTACAGAATGACATCCTTTATTACAAATCACTGCTTTACAAATAATAATTTTGGAAAAATACCAAGAACGGCATATGTATGGGCGAGTTAATTTTGACCTCCTGAACACAAAAATAAATATATTGTTGTTTTTATTTATTTTCAGGGGTTTTCAGATAACGGTACTTTTGTATTTCTCGAGAGATGATTTCATTCAAATTGATTTGCAGCTTGAATTAATTGTCCGATAGAAATTATCTTTCCATTGATACATCGATCGTATCGATTGGATAAAAAATGTTCGCGTGTTAGCTCGTCAAAATTAAAACTGTTTGCAATTTTCATGTCTTTTAAAAAAAATTCCACTTTTAAGTAACTTTTTTTTTAAATTATATAATATTATAACAATTATATTTTTTGTTTATAATACTATTTGAAACACGCGGAGCAGAAGTTACATTAATTATTTTATTTATTGAAATAATATTTAAAACAGACTTCAACAAATTATATTTTTAGAATGAAAATGTTCATAAAGAAAATTTTCTGTTTACAATTCAAAAATTGCTTTGATATTTTTATTTTTTAAACAAAAACAAAAACTGATTGTATAGATTTCAACACACCCTCTCAATCGTATAAGTCTAGCCTTGTTAATAATTCTTTGAATTGAGTTGAGTCTAAGGATTTAGTAAAGATGTCGGCCAACTGGTCCTTTGTTCCAATGGACTTTATAATTATTGCTTTACTTGCAACGTGGTCTCTTATAAAATAAAACTTAATGTCGATATGCTTAGCTCTTTTGCTTTCCAAGTTATAGGCCATCCCAATACATCCTCTATTGTCCTCATATATTGTTACTGGATTTTCGTGATTTTGGTTTAAATCTTACATTGGTCCTTTTAACCAAAGAGCCTCTGCGCAAGCTGAACTTAGGGCTATGTATTTAGCTTCACGGGATGAAGTAGCAACAGTTGTTTGTTTCTTACTAGACCATGATACTGTACATCCAAAAATTTTAAAAATGAATCCGCTTACGGATTTCCGATCTACCAAGTCAAACGCCCAGTCAGCATCAGCATATCCCACTATTGTTGCTTCATCTCTTTGTTTGTAGTGTAATTTTAATGACTTTGAACCTTTCAAATATCGCACAATTCTCTTTAGATGTTGCCAATGGATATCAGAAGGATTTTGTTGATATCTCCCTAAAAATCCAACTGAATAACAGATATCTGGCCTTGAACATAGCATGATGTTCATTAGACTTCCTAACAACTCACGATAAGGCTTATTCGATACCTCAGACATATTTGCTTTTAATTGTAATCCTTTCTCCATAGGACTTTTGACTGCGTTACAATCCGCCAATCCAAAATTCGCTAGCAATTTTTCAATGCTAGCTTCTTGAGAAAATTGAAGACATCCGTCAATTAGTTCAAATTTCATTCCCAAAAAATATTTTAGAGCACCACAATCTGTCATTTCAAATCTATCAGCTAGAGCCTTTTTTAATTTAATTATAGATGATTGATTCTTTCCAGCAATCAAAAGATCGTCCACATATAATATTAATATTAATAAATCTTGTGAACTGATTTTTGTGTAAAGACAGTAATCGTGGCGTGACCTTGTGAAACCAAGTGAAATAAGAAACGAATTAAATTTTACATCCCAACACCGTGGTGATTGCTTTAAGCCATAAAGTGATCTCATTAGCTTGTATGCCATATCTTTTTCTGCTTTTATGCCTTCTGGAAAAGCCATGTATATATCTTCTTCGAGATCTCCATGTAAAAAGGCTGTCTTCACATCCAACTGATGAAAGTAATACTTGTGATGAACGCCTACAGCTAATACAACACGTATTGTTGTTAACTTATCCACTGGTGCATAGGTTTCATTGTAGTCTACCCCATACTTTTGAAGTATAGTACTACCTTTTGCTACGAGCCTTGCCTTATATCGTGTTGGGTTACCATTTTCATCGTGCTTTATTCGAAAGACCCATTTTGATTTCAGTAGCTTCGTATTTGGCGGTAGCTTCATTATCTTCCACACATTATTAGTTTTCATAGATGCAAGTTGTGGCGTCCGTGGCGTAGTTGGTTAAAGTGCGTGGCCGCTATGTCAACGAACTTTGGAGACCCAGGTTCGAATCCCAGCAGCGACAGAAAATTATTTGAATTAAAATACGGCCGCCACCTCTCTGCAGACAATGGCAAACCTCAGAGAGTAATTAAAATGCCATGTAAAGCTTCTTGAGAACGAGAACATTCCGTTCATCGCCGTTCGGAGTCGGCGTTAAGCATGTAGGTCCGGTTCTCGGTCAATTGTGTACAAACTTAATAACACGCACAATACAATTGATCATAAGAAGCTAGGTCAAAGTCCTTTCAAGGGCTGAAATGGCCAGTTATTTATTTATTTATTTTTTAGATGCAAGTTCTTCATCTACTGCTTTCTTCCAAAAATCGGTATCACTTCTTGAAAAAATTTCGTTATATGTTTCGGGAACACCTGTAGAGATAGTGACAGCAGCGAAATTTGCTCTGGATTCAGTTATATAGTCTAATAACTTACTTGGTAGTCGGCGCTCCCTTTCACTTCGCCTTACAGTAATTTCATCGGATCTACTGCCAGTAAATTGCACTGCATCTTCAAATTCGTCACTTCGTCATCTTCTTTTGCTTCGACTGGAATCGTTAGATTTTCAGCCGACACAACAATATCTTCATTTTCCCGCCCATAACCTTTTGTTTTATAATACTATTTGAAACACGCGGAGCAGAAGTTATGTTTATTATTTTATTTATTGAAATAATATTTAAAACAGACTTCAACAAATTATATTTTTAGAATGAAAATTTTCATAAAGAAAATTCAAAGATTGCTTTGATATTTTTTTTTTTGAATTTTCAATTCAAAGATTGCTTTGATATTTTTTTTTAAACAAAAACAAAAACTGATTGTATAGATTTCAACATATATTTTTTGTTGAAATAATTAATCAACGATTTTCTTTATGCCATAATATATTTTAATTTGAAAAAAAAATTTTATTAAATTCACTTGGTAATGTTAAAATAATAATAATAATAATATTAAAGGATATGAGCATTTACACAGTATGGTCTACCGGGAACGAAAATTAAAATGTTAATAAACAAATAATATTTTTCTAATATTATATTAAAAAATGCATCAATTTTTATAATATAATGCATTTACAGCTTATCTCAGTGGTTATTTTAAGAAAATTTGCCTGAAAACTAAAAATATATTTTTCTTTATCTTAGCTACTTTTATGCCTTTTTCTCATTAGTATTTTTTGATTATATATTTATTTTATGGTTCCTCTCATCTTATGAAATTATTCTACAAAAGACAAATAAATACTAAAAAAAAGAAAAGAGACCAAATAAAGCTCGATTAACGGTAAATTTTTATTTTGCTTTCATTGATATTATAATGTCGCGTTCTTGTACCTGAAGTACCATTTGTTATCAGTACTTTGCGATCGTTCTAGGCAAGTGTCTAAAAATTTTAATTCAAACCAAATTTGGTGGCCTCATCTTAAAAACAAAGTTACTTCATAAAATTATTATACCAAAAATTTAATTTTGATTTATAGTGTGTCGCGTTCGCTAACGTACGTGTTACTTTTAAAAAGAAAAATTTTATTTTATTTTAACTTGCATATAAATAAAATATATATTTATGCAGATGGGTAAAACAGATGCATAATGCATTATGTAACGCTTTTAAATGATGCATTTTCTCTCTTTAAATGTGCACAAGAGCACATAACTGGCATTCACATCATGTATATTGGTGCTGACACAATTAAAAAGATTTCGTCAAATTTGATAGAGAAATGGAAGGACATAACAAATATTCCAGGTATCCGGGAACTGCATTCGATCTCCTATAAGGAACATTTGAAATTAATGTTAGCTCAAACGGCATATTCATTCAAAAACTAATATTTCATCATTTTTTCAGTTGCCTCATACATATGTATTTTAAATTATTTTTTATTAATATTACTAATATAAAACTCACAAATAATATACATGACGTTTTTTGTTGCTAATGAAATTTTGAGTTGAAATTTTTTTAACTTATACTTATTACAAACGCGATGTAAAAATATGTCGCGTGCTAGATGTCACGTGCTACATTACACTAAACATTAATAAAAAAAAAACAAATGTATGTCAACATGACAACTATCATTAGAAGGCCACATTTATCCATTTAAGTTTAAAATTATTCGTTTTAAAATTTTTTGTTGCGTTTCGCAGATTTCTGCATTTTTCTATATGTAGTCGAAAACGAGTTCCATTTTTTGTCGCGTGCTATATCCCCTGTTAATTGCTAATATATTGGAAACATAAATTCTACCAAATCTACATTTTTTACTTAACATATTGCTACTAAAACAAATAAACTGTTCAATTTGAAATGCTTTCGTAAATTTTATCAAATGAGAAAATAAAATTTTCATTCTATTTTCAATAAGCAAAAAAAAAAAACTCATACTAAAAACCATGATATAATAATATAAGGTAGTATTGACAGTTGCTTGGGCAACGACCATCTGTCAAAAAAAATGTCTAGAAAGAGAGCGTTCAATTATTTCTTATGTTTTCGCCATTGTTTATGTTTCAGCGCTTGCAAATAACCAAACATTTTCTTACAAAATATTGCCTATTTTATTTAACCAATAGTGAATTATTATTACTACAACGAAGATAACTTGTGAACTTTGTGTTATTAAGTGCAAACATAAGAAAAAATGTTGAAAACGTTCAAATGTAGCAACCTCAGCAGCTGCAGATGCATATGGACGAAATTAAAGAAGTTTCCAATTATTATTAAAACACCACGGCTGGAAAACGTTAAACACATATCACACATAATTTTTTCACAACTTTCATTATTATAATTGTGTATTTACGCACATATTTTGCGGAATTTATTTATTTTTACATTCGTTTAATTCTTGTTGCACGAACAACTGTTTTTGACAGATGGTCGGTGCCTTGTTGCTGAGAAAATCTATAATTGTCAATGCTACCTGTATAATTGTATCATGCTAAAAACAGTCTTATATAGTCAAACACTCCTTACTAGGTAATTTTATACTTTATAATTATTCCTTAAACTTGTTAAGTAAACAGTAAAAACCTTTTCTATGAATTTGTAACAGAACTAAATCTTATCGGTTGAGTTTTTTTCGAGACGGAAGGTTAAAAATAAATAAAGGTAACACAAAAATTAAAATAATTATTTCTCGTATCTTATAATAATTATTTCTAATAATATGATATATGTATAAGTAACGAGTAATTTTATGATTTCAACTATACTGATAAAGTAAGTATAATTTCAACTACCTACCTCTTGTATGAAGTCGTTTTTTCATACCCCTCTTTTATTGTGTAGAAAAGCAAAGAGTTTTTATATATTTTTCGGATTTATTTTCCAATAAAATTACAAATATCAATCTTGTACAAGTTCTAATAAATATTAAATTATTTAAATATATATTTATTATATTAAACGTAATGTTAAGCCTAATATGTTATATGTAAGCAATTTTGAAAACAATAAATACGGCATACATAGTAATAAATGTAAATAGAAACTTAATTATTACAAAATATTAAGAATATGCACAATTTTTTCTCTCCAACTGGTTTAATTTATTGGTAAAGTCATAACATATAACACGAGCTCAACGAGATGCTTTTATTCGTGTACAGATCTCATTTTTTGCAAGTTATAATATTAGGGCATTAAATAAAAATTTAAGAAATAGCAAAACAGTTTAAAATTAAGTTAAGGATTTTCAGTTTCTTGACAAATTTAAGTCGAACGTTGAATTGATGCTTATTGATGTTCTTTTGCTGTATTAAAATAATAAAAATAAATATTAAACGGGTTATATAGTAAAATTATGCTAAATTTTAATAATATATGCTTAACGCTTTGATATTTGAAGTATAAACCTTTAACATACTTCATTTATAAAGTAATTAAATAAAAGTTATCTTAAAGAGTAAGTAAATTACGAAAATAAAAGTTTTAATCTTTTTGGATTTTCTTGATATTCTTAAAGTTCCTTCAGTATTTCATACATGCTTAGTGAAAATATTTATTTTTTCAGTAAATCGTTTTGGTTACTCTTGTTTAAAAAAATATTTTTCATAATTTTAGTGTTTGTATGAATGAATTTATGTACAAATATTTGTTGTAAAAAATGTTTCCGGACCATTAAAACACTGCTTTCCCTTCGAGGGCAAAGCACTTATTCATGCCAGTTGTTTTTTTTTTTTTTGTTTTGTACTTTACTAAAATTTCTCTATTTATTACTTCATGTAATGAAAAACATGTATTTTTTTTCTTTTCAGTTAACGGTATTCAATTTTTGGCCTTTAAGCTAGATCCGCACTTTCAATAACTCAAAAATATATATGCATAATGTGCCATTATGCACCTTATTGAGTAAACTAATTACTTCTTAGGGTATAATTTTTATTCGTTGGTGCTTTTTTAAGTTGAAGTTACCCTTTTACTTATTTTTTTCAGGGATTTAGAAATTGTGCTGATTCCATGTTAAAATTTGATTTTGATGTTAGCATTTCATCTATTTTTCCGCAATTTGATAACAATGCAGTGTTAAAAATATATTAAGGCTCCTAAGATTCACAATGAACCAAATTTTTTAAACCCTTTAGGGCATATTGCCGCATATTAGAGTACAACAATCGTGTTTTCGACTATAACCAAATACGGAACTTACTAATATCACCACTTCATAAAATCATACATTTAGAAACAATTTTTATTCAAATGCGAATAAACGGTACACATCGGGCACAATGCAGCTCATACTTTTATTTTAGTTATATATCAGCAAGTCCAAGGCTAACTCATGTACATGTTTTCTTGATGTTTCAAATTTAGTTTCCTTTATGTTGTTAAATTATTTTCAAACAAATGTTTGTCTTATTTTGCCTTGTATAATTGGAAATGAACGAGTAATTTTGTTGTATTCCTATGATTTATATGTTTACGAAAAACTCCTCGTTGTGACATTCTTCATTCATTTAACATTAATTTAATTGCTTAGCATACTTAGTTCTAATATAAGAAGCACATTTTTTATTATGCTCTTAACATAGATTAAATAGAAATATAATTTCAATGTTTTTACCTCAGTATTTGTTTTACAATTAAAAAAAAATAATAATTTTTTACTGTTGGCCTTTAAAAACATTATATGTTTTTGCTTTGTTATACATATTCAGATTTTTTTTAGTTTAGAATGAATTTCACATTGAACTGTAAGAAATATTTTTTTTTTGTTTTTGCTGCACCTAAACAATTCAAAATTGTTATAAGTGAACTTTAAGAAATATATATACATATATATTTTTTTTTTGTTTTTGCTGCATATAAACAATTTAAAATTGTAATAAGCAGCAGTTAAAATTGTCCTCTACCAAAATATTTTAAAATTTTGTGCTTGTTACTGATATTTTGTTCAGATTACAACTAAATATATTTTAACATGTCACGTCAAATAGTTTTAACTTTAGGCTTTAATTAATATTATGTTTTAATTAAATTTACACTATTTCTTGTGTAAGTTATAAATTTATACTTTTTCGCATTTACGACATTGAGCTACAGGGCAAACGTGGTGAACCCATTTGTGTGAGCACACGATCTAACCACTGCAATGGTCCATTTAAATGCAGCTCAATCCAACACGGTGTTGATGTGACTGTCTGTCTGCGATATTCTGCACCCCAGCCTTTAACAAAAGACATACGTATGGTACACATACGTGTCAACTGATAGACAGCCTCAAAACCCTGTGACACTGATTGTGACAGAAGTGCAGCAAATTCCTGATTATTAAAAATTTTTAAATTACAACCAGGTGGTATTTTGCAAACTGTTGCCGGATGCCATCCATAGCGCTGATTACAATTTGGACTTTGTACGAAAATTGATGAATCGCTGAGGCATTCGGCGAACACCTCTCCACCGATGTAGTAAAGACGCACGCCTTTGCCAATGTGACGTCGTGTCTGCTCCACCACTTCATTCCGATTGACATTTGAGAGTAGCCCTAAACAAAAGCGCTCTGAATTTGAGGGATCGGTGAATCCATCAACCGTGATTGATGGTTGCGAAGCGTGAAAAGTCTCGCCAACACGCGTGTTTAGCTCATAATATGAAATGGAACACCAAAATGCCGGCTCGTGATACATGACGGGCGCAGCATCCACAGGAGGTGTTAAACGTGACATATTCATGTTGTCATTCTGATCCATTGGATCACCATCTTCGCTCATGTAGCCAGGCGGTGGCGTGCCCGTGTTTGGTATACTACTTCCGACGCTCAAAACACTTGACTGTGAGTCCATGTTGCAGAGTGCGCCACTCACACTGCCTCCGCTACCACTGGCACTGCTCTGTGAGGCAACGCCGACACCAGCATTCAAGGCCATTTGCTGTTGTATGGAGCCCTGTGCAGACGTTGGCACTTCCATGTATTGTGGTGGACTCAATGATGAACTGCGTATGGCTGCATTATATTCTCTATTATTTGGAATCTGATGACTGTGATTATCTAAAGGATAATCGGTGATAGAGTCGGGTGGTGTTGGCAGTGACTTTGGTACCAGTATGGATAGCTCGACCTTCTTGTAGTGATATGGATTAATGCAGATTTCTTCCTTCTTGAAATGAAAGGCAAATTCACAATGATCAAGTGCCTTTAATTCATTTTGAGATTGCAGATCAGGCCAACGCCAGAGTCGACAATAGATGACGTGAGGCAAGCCTTTGCGTAAGTTCTCACCAGTGGCGGGTTTGGAACGTGGTATAGTCACACAGCGAGTGTTGCAATTTTGTGTGGATATGGCACGTTCAAGTTCTTCTAATGCGGAGGACTTTTTAAGCTTTTTGACTAGATTTTTAACTGCCTTCTCCGACCACTTGCCTTCGACAGTATCTTCGTTTCCTTTCTTTAATGCTAATAAACGTTTGACAATTTGTGGTGTGAATGGCAACATTTCACGATGCACAAGATTTGTGCAACAAAGAATTGAATTCTCCAAAAAGTAGGCGTTTTAATATAACGCTAATTAATATTAATCTTTCTTCCAGTTGCGCAAAAACTTTTGGCAAAAATCAGTATGTGGTGTATAAATGCAAAGTAGAACACTCGCTGTTTAAATGTTATCGACAAGATATAGCTGTTATGATGCGGCAGTCCGCTAACAAAAATAAATAGTTATTTTGAATTGAAGCACTTAAAAATATCATAAAATACAATAAAAGGTATTCAAACAAAAAAGAAAAACAGATTCGTCTTTTCTTGATAAAATCTTAGAGATCTAAGAATATATGAATTAATAATGTCTTTGAAATAAAAACGCACGATTTTCTGCACGCAGGGACTAGTAGGGTTGTCTTTCTTTAGTTTGAACACGAGAGGTTGTTGCATAAAAGCATCAGAAAATTTTATAAATTTTTCAAAATTGACACCAATTAAGCCACGAATGATGTAAATCCTGCCGTTCGTATTCAGTTTAGTTCGGTATTCTTTTTTTTAATCAATTGTTCATATTTCGAATATGATCTTTTATTTTGATGTAAAAAGTATAATTATGTATATAGAAAAATATTATAAATATTTATAAATAGCTAAATATAAAGAAAAATATTTCTCTTATCATAGATCATTCAATGATCAACTCACAAAAGCGTTCAGAATTACAATGGGTATTATTTTTTAGACTAAAATATTTTTAAAATTTAATCGTTGTAACTATTTCACTGAACTTTTTTGCCGCCATAATAAAAATTAATTTATTAATTCTAATTAATTAGAATTTTATATTTTTTAACTTTGTCTTTGATAGTACTAATTTCATCTTATTAGGAATCTGAACTTAAAATATTATTTAGATTCCTAAAACTACGCAGTTTTATTATGATCTATACATTGAAAAGAAATTTAGGGCTGTCGAAACATTTGAACCGCTTTTAAAATTTATTGTGTTAATGTCATTTGGATTACCGACCCATTTGGATACTAGACAATTATAGTACCTTAGTACAAATCTTCCACACTAGTTTTGCAACATATCAGTTATACATAATTATCTGAAAATATTTATAGAACTCGACCTTAAGCGTATCAGCGGAGATAAGCCGGGTTTGTTTTGTTTTAATGGGGTGAGTTTAAAAATGTTTTTATTTTAATAATGAGTCTTCTGATTAATCGATAAATTGCAACTCTTGCTTCTACGGCGGATAGATAATAATGAATGAAGACCCACTAACTGTGAACATCAAAAACATTTTGGAATCTTATGGCTTTGCCTCATGTTTAAATTTACCTATAAATTATCAGAAAATGCTTTACCTCTATTTCTCACGATTGTTTGTAAATTATTGGAATTTATTTTTTTCCACGTTTCCGGCGATACTTTTTATGTTGTCATTTACTTTGTAGCTGTCACTGCTCGGGAAATCAGCCGTCTATCAGTCTGTCCCTTGTCTGCTGACCTTTTACACTTTTCTTCAAGATTTGCAAATACTTTTCTTTATTCAGAATTATATATTTCCTTGACTACAACAAAAACCAACAACGTTCGCTGTCTCGCTAAAAATGTCTGAGTTTTTTCTCCTTTTCCTCCTTCTTCCTTTTCGACTTCTTTGTCTGATGGTGTCTCAGCAGCAATTTGCAAAATTTCAAAATCTGCAATTTTTAACATTCAAGAGTATAAAACTTTAATTTAGTAACCCGATATTGAGCAGTGCCTGCTTTTTAACATTACCATGAAATAAATTGATTATTTAAACTGCAAACTTATGAAAAATCAAACGAAAAACTGCTTTTGTGTGGGTTTAACAAAAAAATTATAATTTCGTCGTTGTTGGTCCGTCGCGTAGCACAAGAAATAATTGGAAATAATGAATATAGAAAAATACCAAATGTCAGAATTTGTTGCTTTTCGCAAGTGTAAAAGAGAAAGCTCTAGTTTGTGTGCAATAAGAAGGCATATTCACAATAGCTTAATGTGGTTGGAGATTGGCTATTAGCCCATTAGCGCTGACCCTGCATCAGACCCCTTTTATATTGGGCCATGGCTGAATAAATAAGGTTGTCTCGTGGCTGATCGTACTCTCTTCTCAGTATTTATTCTCTCTTCTCAGTATTCTCAGTTATTTATTCAACCATGGTATAATAATGCAAGGTAGCATTGACAGTTGCTTGGGAAATCATATACTGTCAAAAAATATACTCAAAAAGAGAGCGCTCACAATCCGCCATTGAAAACACAAGCAATGTTGAAAACGTTGAAGTGAAAAAAAAACAACAACCACAGCAGCTGCTGATGTATTTGCACAAAAAGCTGTTTTTGACAGTTTATGTTTTCTGTTGAAGAGAAAATAAGCAGTTGTCAATGCTACCATGTATTATTATACCATGTTATTCAACTATGATACATGGTATAATAATATAAGGTACTATTGACAGTTGCTTGGGCAACGACCATCTGTCAAAAAAAATGTCTAGAAAGAGAGCGTTCAATTATTTCTTCTGTTTTCGCCATTGTTTATGTTTCAGCGCTTGCAAATAACCAAACATTTTCTTACAAAATATTGCCTATTTTATTTAATTAATAGTGAGTTATTATTACTAGAACGAAAATAATTTGTAAACTTAATGTTATTAAGTGCAAACATAAAAAAAAAGGTTGAAAACGTTTAAGTGCAGCAACCGCAGCAGCTGCAGATACATGTGGACGAAATTGAAGATGTTTTCAATTAAAATTAAAACACCACGGCTGGAAAACGTTAAACACATATCACACATAATATTTCACAACTTTCATTATTATAACTGTGTATTTAACGCACATATTTTGCGGAATTTATTTATTTTTACATTCGTTTAATTCTTGTTGCACGAACAACTGTTTTTGACAGATGGTCGTTGTCTTGTTGCTGAGAAAATCTATACTTGTCAATGCTACCTGTATAATTGTATCATGCTATGATATTGGGCTAGAATTGAAACAATTGTTTTCCAATCTTGATCAATGTAAAAGAAGTCATACGAATTCATAGTGAATACACTTTAGCTGAGTGCACACGGTGATCGTTTGATCAGTTTGGCAGTTTCGCATTAAACGCAACAAATAAAATACTTTAGGAGTATTCACGATCCGGAGCTCTTTGTAGAGCTCTTGTGCAAAAGAGCAAAAAAGTGCAACAAACTGCGAACACACATACACAGGCCTAGCAATTAAAGTTAAGTTCAGTCCACTTTGAAAGTTAGTGATGTGAGATTATGATATGAAAGAAGGTAGTACCTAGAAGTGGACATAATATACCATCACTATTTGTTTGCTGTCAAAAATTCACAAAATGAGCTCAAGAGCTCAAGCGCACTACAAAAGAACTACAGGGTATCGCCAGTGCGCTTGAACAAAAAAGAACAATTTTGTTATTGTAGAGCTCTTTTGTGTTGCACTTTTGCTCTTTTGCATAAGAGCTCTACAAAGAGCTCCGGATCGTGAATACCCCTATTGATTTATTGTTTATTTATTTATATTTATTTGTAATTTGTGTTTCACTTTTTGTAAATTTATTTTCCGCCGCACAGCATAAACAAGCAAAAATGTTAATTTGACAATTTCTTATTCTTCTTCATGCGTGTTCTTATAATGCTCGAAGAAATTTTTTCCAGCACACTTCAAGCTCAAGAATGATAGAAAAAATTTTTTCTATCATTCTTGGCTTCAAGCTACTTTCGAGCTCGAGAGAGCGGTTTTATGCTTGTTCTTCTTTCTCTTTTGAGCTAGAAAAAGTACGGAAACACATTCTAGCACATTGCAAGTTACCATGGTATAATAATACAAGGTAGCATTGACAGTTACTTGGGAAAACATATTCTGTAAAAAAATATACTCAAAAAGAGAGCGTTCGCTCGTCGGCCATTGTTAATAAATGAAAACACAAACAATGTTGAAAACGTTGAAGTCAAGAAAAGAATAACATCAGCAGCTGCAGATGCAAATGACCGAAATGAAATAAATTTTAATTAAAATTGGTGTCTTCGGAAAGTGAGTAATATATTTTGTGTCATGATAAACTAATCTTCAAAGATTATAGCATGGATTTGTGCCTTTTCTTTGGTTTTGTTTTCATCATTTCATCTTTGGTCCAAGGAAGAAGCTGGTGATTGTACATGGTTATACTCCTGAACTGGGCATTAAAAAGAAACAAAAGAAGACAACCTGTTGGAGAAACTAAACTTTACATTCGCCTCACGCACATCGCGCGTCAATTGTATGGCGAGATTCTATCGCGGCTGCTATCACGCATCTCTGCTGTTGAGCTTTAGCGTTCCCGTTGAGTTGAGTGGCTTAGCATAACACAAACAAACGAATTTTCTGCCAGCATCAAGCCACAGGCATCAATCCACCGCTGGTGACGAGTTTCGTTATAAGGCACTGAATAAAATTTAACATCACGGACTGAAAAACTTTCGGCACAAATTACACAAGATCTTTTTATCACTTTCATGATTTTAAATGTTTATTTCTTTATGATTTGTTTATTTAAACGCACAATATTCTTATTAGTTTTTAATGTTTGTTATTGTCACTTGCTTTAATTTTCGCTTCGTTTCGCAAACAGCTGTGTTTGAAAGTTTATGTTTTCCTGTTGAAGAGAAAATAAGCAGTTGTCAATGCTACCATGTATTATTATACCATGGCAAGCTACTACAATCGAGTACGGAAACAGACCTATTGTGACTTCCTCATAACCTTCGCTCTATTGTAATTTGCGATTTAATGAAAAAAGTCATCAGCTGGTTATTTTTTGTTGATACGTCATTAAAGTACAAAATTTTTTGTTCTTGTTAATTTTGTAAATAAATAATATTAAAAACATTACTTTGTTTTCTTGGAGTTTGTACGATTGAAAACAGAGTATTGGAATATAAAGCCATTTATGTTTGAGACCGCTGTGGGCTGCTTTTGAACCTACTCCTGGTTGATTGCTCTTTAAACTCCTCGAAAACGAATACCTATATGCTGAAATGGACGAAACACCTATGATTTGCAATCAAGAAAATAATCAACTGCTATTAAATGCAATCAGAAATAAATTTGCAGCTCAGGATACCAGCGAAGCAGCTTCATACAGTCCACCGAAATTCAAAATACCAGTACTCAAGACAGCAGATACGTCCGAACGACAACAATCTTCATTTAAGTTTTTAGAAGGCATTGAATCAAATCAAGCTTCCTCCTCACCTTTTACAAAACTAGTGCAACCAAAATCAAATTTGAATGAATTTATTCTAAGCCAACTGCAAGGAAAAGCGAATGTGTCTGGAACAGGTTTTGTTTTGCCGACTTTAAATATAGGCAAAGCTGACAGCAGCAAAATTTTATTGACCACATCAAAAAATGGAGAAAATTGCAGAAACACAGAAAAGAACGAATCAAATATGTCGACACTAAGCGATGGTCTTCATCACTTGAGCTTCAATGAAAAATGTACGGCACCAACAACAACTATAGACCTCACAGCTGCCCTTACTAACAACTTAATATTGCCACACCTTAAAAGCATGCCTAGAGATAGTATCGGTACTAATACAAAAACAGCACTCCAAGATTTTGATATTCCATTTATAGAATGCGATCTTAAGGAACAAACTGTTGTGCTACCCATTGCCCATGAATATTGCCAACCAGATATTTCTCACTTGAAATTGCAGCACTGTCTAGTTGAACCTTCTTCCTTCGCACGTATTACCTGCTTAAAATTCAAGCGCATGCGTAGCCTACCAAGCATCGATCATAGTTTTAAGGCCAAACACAAGATACAGTGTTTTCGCTTTGATACAAAATCACCCGATGATATCATTCTTTCAAAATTTGAAAAATTTCAACGTTAAAACATCGCAAAAAAGCTTGACAATTACTATAAACAATCGAATTAACGTTATTTAATTGTACACCTAATTTTTTTAGCAAATACAATACTCTATTGCTAAACTAAACTTAAATTATAATTTTGTATGGTTTTACAGATATGAAAAAAATTTTTATTTGAAATTAAGTACAAGTATGGTTCTTTAACAGTATTTGAAGTAAATCTTTTAGACTTTAAATCAGAACAACTTCAAATTGTCAAATATGTCTTGGTCATCCAGTTAATCCAAAATGGGGTCTTTTAACAGTATGTATTGAGAACTTTACGGGAAATTTTTAATATTTTCAATAAAAATAAATGTATATTGTATAAAAACAAATAAATTTGCGCAGTTATTTGCAGAAATGCATTCAAAATAAAGTTTTTAACTCTACACAATAAATTTTCCGTTTTTTTGTTTTGTTAATGTTATGTAAAAAAACGACTTTTTAATATTAGATAATATTTAATATTGGAATATTATTTAATATAAGAACTCAAAAGGAAAAGAAAAATTAAATTTAAGTAATCATGCGTAGCAGCTACTTCAGACGTTTACCAATTGCGCTGGTAATTAATCAAATTGCTTCTGACTATATTGAAAGTTAATGCATAGAATACATTTTTTCATTAACACGAAATTTTCATTAAAAATTATAAAAAATACATTTAAATTCGATTGCTACTGTAAGCAAAAATTTAATCGCCAGTAAATTTTCAGTCTTAATCTATGTGTACTGCAAAAAACATACTATTTAAAACTTACTTAACAATAATTCGTACAATTTTTATTAATTTCTATTAAATAAGGATTTACAATGTCACGCCGAAATGTTTCAGAAAAAAAACTTGCACTTAACATTTAATTTTAACAATGCAAAAATCTTGAATGATTTCTTTATTATTTGAAATTAAAATTAATTGAAATCAAACAAATTGAATCTTGTCCTACACACAAATCGTTGTTGCAGTTGTTAAAAGTTGATAAGTAACAGCTATGTTAACTACAAATGAATTATTTTTGTACGATGTTTAATGAAATTAATTTATAGAAATAACGTGTTTTCACCAAAATTTTAACTTGCTTTTATAAGGCAAAGCAATATTAAAGTTTGAAACTTTAGGTTATCAAATTTTATGTGAAAGATTAGGACATGGTCTTGAAGAAAATCGATATACGAGTAATTTTCGTTCCAAGCACTGGAATTCAGCAAGAATAAGTCGTATTTATACACCTTGAAAAGGCTTATAGCAACATGTTAAACTTTGCTTATGTTGACTTAATCTGCTATGTTTTCGCTTATTATTAAAATAAAAAAAATAAATAACTGGCCATTTCAGCCCTTGAAAGGACTTTGACCTAGCTTCTTATGATCAATTGTGTTGTGCGTGTTATTAAGTTTGTACACAATTGACCGAGAATCGGACCTACATGCTTAACGCCGACTCCGAACGGCGATGAACGGAAAAAGTTCTCGTTCTCAAGAAGCTTTACACGGCATTTTGATTACTCTCTGAGGTTTGCCATTGTCTGCAGAGAGGTGGCGGCCGTACAGAAAAATTATTTTAATTCAAATAATTTTCTGTCGCTGCTGGGGTTCGAACCTGGGTTTCCAAAGTTCTTTGACATAACGGCCACGCACTTTAACCAACTACGCCACGGACGCCACATTATTATCGCTTATTATTACTTAAACCTTTTATATTGGTCAAACAGTTAATTCGGTATTAGTAGTATGTACCCTATAAACCAATTTTTTTAACCACCAGAGTTGCAAGATTTTTATTGTTCCCAAATTCGTTGCAAGGCATGGTATAATAATACAAGGTAGCATTAACAACTGCTTATTTTCTCTTCTACAATTAAACATCTCCTGTCAAAAACAGCTGTTTGTGAAAATGCATCTGCAGGAGTTGTTGTTTTTATTTTTTAACTAAAAAATTTTTTAACTTTATTATAATAAAGTTAGAGGGCAGTGCGAGAGAGGATTATTCCATTATTGATATTAATTATCAATGCTCATTATTGCTATATATTATGAATTCCAAGCCATCCACGATTGGAAAGAACATTTTTAGTAATCTCTTGCCTATGTTACAAAATTCGATATATGTATTTATACACAAAAAAAGTATTGTATATTTAAAAAAAATGTTTTCAACTAAACAAGAATCTTGTTAATAACCGTTCATAATGAAATCTAGTCGATACAAAGATGAAAGTATTGTCAACCAATTATATTGAGTGGCTTTGAAAATCGACAAGAATATTTTTGGTAGAAAGATATTGAATTTAAAATAAAATTTGATTGCAAGCAGAACAATATGATTCAACTTAATTCAATTATAAGTACATATTTGTATTAAAAATACTATTTGACTTGTATATTAATCAAAATTCTTTACACAAAAAATGTAATTGCTATAACGAGAATCATTTTATATTAACAAGATTTTCAAAAATAAATTTAACAACTCTGATATAGTTAATAATACAGAAAGGTTTCTTTTGGATTTACTTCAAGCTTACTTGTTCAAGTTTTACTTAACATATCATGACTGAAGTTATTTACAGATGAAAAAGTTTTATTTTAAGTGGGTGGTAAAAAAGATACAGTAGTTTCGACTATGTCGTAACACAAGACGTAGAATTATTCAATTCGCTTTTGATGACATCTTTTTTAAAAATATTTATTCCATACACCTGAGCATATGACCTTTAAGAGAGTGCTGGAGAGGGTTAATATGTATCACCAACCCCCATTACTTTTGCAAAAGGAACATTTTTGCCTTTGACACCTATTCCGTCCGACTACTCCTTAGGGGGGCTCCCATACAAATTTTATGGTTTTGTCGATAAAACCGGAAACTGTCCATAAATAGGTAGAAAACTTAAACAAGCAAACAAAATTTGTTCAATGCTACCAAGTTCAACAACCCATGTGTCAAAATTTTATTGTCGATAATATGCCCGGATATTTAATTGGCTGTGGAATTTTGACATTTCAATAACAGATTCTGTTAAAAAAGCATGCCCCTCAAAATTACTCAGTATTACTAGGCTACGCGAGTCTATTTAAAACAACATGCCCCCAAAAGTATGCTTTTTTTTTAAATTATAAGATTTATGTCTTCACGCTAGATGGCGCTGTCTTCGCCGTCGAAAAAACCGGAAGCCGTCGATAAATAGGTAGCAAGTTTAAGCAAACAAAAACATCAAATGTTGACTTTATATTTCATGTAATTGTGTAAAATTTATATAAGTTAGAGAGTTCTAACATGAATTTTTGTCCCATTGAGGATCAAGCAGACCAACAAGTGCTAACATCAACATTGTACGATCAGTACTTTAGGCCCACCAAAGGCTTAAAAAGTGATATAAATACCGACACCTGATCACTATCAACCACCCTACTTACCTCCGAGAATGACGTATTCTACGTCAAAAAATCACGATAGTTACTCATTGAACTGTAAGTTGAAAGTAACTCAACAAATTTCTTAAGTTTGAAAGTCGAATTTTTGTTGTTAAATAAAAAACGGATATTGTCCAGCAAAAACACTATTTTGTATGAGCTTGAACATAATATTAGTGATCTAAGTAACAAAGAAAAATTTAAATTTAAATTTTAAAAAATATTAATTCAGACTAAAAGGCCTAAGCTGAAAAACATCTTCTTATCAATATAAATTCTTTCAAAATGGCATTTACTCTTTGTTTTTATTGTTGTCAGCCGAGTTTTGTAGATTAAACCGCAAAAGACAATTTTGATTGAATGATTTTTTCCAAAAATATAAGACACAACATAGAACGTGTCTTATAGTTATATAAATATAATCTCGATATTCCAGTGAGATTGTAAAATTTTGTACTCCTAGCCCGAGAAGAAGAAATAAACCCGGTTCTATAATTGTGTAATTTTTACCAAGGATTTAGCAAAAATTTGCTTTGTATATTTAATTTATGGAAACAAGTGTTAGTTCAGAATGGCAACATTATGCGCATTGAGTATATATCTTTCTCTTTTTATCGTTTTGCAACAGACATTTTGACGTAAAATAATAAAAACAATTTCCATCCACAGTGAAAAAATTAAGTGTCTGCAAAGTGAAAACTCATTAATTTCAAAAAGAATATGGATAAAATCTAATAAAAAACATTTTTAAAATAATTGCATGTGAAATAATTGTTTTTAGTTATATAAAATAAACAAAATGGAGGATATAATTGTAAAAAAAGAAGAGCCAGATACGAGTTTTGCGATGGCTGGCTTCAAGGAACGCTCATGGCGGAAGCAGGATCAAGCGCATCTTTCGCGTTTGTCGCTACCTGCGAATATCACAATCACCGGTAAAAATTCAACCACAGCACCTCATAATTCCAATAGCACAACCATACAACGCCAGCGACCATTATCGGGTCATAGTGCCGCGATAGCTGGGTTAAAACAGAAGCCTGCCGCCGCCGCCTCATCTAACAATGCTTACTCGTTAGGCACACGCTGTGGCGAAATTTTCGTTGTTAACAATGCGAAGCAATGGACATTTGTGTGCACATTTTGCAACAAAAGTACGCGCGATATCGGTGACTTTATCTGCCATATTAAAATAAAACATTTGGAAGAATCGGATGTGCCGCCTCAACAGTATGGAGACGATTTTTATGGAGGAGATGCAGATGATGATGAAGATGATGACGCTTCTGCTCAGGCTCAAGATGTAAGCAACTACTTTAGGCATAATCGTAGAGCTATTGAAATAATACCAATTAATCGTGAGGTCCCAAAGCTTAGTTCATTCAAGAGATCTACTCCCTCTACGGAGCAGAGAAGAGTTGAAAGAACGTCGTCTGAGGTTAGTTTGGGCTGACTTGGTGTGTGTATAACAAGGAATTTTAATCATTCTTATTGTTTTTGATGTTTGTTTTGTGTGTTGTTTATTACAAAAAGATTTTCGGAATGCCATTTTATAAAATTCTATGGGTATTGATTTTTTTAAATGCACGAGCAATTTCCTTGCTATGTTCAAAAATAAGGGAGTGAGAATAACCGGTTTTTAAATTTTTTATCTCGGTAGCGTATTTGAGTTAAATTTATTCTGTAGCTTGTAGGAAATTATTTTTTGGATCTTCTCCAAAATGTTTTATTCCGCTGCGATTTTAGAAATCTAAACGATTTTATGATTAACTAACGTTATTTCAATAAAATTATTACATTATAATTATTTACAAAAATTTTTCTTCACCCCCTTTGCTAGTTTTCGTTTTAGAGTTATCATTTATGCAAAAGAGTTCAAGGTTAAACTAAAGGGTAACGAATCGATTGTTTTTCATATTATTTTGTGTCTTTTGTGTTTTTAAACATAAAATAAGAAGTAACGCATTTAATTGTACGCATTTAGAAACGACCTCTAATTTGTTTAAGTTGTGTTTATGGAATTTGTATTGCATGTTTCAATAAAGATTTAATATTGTACTAATTCATACATTTTATATATTTATATTTTTTTAATAACATATTTTATAAATTAAGTTTTTTTATACAAAACTTTGAAAATATTTATAAAAAAAAAAAATTTGAGAAGAATGCCATCGCCATCACATTGTGGACCAAATAAGTTTAAGAGGTTATCTCTGATATGAATGACCTTACTATAAATATATTGTAAAATACAAAAATAGTATATTCTTGTTAAAACATTGATTCAAAATAAGAGGTATATTTTAAAAATAGTTAGTTTTATAGAAATAAAAAAATTTTGGAAATCAAATAAATTTTATCAGTAATTTAAAAAAACGATTATTTTTTTTTATATTTGTTTTTTTTTCTATATACATATATGTATGTATATAAGATCAACCATTCAGAGATTATTTCTTAAACTTTGTTTTGTTCTCAACGTCATGCAGATGGCATTTTTCTTCAAATTCAAAATTAATGTAACACTAAAAATTTAATATGCTATATTTTAAACCTTACCAGTATTAATATTTTCTTTTTCTGAAATTATAACGAATTCAAAAAGTTTTCGTCAAAACCAAGGATTTATTTTAAAATATATCCTAAAAATAATATTGACGGGAAAACGTTTTAACTAACGATTATATTAATTTAAATTAAATAACAATATTAAAACTTTTATAATCTTATCTTACGTTATTTTTTAAAATAAAACAAAGTTATTAGGTCTCGATGAATTGTAATAAACCAAAAATTACTCAATAAAATTAAATAAGCTGGTTGTGAACAGTTTGAGCTTTCCAGAAAAACATTAAATTGTTTGAGATTTTTAAGCGATTACTATCCGCTTTGACCTTTTCATTGTTCACGTAATAGTGTGTTGCCGTTCAAATTTTTACAATTAAAAAATGAAAGGGTGAAATAATATACAAATAAATTCGTCACTTAGGGTTGTCATGCGCTGCGAGGTGCATATTTTCAAATTTTACACTTTACGCCTTGCTATTTTGTTTTAGAAACATATTTAATTGTGAATGCTTTGGGATAATTTTTAAGGAAAATTCAGAGTTTTTTAAAGAAGAAGTCCTCACTATCGAAATTTATCAGTATCATACGCTTAATTGTTCAGATTGGAGATAGTGCGACAAAAATGTTAAAAAAGTTGCCATAGATACTGATTAAAAATTTTTATAAAATTTCTTATTTATCAACTAAGAAGCACTTTAATATTAACTAAATAATGATTGAAAACTTAATTTTATATGTCTCATATTTATTAGATAAATATAATCATTTCTTAAATTATCAGTGACGAAGAGAAACATTGAAAATATTTTCGATTTTCGAGTCAATACCCGTCATTTTTTTATAAATAAATAATTTGAGAGTTTTTAAACCAAATAATGTTTTAATTCAATAAAAATAAAAGTTTGGACCTTGGTGCAGTGATTTTAATTTTAAACACCTAAAATATATGAGTGTTTTTTTTTAACATATTCCAAACTGTGTTTTATTTACCTAAGAATATTGTATTAAGATTAGTTTATCAAGAATCCAAAGAAGTAGTGCATTCTGGCCTTTTGGCGGACACCTGAGGTCCTGGCTTCAATTCCCAGCATTGACTACGATGTTAAAGTTTAACCTTCCTATATTTATTATAAAGAGATAATTTAATGCATCATACTTTATAACTGACTAGTTTTAGCAAGTGACCTAGAGAAACTTGAATTGGCTGAAGCAAGGGTATAAAACTCGCCTTGGTTTTTTCAAAAACTGTGAGGTGTATGAATTATATTTGGAACTTACAATAAAAAGCTGTTAGTTCCAGATATGAAACTCTTAAACAGTGTTTGTTAAGATTATGATTAACGCTTTTTAATAAAAACATGGTAATTTTTTGTATTTTTAATTTTTTTTTATTTGTTATTTAAAAATAAAAATACATAAAAACAATCAATGCGGTGTGTACTTTTTTATTTACGAACTCTTTCATGTCCTCGAAAATATTTTATTCGTAAAATCTAACAGAAAATTATTCATCCGTTCGTGTTATAGAACGGCCAATGTAAAAATATAACTTTGGTATTATTGAACATAAGTACTAATTAGCATTCGCATTTTTGCACATTGACTGTATTCAAGCTTTTAGGCTTTGCGAGATAAATTCTGAAATCAGATAAATTCAGTCAGCGTTCTTAATACCATCAAACAACTAACCATTTTTTTTTTGGTCGAGTGGTTCGTGGGGTGAATTAGTCAGTCAATTAGTTAGCGAAGACATTTTTTTTTATAGATTAATTTTACTCCCTAACCGTCATGTACTTTACTCTTGGTGTAAATGACTTTTTTCCTTAAACGTCATAAGAAAAGTTATTTACCTTTTATTTCTGTAACATCTGTATTTAGTATTTTATAGTCAATACGCAAGGCAACTAATGCAAAATATGTTACCATGTTACGGTATTATTCACATAATCGCCCATTTATCTTAAATAAACAAGTACATTTAAAATTTTGAAATAACTCGATACAAACAAAATAATATACAATTTATTAACTTCTTATTGCTTACACACATTCAGATCAACGAGGTAACCGTTCTGTACACTATTATACCTCCTTAATAAGCAAAAGTAAATACGTTGGATTTCATGTGTTGATTTCGTTCTATATATCTTTAATGTCTTAAGCTTTATCTTATTAATTTTTAAATATTGCTATGAAACTAACTGTGGTATTTATTTATTCAAACATAGTATTTGGATTGTGGAAGCTATTTGGACATTAATGTACACACTGATCCCGAAGAATTAAACTATAGCAACGGCGATAAATTTGGCGAAAAATATGAAGCACAGCACCAACAACATGCAACAAAAATACATAACAGATCAAATGATAACTGGCTAGCGCCACGACAACAAAAAAATAAAGATCAGCAGCATCAGCAACAGCAACAGCAACATCAACAGCAACAGCAGCATCACTCAAAGCATAAACATGAACAGGAGCCGAAGCGTCAAAATAATGTTGTTCAAATACTGGACGACAGTGACAACGATATCGAAGACATTCTTGAAACGCACACTAGCCATAGAAAGCAGGCGAAGCAACGGCATCAACAACAACAGCAACAACAACAACAGCAACAACAACAAAAACAACCACAACAACAGCCGCAGCAACTCTATCGTACTCCAGAAACTACAAAACAGCGCAATGGTGCCAACGACGCCAGCCTTGAGAGTACCATGGATATTGACGATGAAGACACGCCGCCAGACTATTTGGCACCAAATGATACAGATGATTATGCAGATGATGACTTTGATAATCAATTGCTATTGGCACCAACGGATTCAATTGAGTCTTCAACACCCAGCAGCGATGGGAAAATTAAACGACGACAGATACGCGGTACCGCCTACTGTGCCCTTTGCAATAAAACCTTTCAATATTATTCACTTTATCGTAATCACATGATAAAGCACTCGAATGAGACACCTTTCAAGTGTAATATTTGTCAAAAAGGATTTAAATCAAAGCAGGCCATACGATATCACATGAACACCCATCAAAAGGAGACAAAATACAAGTGTGAAGTATGCGAAACTGGCTTCTACACGGAAAATCAATTTATAACACACGTCTTAACCCATGAAAATGCCAATACGTATCCGTGCATGGTCTGTGGCAAAGTATTGCATAGTGAAAAAGAACGCGATATGCACTTGACATCGCACACCGATGAGCGTCCGTTTCGTTGTGAATTTTGTCAGAAACTATTTCGCTTGCGTCATCATTTGTCGAATCATCTAAAGATGCATCGTCAATATCGTTGTGAGTATTGCAGAGAAGAATTTACCAGTGCGGTGCATTTGCGGAAACCTTATGCTTGTCCGGTGTGTGAGAACTCTCCTGAAGCGCGTTCAGCCACCGAAAATGCACTACAACATGTTAATCCCATGCAGCTTTTTGAGGCCGTTATGCCGCCAACACAGCCAACTGAATGTGTGGATCTTGCAGAAATGGTAAGTGACTCGGATGATGTGGATGACGATGAGGATGGCCAGCAGGAAGAAGACGAAGAGGATGATATGGATGAACCATCTTCGTCGCGATCCAGTACCAACAAGACGAAACCATTCCCTTGCAAGCACTGTCCGCGTGCTTACTCGCACTTGAGCGGTCTTAATTACCATATAAGAACAAAACATTAATAATTACGTTTATAAATAGCATTGAAATTATGTCTTATAATGGCATAGTTTAGAGATTCATATGTGTAGATCAAACATTTTATCACTTCCAGCAACAGGATGAACTCATAAGTCTAGGTGTATGCAAATCTGGGAGAAAATAGGAGCAGATCGTGTTAAACAAACTTATATTTACGATTGCATAAAACAAAAATCCTGTTTCCTTGGTTTGAGCGAAATTATAAGAACAAATAATAACCACCTTCATACATAAGAGATCACGAGATTTTCCAAAAAAAAAAAAAAAAAAATTAAAAAAAAGGGAATATTTATAAACATAGTATATACATTAATATTATCAGTAAAATATTTATAATTTCAGCATGTGAATGAATTAAACCGGTATTATTACTGGTTTCCACTACCATCTCTTAGCATTAAAGCTTTGCATTTCACATATTGTACGATTTAAAATAGTTTTAAGCATAAATTAATTCTTGCGCTGAGCCCGTTCCGATTAAAACGCACTATTATTGTTTCATTGTTTATTTCCTTTTATCTGTTCCTTACATTATCTAGTCTGTAATTTTGTTTATTTTTTTCCCCACTTCATAAATTCTTGTGTATTTATGTTCGTATCAGTATTTTATTTCATGAATTTTTACGTTATTTATTTATACCATGCTTTACATACACAATATTATTGGACCATCCATTAAACAATCATCAATAGAACTGATATTAAAAATTAGCCATTAAAGTAGAGAAAAATCTCTTTACATAACATTAAACCCTCACATTATATCTATTTTAATATAGTATTTGCGAGTTGCATGTGCAAACTTTTATTCTATTTTGTGCACTGTTCCTAAGTAGATATATGACAAATATACGTAACACTATAATTTAATAAGAACAAAAACTTTTTATGTACAGCAAATAATTTTTGATTGTAAAAACTTCAATTAAAATGTAACAAAAATGTTTTAATAACATTTACTTCAATAAAACCAAGGTCTGCAGTAAATACAACAAACTTGGAAATGACATTAAGCCGGTTATATGAATCTTTAAGTTGACACTTTTATTTTTCTTGTACTGCTGCAAACACATTGAAATAAGTTATTTATAAAAGATGTTTTTGTTTAAATCCAGTACTGTTTGGTTGCTACTGTAATGTTTTAAATTATTTATTTTTCTGGGAAAAAGTTCCCTATTCAAAATTTGTAATTTATAATGTAAGAGATCTTTAGTATAAGTTATATTTCCAAATTATGAGACACACCTTTGTATAAGTTTAAATATAAAGCTTAAATAATAAAATAAATCTTTATTTGAAACAAACATCAAATGATCTAAATTTTGCTAATTTAACATATTTAGAAAATTGTTTAAAGTTGTCTTGTAGTTTTTATTGGATAAATTTAATAATGTCTTATTTGCGTCTTTAACTAAACCAGGTAACCGAATAGTTTTTGAAGTATGATGAAACAAGCTCTTTGAAAAATACAAAATAAACATACCAACAAGGCCAAAGTTGGTAGCATCGATAAATTTATTGTAGATGCATCAAACGTATTCAAAAAGTTTTAAAGAATTAAAAAAAAATTATCTAGTGAGTATCGAATACTTAAAAAAATTATGAAAATTTAAAGCTTTTTTAACTTTGACGATCAACAAAATTGTGTAAAAAGACGCTGCCGAATTTCAAAAGATTTAAGCAAACCTGTACTTTGTATGTATAAAAATATTTGCAGCTAAGCAATGCGCACGAGCAAACTTGCAACTTTTGGAGGAAATTTTCGAGGCACAATTCTAAAAAAAAAAGAGATATATAAATTTCTCATCTACATAACCCTTAAGACCCCTTAAACCAATTTATTTTATACATTTTTACCGGAATTAATAATACTTTTCTTAAAATAAAACTAAAACATTTTAAAAAGTATTTTATATATTAATATTTCGTTTTTATTTCTAACAGTTTCAAGTATTTTAAATTAACATTTTTAAAGTAAGAGATTTAATTCGGTCGAAGTTTCTTAAACTTTCTCGAGACGACAAATTGGCCCTTCTTCCACCATTTTAAGATCAACTTTGGGCCCCACCAAATCTCTTATATTGTTAATACCATATTTGATCATTGTTGGCCGTTCCAATGATAGTCCCCACGCAATGACATTGACATTTTCGGGTACGCCCATTGGTAATAGCAGTTCCGGTCGAAAACAACCCGAATTGCCAACTTCAATCCATTTCCCTAGACCTGGATGGAAACAGAAAATTTCCATGCTAGGCTCTGTGTAAGGATTGTAGGCTGGCTTAAATTCCAGCTGAGTAATTCCTAATTTTCGGAAAAATTCATATAATGTGCCGATTAGATCACCGAGCGTCAAGCCCACATCAGCAATGACGCCTTCGACCTGATGAAATTCAGCCAAATGCGTTGCATCTAAAGTCTCATTTCGGAAAACCTTGTCAATACTGAAGTATTTGGCAGCCTTAAAGCCCTCTGGCTGATTCGCCAATTTATAGAGCATTCGAGCGCTTACTGCTGTTGTATGGGTGCGCAAAAGATTTTTCTGTGCCTCCTCTAATTTCCATTCATAACCATAGCCTTGTGACCCGAATCCACCCTTAGAATGTACTTCCTTTACTCGCTGCAAGTACTCCTGTGGGAATTTGTAGCTTTTAGCAGGATGATTTATGAAGAAAGTGTCATGTGCATCACGCGCGGGATGCTGCTGTGGCTGAAATAATGCATCGAAATTCCAAAAAGATGATTCCACATAGTTGTTTGTTGGCATTTCTGAGAAACCCATTTCCAGAAAGATTTGACGGAACTCGGTGCGGACCTTCAATAGAGGGTGAAGATGTCCACGAACCGGCGTGGCACCTAAAGCATCAAAATTGTACGCCTTAAATTTAAGATCCTTCCACAAACCATTTGTTATCATATCGATGGTTAAATCAGTTTCCAGTTTCGTCAGTGTCGTTGCAAATTCCGTTCCCTTGCTGAGTAAAAAGCTTTTGGTAGTAATCTCCTGTAGTAACTTGCGCTTTTTGTACTCTGTCACCAGATTGGCTGCTAGGTCAGTCTTACCATTTGCAACAGCAATCAGTTGCTGCTGTACTAAATCCTCAATTTTATCGACTTTACGCTTGACCAAAGGGGGATTTGACGTTTTATCTACAGAGATCCAGCCCAAAGACATTGCCTTGCTGAAACCTACCTTCGCATTCGGACTACTTTTCACGAGTTCAGCTTGTGCTATTCCTACAACAGGCACAGCAGCATACAGCACTGCCTCGTGGCTGCCATTAGCTACTACAGAGTTGCCCTCATCCGTAAGCTCCAGCGACTTCCGTGAAGTTGTTTCGGCTACCACCAAATCGCCGTGTGCCTGAATGCTCTTCAGAGCTCCAACTACTCGCTGATGATCGACACCAAACAAAGTGGCCAAGTCAAGAGTGTCCACATTGTCAACAGTCTCTAGATGTTGTAGTATCCTTTCAGTTAGATCAGGATGCATTTTTTTAATGAAACCACAGACGAATATTTCGAAAACGTGCTGATTTGTCAAACTAAACTGCCACAACTCAAAGCCTGCGATAAAAAACTTTTATCGCTTGAAAGAAGTGAGCAAGAGAGCAAAAAATTAGACTGAGCTGCCACCTAATAAAAAATAAATGCCGGATTTTGGCTATATTGGTGGTTTCCATGGTTGAATAAATAAGGTTGTCTCGTGGCTGATCGTACTCTCTTCTCAGTACCCATAATTGTCAAATCAATGAAAAGCAACAACAACAACTTCATCGGGTTTTCATGTTGTCAATTTTCGTTTTAAGATTTTGCATGAGCTGTCAACTTCGATTTGACATTTATGGGAATTCGCTCTCACCCATGCGACAACCTTATTTATTCAACTATGGGCCTGGCCATGATGTAATTAACAAGGTGGTAGTGAATTTTTCACCACACACTCAATTTAGCTGAATCTGTCAAAAAATTGTGACATAAAGAGAGGACCTGTTGATAAGTGTCAAAACCCTATTTGTTTCGTTTGCTTGCTTGTGGTAGTTCTAGACAATAAGTAATAAATTGCAATTATAAGTAGTTTCGTCGGATTTTCATCAAAATAATTGAAAAAACAGTGAAATACTAGAGCCAAAACAAATATCACAAACTTAGTTTTGCTATGGTTTTGTTTAAAATATGCAATCAGCTGTTTTTGACAGATCGAGAGTTCATTTTTGTGAGAGAGGTTCAAAATTCACTACCACCTTGTTAATTACACCATGGGCCTGGCGATATTTTTTTTAATATTGATTGTTTTATAGCGTTTGCGCGTCGAAAGAGGCCAGAAACATGGAAGGACAATTCATGTACCCCTTTTACATTGGTCAAGACTTGAATTCAATTCTTTGCTATTCCCTTTTAAACTTACCCTCACGTTAATGCCCGCGTCTTTTATCAACAAACTCACAGACTTGATTTTGAAGTGTTGACCAATGGGTCATGGTAATGGTCATTAATGCACCAGCTAACACAGTGGCGGATCTAGGATGTGTCAAAGGGGGACATGAAACTACAATTTTATAGCCCAAGGAGTGGGCAGAAAAGGGTTAAAGGGCTTTTTTCATTTTTTTCCCAATACAAAAAATTCTCCAAATGGGGGTTAGAGCTCTCTTAGCCCGTATGTAGATTCGCCACTGAGCTCACACATCGCGCACTATACGCAAAACTATACGCGATTATTTCATCAAAAACCACCAAAAACAAAAAAAAAAAAAAAATACATTTTGAGACAATTAAGTTATCGAAGAGAATTCACAGAGGGAGCTTAAAGCCATTCAGAAATCAGCCTACCAAAAATGCTTTCAAGAATGGAAAAAACGTTGACGTATTGCCTCCGATAGGGATTATTTTGAAGGTGATCAAATAAATACTGAAGAATAATTGACTGATGTTGTTTCTAAACACAGTCCGGTTCAATTTTAAACAGAAGGTATTTCAATTGGTTATAATTAACAAATTTTTCAACAAACCAAATATTCTGGATGTATAAACCAATATTTTTGTAATTGTTTTTATCTATATTCTTATACATCATTAACTTTACTATTAAATTAAGTATTAATTTTTACGCAATTTGTCATATTTTGTACGCAATGGGGGTTTTTTGCCCTACGACTTTCCCAAATTTATTTATCAAAGAAATAAATAAATAAAATTAATTAAAATTGTATCCCCGCCCGCCGTAGGTATTGTATCTCTCTTAAGGTATTAACAATTAATTTAACTCAATTTTATTTTAAGCTATTGTGACGTTTTATATTTTTTTTACATTTTTTAATTATATTAATTATCATTAAAAATAAGTATTCTGATTTTCTGAACTTATCATAAACATCAAAAATATAGCACAAAATAAAACTTTTATAATAAAAAGAACACCACTAATCTTTCGAGCACGAACTATTGAATAATTTGATTTTAAAACACGCAAACTATTTGTTTCAAATGGTAACAAGTAGTATTTTGGCTTTGATGAATTACTATCAAAATTTTTAAAGAAATATCATTTAAAAAGTCAGAGAACTTTCGCATTAACAAAGCATCCTCGCAAGAAATCTTATTTGTGGGCCATCAATAAGGATGTATGTTATATAAACAAAGGTCACCCATGTCCATCGTATATATTCTCGTAGAAGGCGTCGTTAGTGTTATGAAATCATTGAATATCAAAAAGTAAGATTAATCATTTTAAAAACAATGTATTATTTTTAATTAACATTTCTTAAGAAAACTTGTCTATATTATTTATTTCTTAATGCTTTAATATTATCTCACAAATTACTTCATCTTTACGTGTAGAAGTAAAAGGTTATTTATCTAAAAAATGTCTTCTTTTTCCACATTTACAGTTCTAGTGTTATCTACACATCTTGAATTATTGTTTGATTTTCTTAAGAAATATTTATAATATTTGCTTTGTGTTGTCGCATATGCCCCGCCAATCCTGCTGCTTGAGCGTAAGCATTTCCACAGAGTTTACATTTAAATTTTTTTATACCCAAATGCAAGTGCTTATGATGGTAAAGAGCTTTAGGACGAGAGAAAGCTGCACCACAGTCCTTACAAATGTGCGGTCGCTCTTTTGAGTGAATTGGTTGATGTTCTTTCAGCAATGAAGACGACCTAAAGCTTTTATCACACAAACTGCAAGCATATGGTTTTTCGCCCGTATGCGAGCGGTAATGAACTCTAAGTGATTCCTTGATGTGGCAAGTATAGCCGCAAGTTTCACAGATATACTTTTTGGGTTCCGTATGAATGCGTTGATGTTTCGTTAGTTCAGTTTTAAAGAAAAAACCTTTTCCACAATTTTCAAAATCACATACAAAATTCCTTACACCTGTGTGCCGCACTTCATGGTCCCTTAGTTTTGCTTTGGATTTGTATTTTCTATCACATTGTGTGCATTTAAAACCAAGATGCTCAGTGATCACGTGAGTGTTTAATAGATGCACAAGAGGAAATTCTTCTGAACATTGGGCGCATTTATGCACATTTGGGCCAAGATTTTTTTCAATATGATACTTTTGAATGTGTTGTTTAAGCATGACTTCAGTTTTGTAACGTTTTTGACACTGATCGCAACCGAATTTCTTTTGGTCCTTTGAAGGGCTCGGCTTCTATTAAATATATATTTATTTAATGAAAGTAATATATGTCTTATATTTACATTTAGTATGTATTCTTCATCGTTGTCTTTGTCCACGGTTGGATGCCACTCATCGTCATCATCATCGTCTTCAGAACTATCTTCATTGTCATTCCATTGTACGGATGGATGTTCGTCGGCAGGTTGCTGTTCATATGAAGTCGTATTGTTGCTCGGATTAATGTTGCCGTCATCTTCCAAAGCATCTTCCGAATAGGATGAATCTTGTACTGCTTCGTTTTTGATATTTATATCCAGGACAGGTTCACACACCAGATTGCTTTGCCTTAAACTACTTTCTAAGTGCACGTTCCTGAAGTGCAATAAAAAGTCATCAAATTCGAAGGATTTCATATCACAAAATGTACAGATAATTGTGAAATCCATTGAACTCTGACAAAATATTTCACCACATTTTGCATTTGGGAGTTTGTTTTGTGGAAAACTTGGTAAAACTTTTAACATTTTTATTTCAATAGTAATGCGTTTATGTTGTAAAGATTGTTTACTATTTTCAATCTTCTTTTTGACGTTTTGCTTTCGTGGTGCAAGTAAATTTTCCATTTTATAGGGTAAACACACGGTAGAACATATTTTCAAAATTTGTCCCCTGAAAAAGAAGCAAAATGTGGTTTTTGAGTTTTAACATATTTTGTTCTGTTTTTATGAAAAATATTTTATTTTGGGTTTTGCGAAGATACTTACTTTACTTACCGGTACTTACCGGAACTGTTGCGGTAAACTCAAATAATTCAAAAAAGTTTTTTTTTATATATTTTTTCCTAAATTATTTAAACCATTTTAAATAAAATTTTATCACTTATGCAAATCAGTACTAATGGCCTAATTCTGTATCCCTAACGAGCGACTCAACTAACGAGTGCTTGGCGAACGATGTTGTGTTCTAATTGAAATCTGTATCTCTAACGAACTTGCTCGCCAACCCTTACGGCAAGCTGAAGTTTCTTACGTCATTGGAACTGTTATACACAATAAGTTGTCAAATTTAGCACTGCCATATCAACCAATATATAAGTTTTCTGCTATTTTTTTAATTTTCTGTAAAGATTTCTAAAGTTTTTGGGCTTTTTTTCGTTTGTTGGCAATGCTTTTTTTGAGTTGTTCATAAATATTAGACATGTTTTTTTTATTGAATCAATGTGATTTCAAAAATATATTTATTGTTGTTATTGCAAGCAAATATGTTTTTAGATGTTAAAGAAGTTTTATGTGATTGTTTGATTGAAGTGATGTGGTTTAAATAAAATGCATGCAGAAATTTTTTTTTTTTTGTATTTTGAGCAAGTTGATGTGATATGGAAGTGAGTTGTGAATGCACATGTGGTGAATGCGAGGCTTAAGAAATATTCTAGAGCTAGCAGACCCTGAGAAAGTTCTTGCACAACTCATCGACAGATACCCTACAAGCTCCCAACTTTGGGGCATATCTTCCTAAATCCAATTTACCCTCTAGCTGCTAGAACTCCAACATATCACAACGATAGCATAAAAGTATTCGTGTGATTTTGACGTTTCAATTCGTCATTTGGTTGATCGTTAGAGATACAAATTTGAAAAATGTTACTGTTTTACGGCATCGTTCGCCAGCTCGTCAGCTGTTATCTGTTCGAATTAGAAATTTCAAAATCACGAACGAGCAGTGTTTTGCACGAGACGAGTGTTCGGATAGGGATACAGAATTAGGCCATAAGTGACTGATGCGTCGATTTTTCTCAGATTTTTTTATGAGCGTTCCCAGAGGATAAAGAAAACGATCTCAGCGCAAAAGCCAATATCAGCGGTTTTGAGATCATTTTGTAAAATTTTCTTTGCTCAGTGGATAGAGTGCTTGACCCATACGCCAGAGAACCCTGGTTCAATTCCATCTGACACAGAAAACTTCTTCAATTGAATTAATTTTACTGTTCGGTCGTCACCTCTCTACAGACAATGGCAAGCATGTTGGCATTGAAAGGGTGATAATTTTCCTTTCATTAATATATTCTCAAATGTTCAAATACAACATTTAAATATAAGTTAAAGACAGCAATAACGAACCAACAGTTTGAAATGTTGCTTAAAGAAATATAAAAATTACTGGAGGTATGTAGCAAATGGTACGCCAGTTTTTGGCATTTATAATTTCAATTTAATCTTGGAGTAATAATAATAAAGTGTTAGTGAGTTTTTGACAACACCATGAATAACTTTCTTGCTGTCAAAAAATTGTGAGCGAAAGAGCGGCACTGTTGATAGTTGTCAAATTGTATAATTTGTTTCAGTGCTAGATCATGATGTGTTATAGTTTTTTAGGTTATTATGAGAATTAAGTATAAATTAATATTTAATGCAATTAATTGAACCGTGTTGTGTTGCCAAAAAGTTATTACAGTTGTCTACGCCGATTTGCCAAGTTTGACATTGGGTGCGTTTTGGAAACTCAGCATGTTGTCAACATGTTGTATGATCACTTTACGCTACTTTTGTGTGTCTTCTGCAACGGTGCAGAAGATGCACCGGTGAGTTGCATTTTCTGTCAACACAGTTACAAAAATTTACATACTTGTGCGCAAAAAATTAATTAACAAAAATATGAATTTGGAGATAATTAATATTTGTGTTATAGACGATGTAGAAAGCTTTGTTTGTGCTGTTGGTGGTTTGTTACACACTTAAGTGAACACATACGATTCAAATTTATTCGAAGTTGCTCAGAAACGCAATACATGTATTAAAAATATATGCTGACACATTTTTACTTATATTTGAGCTTAATTTACCACTTTGCAGCTTCATGTGCACCTCTTCTGCATCGGTTATTTGATACGCACAGTTGCCAAGAGTATAAAGAACTTTCATAATTTTTCTTCCACTCATTTCTTTAATTAAAAGTAGTACTTAATTAAATTTTGATAAATTTTTCGTAATTTTACATAATTTTGTGCTGTTTGACGTTTTATACAATAGAAGCGCTTTCGGTTTCAAACATGTCAAACTTTGTAATTAAAAACTACAACATGTTGAGTAAATGTAGACAACATGTTGTGAGTAGCGGAAATTGATACTTGCCGTTCAGAAGACTTTTACTCTACAGTTGTACAACAGTTGCACAAAATTGAATTTCCAGAACGCACCCATTGAATGGTTTTGTCATTTTATCAAATAAAGAGATGCACGGGTGTGTTTGCAAGACATTCGTTTGTTGTTTGCAAGGTAGCATTGACAGTTGCTTGGGAAACCATCTCCTGTCAAAAAATATACTTAAAAAGAGAGCGCACACAATCGGCCATTGAAAACACAAACAATTGAAAACGCATGGTATAATAATACAAGGCAGCATTGACAGTTGCTTGGGAAAACATCTCCTGTCAAAAAATATACTCAAAAAGAGAGCGTTCACAATCCGCCATTGAAAACAGAAGCAATGTTGAAAACGTTGAAGTGAAAAAAACAACAACCACAGCAGCTGCTGATGTATTTCCACAAAAAGCTGTTTTTGACAGGAGATGTTTTCTTGCAGAAGAGAAAAAAGCAGTTGTCAATGCTACCTTGTATTATTATACCATGTTGAAAACGTAGAAGTGAAAAAAAAGAGGGCCAGTTTTTCAGTGCGAGTTTAAACTCTAGTCAAGTTAAACCGAGCTTGACTCACCAAAATTGGACGTTTAAACTCTTCTGTTTAAACTGCTTAAACTACAGTTTTCTATGTCGAGGGGGGACTGAAACGTCCTTTTGGACTTTTTCATTGTTTTCCCATACAAAAAATTGTCCAAAAGGCCTTTCAGCCCGTATGTAGATCCGCCACTGTTTGTTTACAAACCATTGAATAGGGGCTTTCACATGGACGTACATGTCATCCGACTTGGGCATGTCCGACGACATGTACGATCGTTCGAAAGCAAATGAGACGGTCGGACCGACATGTCGGAAAAAAATCAAAAATTTTTGATTTTTCTGCGGGTCGGTCCGACATGTCCGACTCGCTGCATTTATCATTTCTATAAAGTTTTCATCGAGTAAACATCGGCTTAGGCAAAGCAAAAAAAGTTTTTACGTCGTTTTTTACTGATGTGTTACGCTCGAGAGTCTGCAAAAAATGAAGTCGTCGTACATGTCCGATCGTTTGAAGCTAAACAAAATATTCCCGTTAGTTTGTCGTCGTACAATGTCGGCTGACATGTACGTTCGTCTGAAAGCCCCTAATAACACGCACAGCACCAGTGTTTAAAAAACTTAAAAACGTTTAATTGCTTTTGCTTTTACTTTGCTGTGCTTATTGAAAATCAAACAGCAACAGCCCATGGTATAATAATACAAGGTAGCATTGACAGTTGCTTGGGAAATCATATACTGTCCAAAAAAATATACTCAAAAAAAGCGCGCTCACAATCCGCCATTGAAAACACAAGCAATGTTGAAAACGTTGAAGTGAAAAAAAACAACAACCACAGCAGCTGCTGATGTATTTCCACAAAAAGCTGTTTTTGACAGTTTATGTTTTCCTGTTGAAGAGAAAATAAGCAGTTGTCAATGCTACCATGTATTATTATACCATGACCCAAAATAAAACGAGTTCCTCCAATCGTCTGAAAAAAGAAGAAGACTACCTGCACAGCTGTTGTTGACGAGTTGAGACGCTAAAAGTCTCGTCAAACCGTTTCGTTTAGTTTCGATAAGTTTACGTTTGTTCATTTTGGGTTACAACATTGAAATGCATTTAAGCGAACATTTTCGTCTTCACTCGTTACGGAGCAAATCGTCTATTTTGGTTAGGCCTAAAGCAACAATTATGCGCTTTGCTTCGTTTTGCTTTCGGAAGCATTTTATTTTCATTCGTTTGGCTTTCGGGATTTACTTGTCATCGTTTATATGCTGTATTTCAGAGACGAATGTCTTTCTGTACGTTGTTGTTTGTATAATATGCGCACTTGTAAGCAGTCGCGAATGCTTGGTGTTGTTTTTGTTGTGTGTAACGGTTTTGCTATTGCATGAGTTTTAAAGAGATCGCAGAAATAAATTTAGTAGCGCCTATTTGGAGTTTAAAGAAATATTTAAAAATAATAGCTAAGGTGTGCATAATAAGAATTCCATGAAATTTTTATGAGTTATTGGCTCGGGAGCTATTGGCTACGCTGATTTAAGATCTCATTTATATAAAAAAAATCAAAATAATCAGGAAGAAAAACATTTTTAATAGAAAAATATGTAACTTAAAATAAGACACGTATTTCACAGTCATAAAAGTTACTATAATCACATTAAAGAAAAAAAAATATTAACTTAATAGCCCATTCACACCTAATAGCCCATTCACACCTAAGCTAATTTGCTCATTTCGGCTAAAAAACACAAATGAGATGCGTAATGAGCTCATTTCCCATAGAAATATTCCAACTCATTTCAACTCATTTCGACGAAATGAGTAGCAAATGAGATAATTTCACGTTAAACACAGCTCTGAGCATATTAAACTGCTTTGTGAACATACCTTTCAAAGCAAAATGTAAGAAAAATTTGTACACAGAAAAATTTTATCAAAACAAAATATGAAAATACAACAAAAACAACCGTCAAACAAAATGAGATTTATAAGTGTGAACACTTTGTAATGAGATATTCAAATTTGCTCATTTGGCTTAGGTGTGAACGTAATATAAGCTAATTTGCTCATTTCGGCCATGGTAGAATTATAAGGTAGGGCCGACTCGGAGAAGAATGGAGTGGAAAGCAGCGAAAAAGGGGGCTAGTTGTCAAAATCAGCTGTTCATATCGAGTTTCTTTATGTTCATGTTTCGCAGTTGATTTTAGGTTAAACTTTTTACAAGCTTTTTTTCAAATTTAACACTTCCGCGGCATTTTATAGATTTATTTACAATGTTTTTACAATATTTCCACTCAAATTAACACAAACTTAACACACGTGTCCGACCTATTTACAAATTGAAAACATGATATTTCTTTTTTCATTTGACATTTCCACCAACTTCGTCATTTTGACAACTACCCGACCTTTTCACTATCCACTATTCGTTGACGCGTGAGGGCACTGAGCGACCCGGCCCTACCTTATAATTCTACCATGATTTCGGCTAAAAAACACAAATGAGATGCGTAATGAGCTCATTTCCCATAGAAATATTCCAACTCATTTCAACTCATTTCGACGAAATGAGTAGCAAATGAGATAATTTCACGTTAAACACAGCTCTGAGCATATTAAACTGCTTTGTGAACATACCTTTCAAAGCAAAATGTAAGAAAAATTTGTACACAGAAAAATTTTATCAAAACAAAATATGAAAATACAACAAAAACAACCGTCAAACAAAATGAGATTTATAAGTGTGAACACTTTGTAATGAGATATTCAAATTTGCTCATTTGGCTTAGGTGTGAACGTAATATAAGATAAAAAATAAATAATGCATAAGGCATTTACTTCACAGCCAAAAAAATACTAAACAAAAACAAAATTATATTAAAAAGACAGTCTTAATATTTCTATATTAAACATTATCGTCATCTTCGAACAACGGCAAATTGTCGATGGCTTCATTCAAAAAAGTTGGGTTTAATTTTACAAGCAAAATATTTTCCAAAGTTTCTTCATGGAGCCTGTTCCGATTGTCAGATTGATACAAACAACAATGTACAAAAAACATGCGTCTCTGAAATACAGCATATAAACGATGACAAGTAAATCCCGAAAGCCAAACGAATGAAAATAAAATGCTTCCGAAAGCAAAACGAAGCAAAGCGCATAATTGTTGCTTTCGTAGTGCTGCGACAAATTAGAAAAGCAAAATGAAAATCAAAGCACTACAATAATTTCTTATGCTTTCGTAGCACTACGCAGCAAAACAAATTCTTTTTAGTGCTGCTGCTTTTGCTTAGCCTTTCGAAGATTCAGAAGGCAAAGCAAAATGAGCAGCATACGCTTGTCTTGAAAAACTTTAGGTAGCACTACGCAGCAAAATTTTCGTTGCTTTTGCTGTTTTGCTGAAAGCAATTTAAACCCTGCACACAGTGTTGCCAGATTTTTTTTTTAGAAAACTGCTAAATTTGAAGAAAAAAACTGCATTTTGAAAACAAAAACTGCCATTCGAAAAAACGATTTGTGAAGCAATTTTTTACTAAAAATAGAAATAAAACAAATTAATTTGTATATAAAATTGTTGTTTTATTCAATATCTAAAAAACTTCTGGTATATTATTCACATTTCAGATCATTTTAAGATAAGTAATTCAGGTATTTTTAATATTTGTTTTTTACATATATTAGTATGTGCATTAGTTATGCATATCACTATTAAATATTTGTGTCATAGTTTTTGATACGTCAAAAGCTTGAACAATTATAATTGTTTTTTTTTTAGAGGGTTGGAATTTCTAGTTGTCGGACTAATAATATCGCTTTTGCCCATCCAACCTTTCAAGTACTTATTTTCCTCCTAGGATCTACAAGGCTTGCAGCTTTGTGACTTGAAAAAAAAACACGCAAATTGGTGCAAATAGAGAAGTGAGGTGGGTTCATGTTCAAAGTTCAATGCGTGATGTTGGCTGAAGCTGCTGCTGAAGTTTAAAGAAGGTCTGCTTTAAAAAAGTAATTGAACCATAATGATGTTTTGGTAAAGATAATTTATGAAAACTACATAAGACTTTATATTTTCATAAAAACTGGATTTTACATTGAAAAACTGCTTTAATAATGGAAAAACTGTATTTTTCTTTAAAAAACTGCCAACCTGCTCAGAGTTAAAAAAACTGCCATTTGCAGGCAAAACTGCCATTCTGGCAACACTGCCTGCACAGCACAATTTGATCCATGGTATAATAATACATGGTAGCATGGACAACTGCTTATTTTCTCTTCAACAGGAAAACATCTCCTGTCAAAAACAGGTTTTTGTGGAAATACATCAGCAGCTGCTGTGGTTGTTATTTTTTTCACTTCAACGTTTTCAACATTGCTTGTGTTCATGGTATAATAATACATGGAAGCATTGACAGTTGCTTGGGAAATCATATACTGTCAAAAAATATACTCAAAAAGAGAGCGTTCACAATCCGCCATTGAAAACACAAGCAATGTTGAAAAAGTTGAACTGAAAAAAAACAACAACCACAGCAGCTGCTGATGTATTTCCACAAAAAGCTGTTTTTGACAATTTATATTTTCCTGTTGAAGAGAAAATAAGCAGTTGTCAATGCTACCATGTATTATTATACCATGCTTGTGTTTTCAATGGCGGATTGTGAGCGCTCTCTTTTTGAGTATATTTTTTGACAGTAGATGATTTCCCAAGCAACTGTCAATGATACCTTGTATTATTATACCATGAATTGGATCATAAGTAGCTCGGTCAAAGTCCTATCAAGAGCTGAAATGATCAATTCGTTTTTTTTTCTGCAAATTTTGTAGAAACCTAATAAGTGATTGCTGTTGGTCACTTTACAGAACAACAAAATGCATCATATCAGAGAAAAAGCTACTTTACAGAGAAATGGCATCGTCTTGTGAGAGAATTGGGGGGATAAAAAACTGATATCAAATACGGTTTCAGCACCCAAAAATACAATAAGATTTAGGTGAATTGAGTTAAAAATTATATATAAATATATAATCACGTGAAGAGTAATAAGTAAAAAAATACTTATTTAAAATAATCTCTTACATATAATTCTCTACTGTGCCTAACTTATTTTTTACTTACTTAACCCCTGTTAAATACTTGAAAATAAATAAAATTATTAATAGCGAAATTATTATTTTAACTTATGTATTTATAATGTATTCTGCTTTAGAATTGCTCTGCTTTATGTTGCCGCATATGCCCAGCCAAACCTGCTGCTTGCGCGTAAGCATTTCCACAGAGTTTACATTTGAATTTTTTTATGCCCAAATGCAAGTGCTTGTGATGGTACAGAGCTTTTGGACGAGAGAAGGCCGCTCCACAAACATCACATATGTGTGGTCGTTCCTTTGAATGGATTGGTTGATGCTCTTTTAGCAATGACGACGTCGCAAATTTTTTATCACATAAACTGCAAGCAAAAGGCTTTTCACCCGTATGTGAACGATAATGTACTCGAAGTGTTGCTTTAATACGACAAGTATAGCCACAAGCTTCACAAATATACCTTTTTTGGTCCGTATGAATACGTCGGTGTATCGTCAATTCATTTTTTAGAAAAAAACGTTTACCACAATTTTCGAAATCACATACAAAATTCCTTATACCTGTGTGTCGCACTGCATGTTTTTTAAGTTCAAATTTGGATTGATATTTTCTATCACATTGTGTGCACTGAAAGCCAAGATGAGTGTTGATCATGTGGGAGTTCAATAGATGGAGTAGAGGAAAATGTACTGCACATTGTTCACATTTATGCGTGCCAGAATTTGTTTCAATATGATACTTTTGGATGTGATGTTTAAGCATTCCTTCAGTTTTGTAAAGCTTTTTACACTCATAACATTCAAATTTCTTTTCTTTTCTAGGGCTAGGTTTCTATCAAATATTATATGTTAAAATAATCAAGAGGTAAATTTATTGATCATGGATTACCTTAGGTTTGTGATCATCATCGCCATTTTTATCCATGGCTGGGCACCATTCATCATCATCATCATCATCACCATAACCACCTTCGTTGCCATCCCATTGTTCAATGGGCTGGTTACATGACTTAATGTCATTGCTTCCCCAAGTGATGGCATCGGAAATTTCCAAAGCATTTATTGAATCTCGTACCTCTTCTTTGCTCAATTCATTTTTTACATTCATTTCCAAGTAGGATTCTCGCTCCAGACTGAATTCCTTGCTTAGAAGTAAACTATTTTCTAAGTGCACGTTCCTGAAGTGCAATAAAAAGTCGTCAAATTCGAATGTTTTCATATCACAGAATGTACAGATTATTGTAAAACCAGTTGAGCTCTGACAAAATATTTCTCCACATTTTGCATTGGTTAATTTGGTTGGAGAAATACTCGGTAAAAGTTTTAACATTTTTATTGAATTGTTTTAATTTTGTAAGCTTTGTTTATTTTCGATATCTTTTTGACGTTTTGCATTAGTGATGTACCATTACTACACGTTTTGGTTTAGTGATGTACAACTACTACTCTGATACATGGTAGAATTATAAGGTAGGGCCGACTCGGAGAGGAAACAAGTAGAAAGCAGAGAAAAGCGCGCTAGTGGTCAAAATCAGCTATTCATCTCGAGCATGGTATAATAATACATGGTAGCATTGACAACTGCTTATTTTCTCTTCAACAGGAAAACATAAACTGTTAAAAACAGCTTTTTGTGGAAATACATCAGCAGCTGCTGTGGTTGTTGTTTTTTTTTTTCACTTCAACGTTTTCAACATTGCTTGTGTTTTCAATGGCGGATTGTGAGCGCTCTCTTTTTGAGTATATTTTTTGACAGTATATGATTTCCCAAGCAACTGTCAATGCTACCTTGTATTATTATACCATGCTATAGACTTTGCATAAGAATGAATCGAAACGTTTCTCTCGAAGTTTAGCCCGCAAACATTGGGACCTGGAAAAATATGAGAACGTGAAACAAAAAAGCAGGGCTGATCATAAACTTATGTTGCTAGATTTTGTTGATAGACTCTAGAACTACAAAACCTTATCAACAAAGTTGTAGGTTAGCCATGTTTATTTTATTTTTTCATTGAATTCTATACGGACGGACAGCTTGCGTGTTTACATTTTTTTTTTGCATGCTTTTTGTTGTTGGTCAACTTTCTCACTTTTGCAGGATTTTCTTTGCTGCTTTGGCTGCATTTCATTGATCGTCAGAAAAGTTATATTTTTGCGATTTTGTCTATTTTAATGGATCTATAGAAAAATCGTAATTCTGTAACTTTTTAAATTCCGATTGGATTGAAATGCACCCAAGGACAAAATTGTAGATAATTTTATAACCTTTTAAATAGCATCAAAAATTATTTTTTTGATAATTTGACTTTGTTGATAAGGTTTTGTAGTTCTAGAGTCTATCAACAAAATCTAGCAACATAAGTTTTGCCCTGCTTTTTTGTTTCACGTTCTCATATTTTTCCAGGTCCCAATGTTTGCGGGCTAAACTTCGAGAGAAACGTTTCGATTCATTCTTATGCAAAGTCTATAGAATATATAGTCTCTGTTTTAGGTTAAACTTTTTACAAGCTTTTTTGTAAATTGAACACTTCCACGGAATTGTATAGATTTATTTACAATGTTTTTACAATAATGGTATTCATGCAAATGGGCAAAGTCCTTATAAATGGTATAAACAAGATAACTTTATCACCCTTATAAATGAACTGTCAAAATTTGTACTGAGAAGCTTTTGCACAAACCAGATATATTTGCTCTTCGATTTAGGTGAGCAAACGAGGTGGCAAACTTATAACAGCAATCATGGTTGAATAAATAAGGTTGTCTCGTGGCTGATTGTACTCTCTTCTCAGTACCCATAATTGTCAAAATCAATGAAAAGATACAACAACAACTTCATCGACTTTGCATGTTAATAATTTCCCCTTTCAGATTTTGTATGAGCTGTCAACTTCGATTTGATATTTATGGGAACTCGCTCTCACCCATGCGACAACCTTATTTATTCAACTATGACAGCAATCAGCAATTACTATTCACAAGTTAACAGCTGACATATCTCTGCAAATGCACAATCGGTTTTAGGGGACGTTCACACAATCTACCTGATAAAAATAACTAATTGCCCTAAATATAACTTTGCCGCTTTGCATGAATACCATTAATATTTACACTCAAATTGACACAAACTTAACACACGTGTCCACAATAATATTTTTATTTCATTTGAGGCATGGTAGAATAATAAGGTAGGGCCGACTTGAAGAAGAATGGAGAAGAAAGCAGTGAAAAGCGGGCTAGTTGTCAAAATCAGCTGTTCATCTCGAGTTTCTTTATGTTCATGTTTCGCAGTTGATTTTGGGTTAAACTTTTGACAAGCTTTTTTTCAAATTAAACACTTCCGCGGTATTTTATAGATTTATTTACAATGTTTTTACAATATTTTCACTCAAATTAACACAAACTTAATACACGTGTTCGCACTATTTACAACTTGAAAACATAATATTTTCATTTCATTTGAAATTTCTACGAACTTCACCATTTTGACAATTAGCCTCCTTTTTTATTCTCCACTCTTCGTTGACGCGTGAGGGCAGTAAGCGACTCGGCTCTACCTTATAATTCTACCATGATTTGAGGTTCCTACGAACTTCGCTACTTTGACAATTAGCCACCTTTTTTATCGCTACTTTGACAAGCGAGTCGGCCCTACCTTCTAATTCTACCATGTTCTGATAAACTTTCAGGTAATAATTATAAGGTGTTCTCATCGCATGACATTTTTCGATATATTTTTTGAAAATCTGAAGGGTTTCATATAAACATATTCCAGATGAGAACACCTTATATTTATTCTATCATGGTCATACCCACCTTGTATAATTGTATGATGGTAGGAGTGACAACTGGCTATTTTCTCACGAGCTGCGTTCACCAAGTGTCACTTGCTTGTATATTTTACTTTTTATATTCTTTTTTACTTTTTTTCGTTCTCTATTTATGTTTTTTTTTTTTAAATTGGTGCAAAACAAAAGAACTGTCACTCCTATCTCGTATAATTGTATCATGGTTATATTGATTATCAACTGTGGTGCAAATAAGCATAACCAATGAAGAGGAAAAGAATTTTCCTTACATGAAAAGTATTTCTAAATTGTCCATATTTAACACAAGTTTTGCCCCATTTTCTTATTTAAACATAACAAGCAATATTCCTTTCATAATTTTGACATTCATATAATCAAATAACGACGATGCCCTCACGATATAAAATACCTGGTAATCTTGATCTAATACCAAGTTTGTATGATGTTAAAACTGATCCTATGAACCAAGAAATGCATAATTTAAGCATTCATGATCTCTATACGCAGAAGACACAAGCGAAGTGCCCAGTAGCTTGGGAGTGATTTACTGTGCTGGAAGTGCTCAGGAGTTTTCCTTCTCATTTATGGCATATTTAGCCCAACTTATTTCAACGCATGGTATAATAATACAAGGTAGTTGCTTGGGAAACCATCTCCTGTCAAAAAATATACTTAAAAAGAGAGCACACAAAATCGGCCATTGAGAACACAAACAATGTTGAAAACGTAGAACTGAAAAAACAACAACTTCAGCAGGTGCAGATGCATTTGCACAAACAGTTGTTTTTGACATGAGATGCTTTCTTGTAGAAGAGAAAATAAGCACTTGTCAATGTTACCTTGTATTATTATACCATGATTTCAACGCAACACAGCCGTTTATTTTGTCACACACACATCTACCGAACGAACGCGTTTTGTGTGTATCAAATTCGCTAAAAATTTGAGTAATTTTTAATATTTTTCTTTATTTGTGTTTAATTATTGAAGCGAAATGTTAATATTTTATTTTAAAATTGTTTTTTTATTGATAATTAAAATTATTAAAATATATTTCAGAATGATACACAAAGACTCATTTGATTTATTTGACACTTGCTGTGGTTGCTATGTTAGTAGCATAATCAACAAAAAATCATAGTACGCTATGTCATCTTGACTTATGTTTCTTCAAGTTTGCATAATCAGACCATTACTGTTGTTCGTTATTTGATATTTTTTAACTATTCTAACTTTTTTCTATTAGACATGCAGCTATTTTATTTATTATACTATGTAAAAAATAAAAAAATAGTGGTATTAATTTTGCACTCTATTACACTGACGAGTTGTCAAATTTTTTTTTACCCTATTATCATGTTTACATTACACATTTAACTATGCGGTTTGGCTATAATAGTTTGCTGTTTCTGGTGCTTACACTGCCAGTAGCGTAGTTAACTCTGTCATTATTTTTAATAATATACTTATTAACATTAAATTACTATAATTCCAAAATAAATTACATTTTTTCATTCGACATAATTTGAGCTTTGAAGTTGCTTTTCAAATATTTTTTTGCTTCTTTATGTGACATTTCCATGATTTTTTTTTAATTTCCTTTTGCTATTGATGAAAACACATTGTTGCATTGCAAAATGCGAGATAGTATGCGAAACTGTGCAGTTAAGTATCCAGTTTCAAAACTAGCCACTTTTTTGGAGTTAACTGTATAGTTTCGAGGTAATGTAAACATACAGTGTTATTTATAAACACATTTTAGCGCTTGTTTAACTTTAAACAGCATTTAAACATGAAAACATGATTTATAAACATTTTTCATAGTTGTTTAAGAACTGCGTAACTTAAACGCCAAAATTTGCGTTTAAAGACTGCGTAAGTCTAACCTAAAATTTTCAGCAATCAGCTGACCTAGAATGGAAACGATCAGTCAAAATTACTAAATTTCGGTTGCATTTCCTCTGAATGTAAAAGATTATTGTAGTAGAGTTTGTATATTTTTGACATAACACTTGCTTAGTTACACAATGAATATAAATCGTTTATAAATAACAATTTAAGCAAGGTTGCGTAACACCTTAAACGATGTTTAACTAAACAACTGCTTAAAGGTTGTTTAACGAAATCTAATAAATAAGACTGATAGTATATAAGCCTCTGCCCACCTACGAAAAGGCAACGCAGTGTTCAATGCACACTTAGTGGAACGGCGAAGAAAATTAATACAAACGGCGGCAAAAAGATATTTAAAAAAAAACATTATAAAGAAAACAAAAACAAACATATGTATGTGCGCAAGATGCAGCACATAATAATGTCATATACTAAATTAAATAAAACAATATTTTCACGCACAATCACTTTTACCTTTAGAACCCATCTACGGCACGTAACGAAACAACACGAAACTAAAAAAATATTTCTACGCCGTGTTTTTATATAAACGTGCTCATTAACCGGGGACGAAACCACAACGACTGTTAATGCCGACGAAAAAGCCGATGGTTAATGTTGCAAAGAAATCTGATCGGCTTGTCGTTGGCTTGGTTGACAAAAAATTAGCTGCAAAAAATGTAATCCGAAAAAATAATAAGAGCTTGTGTGTGAAAATATTACATTATATGACCTGAGTCACAAAAATGACAGCAATGCAGTTTTAAAAAATCAGTTTGAAAATTTTAATAAATTTTGCGCTCTTATTTTAGATTGTTTTGTTTTAAAATATTATTGCCACCGTTTGTATAAATTTTCGCCAACAGTACGGTAGGTGTGCACTGAACACTACGTTTCTTTTTCGTCACCGTTTTACAGTCGTTTCGTTACGTGCCGTAGGTGGGCAGACGACTTAATTCGTATAAAAATCGTTATCATTTTTTTTAGCTGGCAGTACTTTTATGTATTGCATTTGACATTTCGCTGGCTATTCACTATTATTTTAACAAAAATTATAAACAAAATTATACATTTATTAATGCTTTTGTGAGCTTAACAAAAACTATGCTTAAAACCATTCCACCTACAACAAGCTGCGGCTGCGGCTACTTCAAAACTAAGTGCGCAGAGATTCACTATCAGACCACCAGTTTTTCCATATTGTGCATTTTCTGTGGGATGAAAACTCTGGACTATCCAGACTTCTTGGATCACTTTCAAAATCTTCACTTCGAAGACTTTGCAAAAACACTGCAGAGCACCGTAGAGCCTGTGGTTACACCTGTCTTTGAAAAAAGGAAACCCCACCATGATCCACTGGAGTTCGGTGAAAGAGAAGTAACAGAGGATCCTGATGAGGTAATGAAGAAATTAAAAGAGGAAAATCTAGAAATAAAAGAGATTAAGAACGAGAATAAGGATAAAGTATGTAGTTTGGATAAAGATGAAAGAAATATAGAGCAAAATAGCAAAGCAGGATCACCAATAGCGGAAAATGATGATTTTAATGATTCGGATAATGAATTCTTAATATGCAAAGTTAAAGTTGAGCAAGCAGATGTAAGTATTATGTTAGGCATTTTCATAATTTATATTTAATTATTTATTATTAAGTATGATGCTGCTAATCCAACAAAGCCAAGGAAAACGAAGCGGCGTGCGTCTAAATACAAATGCCAGGATAACAACGATGATTTCGAGGAGGAAGAGGAAAATTGTGCCTATTCATTTATAGATAATAACACGAATGAACGTCTGGAACAGCATGATGATGATAATGATCACTATGATAATGATGAAAGTTTTGTCAAAAATCTAACAGACGAAGAAGATATAGACTGGTCAAAACCGTATGAGCCTAATTTGCTTAAAAACCATGAAAAACGACCGTACAAACCACGAAATAAGCCCAATCTATGTACCTATTGTGGGCGTACATTTAAACGACGTTATCAATTGGAAACGCATTTAAATGTGCACACTGGCGAAAAGCCACATCAATGTGAAATTTGTGGTCGCCTGTTTCGCGCGGTCACCACACTTACCCGCCATTTGAACACTCACGAACAACGCGAAACGTTTAATTGTAAGTTTTGCAATAAAGTTTTTACCCACAAAGTTGCGCTCTTGAGCCATGAATTGCGCCATACTCAAGAACGCACCGTGCCTTGCAATGAATGCGACAAGTGGTTCTACACAGCAAACCAAATGGATACACATAAACGCAAGGTTCACAATAAAAATGATCAAGATGATTTACCCTTCGTGTGTGATATTTGTTCAAAACGCTACCGCACAGGCTCAATGCTGAGTACGCATAAGTTCAAGAAACACTATAAAACAGCTAAATATTCATGTGAACTTTGTGGCAAAAAATTTGTTGACGAACATAAATTGACACTACATAAGCAAATGCACATCAATGGTTACTCATCATTAGAAAATGCACCGTCGGATCATAATGCTGAGCTAAAAATGTAAATAGTTTCCCAGTTAAATGCTAAGGTAATTTCTTAGTCGCATCTGTAGCACTTAAGAATAGATGCATGTATCGAAATTTTTTTATAAATCAGTCATAAAATTAAGTTTATTTCGTACCATAAGTTGGATTGATGGTATGTAATTTAGGCTATCGAACAAAAATATTATAACTCACGATCATTGAAATACTACTAAAAGCTTAGTTATTATATTATATTAATTTATGAGAATTTGAAATGTGTAGAGATAAAGTCAAGCTGATACATTTAAATAATTTGTGGTTATTTTAATACGAATTATTCGAATAAAACCAAGATTATTTTCATAAATTATCTTTATCTATATATAAATAGGCGTAGGCAGAACATTTAAGAACCATTTTCTCCCGTGTTTCTCAACCGATTTTAATAATTTTCTTTTTAAATCAATAAAAGTAGGGAGAAGGAGTATCTATCTATGGTGGGCGTGGTACATCCCATACAACCCAAATTTGCGATATGGAATAGCTTCAGAGTTATAGGTCACACAGCTTCGAAAATCGGTATTCGACCTCAAATCACACGTACCAATCCACTGGTTACATTTTATGGGCGTTGAAAGAGGGGCGTGACACTTTTCAAAAGCCCAAATTTTCGGTATAACTTTCGAACTATAAGTCACAAATGAATGAAACTCGGTAGGAAACTCCTATTTAGTCGTGTTCTTCGACTGAAAAAATTGAACGAGCATTAGACGAAGGGGCATGGCACCAGCCATACAATTCAAAGTTTTTATATCGAATAGCTTTGGAAGCAAATGACATATAACAACGAAACTCAATATGGAGTTCCCACTTGGTGAGAACCTTCTACTTGAGTGAAGAAAGAAAAAAATTTTTTCAATAAAAATAAAAAAAAAATCAATTTTAGAATATACAGGCAATATCTTAATTAAAATCTCAATTCTACAATGGTGCAATTTTTTCAGTTATTTATAAGAAGTAGCATCGCCTTTGGTCGAAATTCGACCATTTAGAATTTCGACCAAAGGCGATGCTACTTCTTATAAATAACTGAAAAAATTGCACCATTGTAGAATTGAGATTTTAATTAAGATATTGTTTGTATATTCGTAAACACATTTAAATTCAGAACTGAAAGTTATATCTTGTTCCAAAGTTATTTTATTTTCTAAACAATACGTTTGATCTGGGGGACGATTTTGAATCTGTAAACAGAATTTGTACATAATGGTAAAAAATTTATATTTTTTCTCGAATGTTTTAATTTCAAGCATAAGTTGGTCAATAACAGACATTTTCTAAGTCTTTGAGTTATCGTTGAACACGAAACTCTTACCAGGTTACCGAACTCTTTACCGAATCCGAAAAAAATCAAAAAGAAAAAATGGGAAGAATCTTTTCTTTTGGAGAAAAAAATATTTATTTGATTCCTTACGATGTAGTTCTATGCCCTTTTAAAGATTTTAAGGGGACTTTCTCATGAATAATTTTCAAAAAATTAATTATGTTTTACATATGTATTTCGATTTCTTTTACATTAAAAAACTACCTCCTAAAATTTTATAAAGAAATTCTTACTAGAAAAAAGTTATAGTTATATTTGTAATGACATCTGCGCATTAATAGATTGTGGTAAAAAACTTTAAACGCATTTTTCTCGAAGCTACAATTTTCAAACTGGTAGGACATTTTTCTCCGAATCTACTTGATCGATTTTAATAAACCAAAAAACTTTGATTATTCAAACGAAAAACTAGCCATAAGCCCCTAAAGCTTAAAAAATGACCCCTATTTTTTAAGATAGAAGTTTGCTCACTAAACTTTTAAACCACTAACAGTTTCCTGTGTTATTTAAGCGAGTATTCATATGAAAGGCGGTCGTTTTTTACAGCACGCTTGGTAAAAAACACAGGTATTGTCTCTAAAACAGTAACTTAATTATAAATAAAAGTTATTTACTAAGAATAATATAGGTAGTTTCTTACGATTTATGTTTTAAAAAAAATAATTTTGAAAAATCGATAACTTGAGAGTATTTCGATAAATCGATTTATTCCCTGAAACATTCTTATTGGCAAAAATAACCACTAGCAGCCCTGCTTCTACCTTGTTTATTCTACCATGCAGTGTTCCCAGATTAGGGGATTTTACTCTAGATTAAGGGGGTTTTTCGGTTTAGTAGAAAATTTAGGGGTTAAAAATGTTTAGGGGAAAGCTTTAGGGGATTTTATTTTTCTGTTAGGGTTTTTTGAGAATTTTTAGTGGTTTCTAAAAGAAGTGGCAACATCCACTATGAACTGTATTTTTTTTTTTGTATTTGATGCACCCTTTTGTGTTTTCTTTTTAATTTTGTTTTAGCTCTTACAAGGTTCATTTTGTTAAAGTGAGTCAAAACAATTGCGTACCATCGAAACAATACTGCTTCGCAGCTGATTGTTTGTCGAATGAGCGAAATAGCACCAGAATATGTGTGATGTGAGAGGCTGTTTTAAATTCTGACGACGAGCAAGCATATATTTAAATTTGTTTTTATTTTTTTTGGTATTTTTTAATGACTTAAATACCATTGAATTTGTAACCAACAAAAAAAAAAAACAAAGGAAAAAATTTTAAAAAACAAAAATTAGAAAAAACGTGGAAGTATGTCTCTAAATTTATTAAGCAGTTTTTATTTTACTAAAATTTAGTAGAAAAAAATATAAAAAGTTCAACCTAATTACAATCGAAAAATAATACTTTCATAAAATATAGTATATCTGCCTTATGTTACTTAAAAAATTGGCTAAAAAGTTGCGCATAAGATAAAACGCTTAAAAAACAAGTTTTCCTCAAAACGCACTAATTTTCAAGGCAAATTCTGTTAAACTAAAAGATGTTTGTGGAAGATGTGTTTGTGTTAATTAACAAAGGTACTTAAAATTAGTAAGATATATTTTTGCTTTCTCTTGCGTATTGCCATGTTTCCGTCTGTCCGATTGTCTGTCTGTCCGTCGGTTATGGCGGTTATAGCTCTTATATTGAAGCGATCTTAATAAAATTCAAAATATGTAATTTCTTTATTACTTGAGTTTGTGTTTTTAAGTACCTCAATGAATTACTATGTACAAAAAAACTAATGTTATTTTTTTGAAGTCCAAAAATTTATTTTGTTATTGTATTTATTTACATCAATTAAACAAAGTATTCAATAAATTAACTCAAAAAATTGTAGAGGTTTTTTTTTATTTTTAGGGGAAAATTCAGCAAATTTTCCAGATTTAGGGGAAAGAAGCTCAACCTATCTGGCAACACTGCTACCATGCGTATAGGAACATCACTGGCAAATGTCACTTTATTGTGAATAGTACTTATTGACATAAGAAACGAAAATAAAATTTATTTTATTTTTCTCAAACATATAAAAAAATCACCAATTGGGACCTAAAACAGTTAAAGAAAAAGGAAAGACATCTCATCTAACTGAAAATAATAAACTGAATAATTTTGCCATTAAGATTTGTTTTAAGCCTATTTAAGGGTTTTGCACTATCAACCAACTTTAAATTATCCGTATACAATTTACTGGCATGGAAGCGCCATCAAATGAAGTACTTATTGCCGATGAAGACGCAAAATGTGGGCACATTTTCTATCATAAACATTCGATGTTATTGAAATTTTTCTGTTTGTTTTGTGGAAAAATTTATGATAACATACATCATTATTGCGAACATTTAAGCGAGCATGTCTATGAAACAAGTCAAAGTGATCTAGAATATGATTTAAAGGAAAACGAATCATTTATTAACAATATAGAAAATGCAACTAACCAAGAAATTTCCTACCAAGACGAATGTAGTCTAAATGCTGACGACGAGCCAAATGTGGATGAAAACTTCAATGATGGTGCAAATACACATTTTGTTGCTGTTGAAGATTATATGAGGTGTGTTAAAGAAAAAAAGGTTCATGATGAGACGACTAGTTCCCACGATAACGCAACAAATGTTATTGTAAGTTTTCTATATTGCAAATAATTTTGAATTGAAAGGCTTATTGCAAGAACATGATTTTATGTTATTTTATTTAATGTTTATTAATGCAATACTTTTTATGCAATACCAATGCCCTTTTAAAATAGGTATGTGCTTGTGTTATTAATTTTTGATCAATTTTGAGATTTTTGCGTGTTTTTTCCGAGAGCATTTCCGTACTCAAAAAAAGTTAAAACAATAACGAGAAACTTTCAGAAGTTGTACATTTTTTACTCTTTATAATAATTTAAATAACAATAGCCTTTTGTATGACGAAAACTATTTTATTAAATATTTTGTAATTTTTACATCGAAAAACGATTCCGTTCTTTTTACGGAAGTACGCGAACAGGTTTCGACCGAGTCAGTTTAATTGCACAATTCCTTTTATACACATACAAACTTTTTCAACACTATTGTCGATTATTGCGAGTTTTTATATTGTTAAATATCATGTTTTTCAATTATCCCGAAAATTAATTTGAAGATGATATATAAATTTTGCTTATTTTTAATTTACACAGCATTTAAACGCGCATTCATTGCAACATCAAGCGCCTGAAGATAAACTACACTATCTGCAGCATGAGATTAAAGAATCAACTCTTATTGTCGGCGATACTTTAATCACAGCTTTGCCAATCAAAGAAGAATCTTCACCTGAAGGCATTAATCTTTCCAGTATGCAATTTAAATGCTATACATGCAAACATAATTTTCCCAATCTAATGTGTCTAAAAGAACATCGTTGTAAAAATCAGTCCGTTGGGAGAAATCCCGTAATTCACAAGTGCGGTGATTGTAATGAATTATTTAATGATACAAGTGATCTAAATAAGCACATTCGCGAAGTCCATCATGCCAACGAAATCATTTGCCGTTTTTGTGGTCGTTCAAATTTTAACAGCTACGACTCTTTGCAAGAGCACGTGAATACCATACATGATAGTGAGGAAATATTTAAATGCTATATTTGTGGACGACGCTACTACCTTGAAGCAAATCTTTTACCACATGTGTGGAGACATGCTAAAAGAGTGCCCCAGTGCTGTGTTGTTTGCGGTAAAATTACATTGAGAATACAGCATCATATGAAGTTTAAACATTCACCACGACCAACACGACTTCTGCAGTGTTCTATTTGTAATAAGACATTTTCATACACTTCATCGTTAAGTCGACATAAGTTATTACATAAGTTGCCACGTACCGAAATAGCAAAAACTGTTCGAATAGATCATTCAAATATTAAGAAACGACGGAAAAAGGGCAAATGGAATGCTTTTAATCTAAATGCCGCAGCAGTAGCAGCTGTAGAAACACAAGCAGCAGTTCAACATATTCTATAATGTTTTAAAAGAATAATTATGAATTTATTATATTTCATTGTAATTCATATCTTGCAGTTATTTTATGTAAGAATTTTGAGATATTTTAGCGTATAAGCCAAAGGCAAAAAGGATTTTGTATACCGTACTATACAATGCGCTCAGGTCCCTATTCCGCCCTATAGACAATAGTTCTAATGCGGTATCGGCAAAACAAAAACAACTGATTGTTTTACCATCAACATCCAATCTTTAATTTTTATAAATTCAGTTTTAATTTTAAATATAACTTTTATTAAATTGCGATGTCTTTTTAGCACTGAGTTTTTTCTATAGGTTTTTTTTTTTTGTTTATGTTTATAAATCAGTGATCAGAACTCTAAGATTATTACAGTATTATATAACAAAATGATTCATCATAAATTCGAAACAGTTTAAAAGGGAAAGGTCTTACGAAGCATGAGGTGACAGAAACTCCGCACAGATTGATAAGGAGATAAAATCGTTTAGGAGTTCATTATACTGAGAAAAAATTGGAAATTAGGAAACATAGGAAAATATTCTAAGTTGAATACGTTGAGGAAATAAAGTGTCTTACAAAATTTTACTCTAGAAAGTTTACTTAATTATTATGTAAGAACTACGAAATTAGATACGTTTAAATGCGTTAAGGAAATACCCTAGAAAGCAATTTTTCTATCAATATCCTGATATATTAAACATTATTTCTCTTTGAGAGTCAATGTTTTGCTCAGAACCCTAATACAAAAACGAGTACAAGAAATTGTACAACAACAAAGCTGTAAGTGCCACAAACGTCAAACGACAAAAGCAACAACAACAATTAATAATAATAATAAACTGGCCGTTTCAGCACTTGAAAGGACTTTGACCGAACTTCTTATCATCAAATTGTGTTGTGCGTGTTATTAAATGTTGGACCTACTAGTTTTATGCCGACTCCATGGTATAATAATACATGGTAGCATTGACAACTGCTTATTTTCTCTTCAACAGGAAAACATAAACTGTCAAAAACAGCTTTTTGTGGAAATACATCAGCAGCTGCTGTGGTTGTTGTTTTTTTCACTTCAACGTTTTCAACATTGCTTGTGTTTTCAATGGCGGATTGTGAGCGCTCTCTTTTTGAGTATATTTTTTGACAGTATATGATTTCCCAAGCAACTGTCAATGCTACCATGTATTATTATACCATGTGCCGACTCCAAACGTCTAATGTGCATGTTCTCAATAAGCTCTACTTGGCATTATTTACTCTCTGAGGCTTGCCATTGTCTGCAGAGAGGTCACGACAAAAAAAGGTTTGTCTTCTAAAAGCAGATCAGTACGGCTTCATTGATTCAAAAAGGGTTCATTTCCGAGTGCCGAAAAATAACGTTTCTTTGGTTCTTTTTTTAAGTAATTTCCAAATAAAAAAGTAAAATTTATGGTTATTTTTTAACTCATTTCCGAACAAAAAAGGGTTCATTTTTGAGAGGCATTTTAGTCCGAAGAATGATACAAAAAAGGTTCGCTTATGTGTGCCGAAATTGAACGTTTCTACCCGAAATGGCTCATAAATGAATTCGAAAATGGTAGTTTTGATTCACTGGGTAGAAGTATGTCTCGAGTGTTTCTTTCAGTCTTTTTAACACATGTTTTATGTCTTTTAATGATTGTTTCTATATTTGTTCTTAATGCTTTCAGATTTTTTTGGGCATTTTGTGCAAGAACCCTTGTTGAATTTCCCCTTTTTTTAAATATATCCAGACTTCGTAGTTCATGTCAAGCTGTTGATAATTCAATACATTTTTTAAAAAAGAATGCATTATAAACTAAAAATCATGTTTAACTTAAATACGCCAGCCGATTTACAAGCTGTTTTAACAAAAGAAAGCAAAAAGAAATGACCAAAGCATATGTTTAAACGAGCTCAAATAAAACAAAATTAAAGAGAAGCCAGAGATAAGAAATGGTACAAACGTTAGTGAAATGTAAAAACGTAAGTAAAAAAGGGTTACTCAAATGAAATTAAAGAAGTGGTTTGAAGAAATTTTCAATTTTCAATTGAAGATTTATATATTTCTTAACTATTCGAGCAGTCGAATAATTCGAGCCAAAAAACCGGTTTTCGAATTATTCGAAAATTGCGATTTTCAAAAAAACCGGTTCGAATAGTAAAAAAAAAACCGAAACGCCGAATAATTCGAACCGGTTTTGCATACCCTAGGCACGCACTCTACCCACTGCGCCTCGGCTGCGTTGAAACAACAACAATTAGCAAAATTTAAAATCAATAGACAATTTTGACATCTAGCTCACTTTTTTCTTTAATATGAGCCTACTTTGTAATTGTATCATGCTCAGAACCATGGTATAATAATTACAAGGTAGCCTAGACAGTTGCTTGGGAAACCATCTCCTGTCAAAAAATATACTCAAAAAGAGAGCGCTCACAATCGCCCATTGAAAACAAACAATGTTGAAAACGTTGAAGTGAAAAAAACAACAACCTCAGCAGCTGCAGATGCATTTTCACAAACAGCTGTTTTTGACAGGAGATGTTTCCTTGTAGAAGAGAAAATAAGCAATTGTTAATGCTACATTGGCAGCCGTGGCGCAGTGTACAGAGTACGTACGCCAGAAAACCCTGGTTCAATTCTATCTGACACAGAAAGTTTTTCAATTGAATTAGTTTTTCTGTTAAATGGCAAACCTCAGAGAGTCAATAATGCCATGAAAAGTTTATTGAGAACATGTACACTAGCCGTTCGGAGTCGGCATAAAAGTAAGAGGTTCAGTTTTTGATGATTTGTGTACAAAAAATTGAATAACACGCACAACACATTTTGATCATAAGAAGCTCGGTCAAAGTTCTTTCAAGGGCTGAGATGGCCATTTATTTTTATTTTATTCAATGTTACCTTGTATTATTATACCATGGCTCAGAAGAAAGATCCCTTTTACATTGATCAAGACTTGAAACCAACTTTTTTTGACGTTCTCTTTTAGATTTGACGAAAGCTTGCACTTGAAATTGAATTCAATTTTATTCTATATTCTTTGCTTGTTTTCTATTTACTTGTTTTCTATTTCTATTACAAACGCACAGAAGCAATCGAAAAAGAATGTGAAGCGATATCTCAAAACAGCGAAAAGCACAAAACAAAAATACAAAAAATTTACGGTACAGCGCAAGTGTTCTCTTACCCTTTCGTCGCTTTCGATGTGTGGCGAATTGCTGACAAACTCACAGACTTGATATCAAGTCTTGGCCTATGTAAAAAGGGCCAAAGGAAAAAAAATTGGATGTTGAATAACAACCCTGTGAATATAAAAATTAAATTTGGCAGCATTTTTCATGAGCTACTCATAAAAATAAAAAACTAAAATATCTTCGAAGCAAAGTTAGCTTTAAGTTAACACAATAACAAAAATAGACAAATATTAGTTTCAAATCCATCATCAATGCTACGAAAATTTCCACTTGGAGCCAAATGATGGAATCACCTACAAATGAAGTCTTAATAGATAGTGAAGACATGCAGTGCGGCCATATATATCTACATGAACCGTCGATGATGCTTAAATTCTTCTGCTTGTATTGTGAAAAAACATATGATGATATAAATGTTTATTGTAAACATTTATCCGAACATGTATCCTCTGTGGCTATACTTAAGGAAAATGCAGAGGAGGAAGAAGGTTTAAAAATAAACGAAGAAGTCCTTGGTTTGGAACTTACAAAGAACGAAAGCAATATGAACTATGATGACAAGAACTTGTCGGCTATTACAGAAGAAAAGAATAGTTTCAACTACACCGAGAACAGCTGTTCCAGTGAATTTCATGGCTATGCTGAGGAGGAATTGGATGAGGATGAAGAGGAAAGCCGTCAATTCTTGTTTGAGCAAAATCAAGCAGAATATGCTGATGGTGAAGCTAATGATGAAGAATTTATTATCAATGACCAAAACGAAATTGATCTCAATTCCAATTCAATCTCATCAATCAACTCAAAAGAGAATGAACGATCCGCAACATTGGGCGAAGAAGCTACAGATTTTGAAAACCTAATAGGAAACGCTAAAATATTGAAAGTAAGATTTTTTTATTTTTTTGGTCAGTTCTGTTAATTTGTCAGAGCCCATTTTTATAGTGTCCAAAAATTCCGCAACCACCAATGAAAAGAAAATCAATTGATCCGCCTGTCAGAACTTTCAAAATAATTACGCTTAAAAATCAAATTGAAGAATTGTACTCAATGGTAAAAAATGGACGCACCGAAGGTGTTCCAGGCGATCTTAGCCAAAAAAACTTAATTAGTTCGATCAAGCGAGGCATTGAAAGAACTACCCAAATAATTGGAGAAACAGTGATAACATCATTACCCGTAGAAATAGATGTAAAACTAAAAGCTGAGAAAGGCTCTGACGAATATAAATGTCATGCTTGTGATAAAGTCTTCCGAAACCAACACAGTCTGTCTTTGCATGGTCGTGCCCACTACATGGAATCTCAGGGAAATGTAAAGGTGGCACACAAATGCGCCGACTGCAATAAACTTTTCAATAAAATGAAAGATTTGCAGCTTCACATACACAAAGAACATTTTCCAAATGGCTTTAAATGTAAGCTATGCCATAAAGTACTGCGATCAATTGGTATGCTGGAGCTGCATATGAAGAAAATGCATTTGGAGCAGGATACCTTTCGTTGTCGGTGGTGTGGGCGCACAAATTTTATAACATCCGAAGCCTTTGAAGAGCACGCATTGTCACACGGCGATGATGAGACATTTAAGTGCTACATCTGTGGCCGACAGTATGGCATTGAAGGGAATCTTAGACAGCATGTATTAAGACACGCCGAAAGGAAACCCGAGCGGTGTGTAGTATGTGGCAAAGTAACTTTACGCATTACCCAACATATGAAAATACATTCGCCTCGGCCAACGCGATTACTACAGTGTTCAATTTGTAATCAAACCTTTGCATTTAGTTCAGCTCTGAGTCGACACACAAAAGTGATGCACAAACTACCACGAACCGGGCGTACCAGAACTGCGCGTCGTGACTCAATAAATGCTTTAAAACGATCCAGAAAAGTGTCTGTGAAAATTACACCAAACAAAAGTGCGAACAAAATTGATGCAGAGCTATCAGAAAATCAATTAGACAATGAGATCGTAGAACCAAAGAAAGTAATTGTCGAAATTATTGAAAACGTAATGAATCGCAAAACAGTTATTGATGATTATGTTTTTGAAAATATGGATTGCACTGTTGCGCGTTATGAGACAATAGCAGCTGTACAAAGTATCACAAGCCCAACAGAATTTAGTTAATTATCATTCATTCTTTTATTTATATTATTTTTGAAAAAATACAATGTAAGCACTTGTATTAAGTGGTTAATCTGTTATACATCGAGAAAAAATTTAATTATTGTCAGAGCTGTAGATATTTTTAAAAGTGAGCACCCGTTACGTGAGTGACCTTGGTTAAACTTGAATCTCGTTTTGTCCACAAGATTGAGAAAAATAAATAATTTTCAAGTTATATAGCAAGTTAGTTACTTCAGGTTATCACTTGAAACAAAAAGTTAAAAAAAAATTATTACTTTATTTCCCGCTCAAAACATGCTGAATTTGCCTCTCAAATAAGTTTTAACTATACTAATTTCATAACTCTAAATTTCTATATTTTTGTTTTTTTGTATTAAAATTATGGCTCGAATATTGATACAGATGTAAAAGAATAATCTTCAAAAAATTAAATAACGGCGTAGTGAAAAAAATTAGTTATGTATTTAAAAAAAAAGTTTATTAAAACACTATTTTTTTCATTTGTTGCCCACGTAAATTAGTTTAGCTCTTATAAATGATAGGCTAGCTTAAAATAAGACTGCGCATGAAATTTGCTAGCTCTGAGTCGCAAAGGATCAAGATAACTATTTGGTGACACCATGTCCCTAATTTATAATTTTATTTTTAAATAACCTGAATTTTTGTCTGTACATAGATCTAGTATAAAAACAATACATGTTGCTTAACTAAAATTAAAATATTTCTATAGAAATAAAATTTTAATTTTTTATTAAATTAAAAAACTTTTCAGCGATTATGTTAAAAATCAAACATTTTTGTGTCTCTGCCAATAAAGCAAAATAAATTTGATATTTATCAAGTTTAAAAATAAATGTCAATTTCGGATGCTGGAATTTTATAAAATTAATGTCTTTCAAGCAAATTTAGATTTTTGTAGCATTGCATGTTTGGATTGCTTTCCACAACTATTTATTAAAGATTTGATTGTGGCCTTTTGGATTTTTTATTTTATTAGATGGTTTTTATAAACAATGGACTTTTAAAAAATAAACAAGATTTAGTGCCAATTTTTGACGAACGTAATTTACTTACAAAATGCAATCAAAAGTACACTTTTTTACACAAAAATATTATTATTTTCACTTATTTAATGAGAAAATATATGATACAATTGTGGAAGCATGATAAAATTATATTAAGTGCCTCCGGGAGTTTTTCGAAAAAACACTTTCGACACTTTTTAAATTTTTTAGATCAACATTGTTTTTTTTTTACTTTATTAAAGAATAATTTATAAATAATTAAGAATAAATAAATAAAATTCGTTGATAAGGTAGAAAACTGCAATGCCGCGAAAGACCTTATATTTGCGGTGAGCAAGATATCTGGAGACTGGTTAATCTGAAAATTTTTTTTCGGTTTATTAAAGAGTTCTTGGGCGTTTAATCTTTGTATTTTTTTATACATATTTTTTGATTTATTACCTAAAAAAACCTTAATTTGTGTGTACATAAAATTTAAATTTTTTTCTACGCCCGCTATTTTGTCTAAAGTTAATATTTTCAAAAATCAACGATTAAACGCAGAAGAACTCTCTAATAACACGATTTTTTTCTTTCGCGACATTGCAGTTTTCTACCTGTAGTTATCGACGAATATTTTTAGATCAAAACTTCAGGGATAAATCTTAAATAGTTACTTTAATAGTGTAAAAAAATTTGGTCTAAAATAAAATTTAGATAAAAAAAAATTAAATTCTTTCTTTTTTTTTTTTTTTTTTTTTTTGTAAAAACTCCCGGAGGCCCTTAAAATAGCTTTAAATAATGTGGACTAATAACAACATGTATCATTAGCTTCATAGATTGCAAACCATTTTTATATGTCATTTTATCATTTATATCATAAACAAAGCATTGTAAAATTGTGACATATCATATATGGATTCATAGTTTAACTAAATAATTTGCCAATTGTTCAGTTTTATAATTTTTGTGTTTCAGAATTATAAACTTTTCCATCCAGAAAGTTAGAAAGGAAAATTGCATACAAAATAAAATAAATAAACTTATGTCTTATTTGCTTCTGAATTCAGAACCTCCACTTTTTTTACTCGTAGGTGATGAACTAAATACATACTCTTAAGGTAGATAAGGCTTAATAAATATGTTAAGTATATTGATTAAAGATTTATTTTTCGCCGTTAAAAAAAAGCGAATTTTAAAGTTTTTTTACCAAGTATTGGTAAAAAATAAAATAAAAAAAAGTTATACAAATAATAAAATTTATGATTTTTGACAATCCCTTATATGAAGACAAACAAGAACTTTTTCAAAATCCGATTTTTATGGATAATGATATGTAATAAGGCGATTTGAGTCACCTTCCAAAATCACAAGTCATTTCAATATTCCATAAAGTTGTGTTATGAGCTTGTTTAAAAAGCTTTATCGTTATTCATTAAAATAAAAAAATATCAAATAAGGTTGTTAATATCAAAAATATTAAATTAAATCTGTCGTTTCTTCTCTTTATATTTTAAAAATGCTCCGATTTGTGTTGCCTCATGTGACCAGACAAGCCAGCCGCTTGTGCATAAGCTTTTCCACAAATTTTGCACAAAAATTTTTTGATACCTAAGTGCAAATGTTTGTGATGATATAATGCCTTGGCACGTGCAAATGTCGCTCCACAAACTTCGCATTTATGTGGTCTATCCGTCAGATGCATGGCTTTGTGTTCACCCAATAATGACTGTGACGCAAACCGTCTATCGCATACCTTACATACGTATGGCTTCTCTCCGGTATGCGATCGATTGTGAACCACCAGTGCCGGTTTTGATTTAGTACGAAAGCCACACGTTTCGCAGACATAATTGCGTTCCAAAGCATGTACGATTCGTTTGTGGCAAGATAAATTTTTCGGACTGAAAAATGATTTGCCACAGTTTTCAACATCGCAAACAAAATTTCGAGCTTCCGCGTGTGAGAAGGCATGATGATGCAGTGCCTCTTTTGATTTGTACGTTTTATCACATTGGCTACAGGGAAAGCCAGCGTGAACATTCTGCAGATGCGAGTTGAGAGCGCGTTCAGTTGTGAAAGCACATTCACAGCGCTGGCACTTGAATTCTTTATTCTTATTGTGGAATTTGTCGATATGGCGTTCAAGTGTTTTGGCTAATTTGTATGATTTTCCACATTTATTGCAGACATGTTTAGCAGTAGGCAGTTCAGTTTTGGAAGGTGTTTTAAAGACCTAAAGCAAAACATTATTTCCAGATTTAAAAATCATCCGGCACGAACACATATTTACCTTAGGTACATAATCTTCATCTTTACTGCCCTCGTCATCCTCTTCCGACTGAGAATCACTCTCGTTCTCGTAAGTTCCTCCGTCTTCTTCTTTGGAAATAAATTCATCTTCCGCAAAGTCACCTAGTATATGCAGTTTCACATCCGGCGTTGCTGTGAGTTCACCTATGTCCTGTAGTTGTTCCTGTAAATCTTGTTCTTCTTCATTTTCAAACTTAATTGTTGGTTGAGGCAGTAAATCTTTATGATCTAAATGGACATTTTTAAAGTGACGCGAAAAATCTTCAAAATCAAACGTTTTTAATTCACAAAATGTGCAAATTATTGAGAAATGCTCTAAAGTTTGGCAGAAGACTTCGGCACATTTTGTATTGGAAAATGTGTTCAGAGAACTTGAAGAATCGAATAAACTCAGCATATTTATATATAGGAAAATTTGTTTATATTTTTTCGGTTTTCGTATAGTATTTGAAGCACTGCAGCTCACAGCTGATAAAATAAGCAAGTGCTGTCGATTCTACACAATTAAATCTCCTTACAAGCTTTTTATCGAAGCAGTAGTAATATCGGTGGCTCAGCATGAAGCTTAAGGGGGGCGGAACAAGTATTTGAACTGTATTTCAGCAATTTAAAATTTAACAAAAGTGAAAACTGTTTTTGTTAAATTGAGTTATTATGCAAAGCTTATTCTAGAAAAAAACAAGTTTTTGTAATAAAATATATGTCACAAATTTTTAAATATCTTTTATAGATGTTCGAATACTTGTAACTGAACAACAAATAATTTTATGTTGATATATATACCTTGTTAATTTTTAGTGATTTTTCATACAATCTTTATTGTTATGATTATGATTTATAAACCTTTTTTAAATTAAATGTTTCTTCTTTCATATTTTTTGTTATGAAAATCGAAGGAGGATTGAAAATCAAAGGATTTTATAAAAATTTTTCACCTGCTCTTACGAATATATAAATTTTGTTATAAGTCAACTTCAATCTATGAGTTTAACAAGCAGTGCCAAGTCATGGGTGTCGACGAGGTCACCGATTTCCTTAAAATTACTGGTGAGCTCTATTGTCCGGTTAGAGCCAATATTTTATCTCCAAGACAATATTCAGAAACTGACACTGTTTCTAAATAAATTATTTCTTCATAGAACGAAACTATGCTGCATTGCTTATTTTACCACGGTTCATATACAAAATAAATGAGAAGTATTATTATATAAAAGGTGAAATTAATTTCCACGCACTTAATAATTTGCACTGAAACTTTCACGAAACCATTGGAGACAGACAAAATTTTATTGGCTTAGGAGGCCCATATACATATTATAAAAATAAGAAAAAAAAATTTTAGGTGTGGACCCTAAAGTACAATTATGCCGAAAACTAATACGTTCAAATGTGTATCAATTGAATATAACTTCTTCAAAAATAATTTTCGCGAGGCCGTATAGATAAAGGGAAGAATTGACTTTTAACATGGCCGTATAGTTTTAAAGCGCAGTGTAGTTGCAACTTTACCCCTACCTATGGTGTAATTAACAAGGTGAACGTGACGTTTACTAATTTCCCTACGGTTTTAAAAAATTTTGAGAAAGTAAGAAAACAACAGACAAACTGCGGAAAGGCGTCAAATCGCTTGCACTCAATAAAAAATTGTAATAGATTGCTTTGCAACTTTTGCTTAGGCCCATATTACACGATGATCGTTTGATCGCGGTCAAAATATTTTTGTTGTTGCTTTCAATGCCAAACAATTGTTCATCCGCTCTGGCTCTCAGTGTTTTTTGACAGTTTGGCATTGAAAGCAACAACAAAAATATTTTGACCGCGATCCAACGATCATCGTGTAATATGGGCCTTAGAATTTACCATCAGTTGTTTTTGACAAGGGTGGGTAAAATTGTTTTGAGAGATGTAAAAATTCGCGATTCCCTTCTTAATTACACCCATGATACAATTATACAGGTAGGTTTGACAACAGGCTATTTTCTCACGAGATCGTTCATGGATTGTCAAAATCAAATGAATATGTTTGTTTTTTTTTTTTTTTTTGTTTGCTTTGCTTTGTATGATTTTTGACAATTCATGTTCGATTGAAAACTGTCACACCTACCTGATTAATTATACCATGAATTACACCGTGCCCCTACCCAACATGCCAGTAATACGGTTTGTTGACATCTGTGATCATCTCTTGGATGTTATCAAACATTAATCGATTTTATTGTATAATCGCGTTCAAGTTTCTCGTCACTATTTCAGCCGTTCGCTATTACAAGATAAAAATTTCCTAAATAATTTTTAATAAAATGTTAAAAATTCTGCCCAGTGTATCGCTCGGACACCAACCAAATACAAAATGCGGTGAAATATTTTGTCAAAGCTCTACAAATTTTACTATAGTCTGCACATTTTGCGAAATGAAAACATTTGAATTTGACGATTTCATGTTACACTTTAAGAATGTGCATTTTGAAAACAATTTGTTAAAAACAGAGGCAGTGCACTTTGAGTATGTTCCGGACATTGCTTTAAGCATTAAAAATGAAATGGATAAAGCCGAAGATCAGTTGGCTGAAGAACCAAGTGAATCGATGGCAACGATAGGTTCTATGGACATAATGCAGAATTCTGGCACGAACAATTGGGATAATAGTGATAGTTCATCCGTAGATGATGATGATGAATGGATAAACAAAGAGGATGATGACGATGATGAAGACACACAGTACAAACCAAAGAAGGTATACAAAATACAGTTAATATTTGATATAGATGTCAATAAAATTTTTATATTTTATAGAATTCACGCTCTAAAAAAGAAAGCAAAACTCACGAGTGTGAGCATTGTAAAAAGTATTACAAAACCGAAGGTATATTAAAGCATCACATCCGAAAATATCACGACTCCAATGAAATCGAATCCAGTAGTAGTCACAAGTGCAGTGAATGTCCAGAAGTTTTCCCAAACTTGCGTCAGTTAAATGCACATATGATTAATGAACATCTTGGCTTTCAATGTTCCCAATGTAAAAAAAAATACAGTTCCAGGTACGAATTAAAAAGACACGAAATCACACATTCCGGAGTAAAAGACTTCGTTTGTGATTTTGAAAATTGTGGCAAACGTTTCTTTACTCGTCGTCGTCTTACCATACATCGGCATATTCATGACGATTCTAAAAATTATGTTTGTGAAACTTGTGGTTATAGCTGTCGCATCAAAGAAATGCTAAGAGTTCATTATCGAACGCATACCGGTGAAAAACCTTATGCTTGTGATATGTGCGACAAAAGCTTTGCTTCTTCATCAATGCTTAGAGAGCATAAACCCATACATTCAACAGAACGTCCACACATTTGTGATGTTTGTGGGGCTGCATTTTCACGGCCAAAGGCTCTGTATCATCACAAGCACTTGCATTTGGGCATAAAGAAATTCAAATGCAAACTATGTGGAAATGCATATGCACAAGCATCAGGTCTGGCAGGACACATGAGACAACATAAGCAGGCATCGTTAATTTGAATTTTAACTTAAGTGTGAGTCTCAATTGTTACGTACATTAATAATATATAATATAGCTACATCTATATAACTATGTAAGTAAACATAACTAAGTTAAACCGAAAAATCGTTATATTAATAATTTAGATATTTATCTGAATTCATATTTGCATATTTTTAGATCGAAAATATATGGTTCAAAATTATCTCATGGTTACCTTTGAATATCCATTTTCAAAACTTTAATTGCTACTATTTTTCTTGTGCTTGAAATCGAAATACATTGATTAATTTCAAACTGCTAGAATACCTGAATATGATATTTGATTTTTTAAGAAATAAAAAATAAGTTTTTTAACAATTGTTTAAAATTAAGAGTTTTCTCAAATGTTAATTTATGTGTTTACCTGGTGTGCTGATAACTGTGGAAAAACCTCTAAAAATATATTTGTGCCTGAAATATGTTGCACAGTCACAACGCTCAAAAACAAAATTGGACGTTATGACCCGACCAACAAAAAGCGTTTATAAAGCGAAATTTTGTGGTATATTTTTCTTAAATTATATAAAATAATTAAAAAATAAATTGAAAAACATGTTTTAATGGTAGAATAAACCATGGCTGAATAAATAAAGTTGTCTCGGGGCTGACTGTACTCTCTTCTTAGTACCCACAATTGTCAAAATCAATGAAAATCAACAACAATTTCATCGGCTTTACATGTTATAAATTTTTGTTTTCAGATTTTGTATGAGCTGTCAACTTCGATTTGACATTTATGGGAACTCGCTCTCACCCATGCGACATCCTTATTTATTCAGCCATGGAATAAACAAGGAAGACTCACAGCTGAGAGCCAAGAGACTGAATTGTCAAAAAAAAAACCGAACAACGACAACAGCAAAAAGAAGCGCAACATGATTTGTATTGATTTTTGACAGTTTCGACTCAGAGCGAGAGAGAGTTTTCAGACGCGAGACCATGGTATAATAATACAAGGTAGCATTGACAGTTGCTTGGGAAATCATATACTGTCAAAAAATATACTCAAAAAGAGAGCGCTCACAATCCGCCATTGAAAACACAAGCAATGTTGAAAACGTTGAAGTGAAAAAAAACAACAACCACAGCAGCTGCTGATGTATTTCCACAAAAAGCTGTTTTTGACAGTTTATGTTTTCCTGTTGAAGAGAAAATAAGCAGTTGTCAATGCTACCATGTATTATTATACCATGCGCGAGACTACCTTGTTTATTCTACCCATGGTATAATAGGTCTGTTTCCGTACAAAGTTCAAGAAAAGTTCGAGTAAAGTTCAATATGTGAGAGTAATTAAATTATCTGTCAAAATGAGAGAATTTGCAAAAAAGTACGGAAACGACTTCTAGCGAGTTTCAAGCACAAAAACAGCTGATTGCCTATAAACGCAAGCAGCGCCAAATTTATTTACACCCATTTGACATTTTCTTGTTCAACAATATTAGTAATTGTTCAGTTTTGCATTAAAAAATGGCTTTTAATAATTTCAGTGAAAGTGTTTTAAATTTTGTGCTGCCGTCTGCAGTCAAAATCAGCTGTTTTTTGCTTGAAACTTACTAGAAGCTGTTTCCGTACTTTTGCAACTTTCTCACATTTCGTTTTTGCTCTCTAGCACATATTTTACACAAATCTTACACAGTGTAAAGTACGGAAACAGACCTAATATGGGGCTCTCGTTTTATCCGTTATGACATCCTAACCCTCGCTCACTTTTGTTTTTAAAAAATGAAGTTTAACAAACTATTTAGCACTTCTCTTCTCTTCTATTTAGCACTTCTTCTAACTTTTATTCTATTTACACTTAACTTAATATCATAAAAGTTGACTTTTTATCCTTTTTCGATTAATAACCAATAGAGAAATAAATTTAAAATTTCTGTTGATTTCAACAAAGAACATAAAAAAAATAAATAAAAAAAAATGGTTTAGATTTTCCTAAACAAAATCCTGATTACATAATCTTGTTATCAAACCCTTATTTTTCACCGTGCTCTTCAATCTTGATAATTGAAGATAAGTGAACAAATTTCGCAGTTTCAAAAGTTTCAAATTTCAAAAGTTTTAGCGGAAATTGTGAAAATGTGTATAAAACAATTACAAATAAACAAAAATTTCTAAAGAAAAAAGACGCTCGATTTAATTTTTGGCACCCTTTATTTGTTTGTATTTAAATGTTTCCAATTGAATTGCAAGCACGTTTCTAATAAAATGCGCGTTTCTTATAAATACATAAACAGTTCACTTTCTTCGACAAATAAAAAAAAAAAAAAATACCCGAATGTTGAAGGAAGAACTTAGAAATAAACTGTTTGAAAACAAATAACGCACTACTATTTCATGAGAGCATTAAATTGCAGTGTGTGTTTTATATTTAGATGAGAAAATACTTTACTGCGGCGTTAAAAAACAACTTAATGGTCAAATCAATTTGAACAATTAAGTTCTTTGATATTTTAAATGATTTTAATTTTAGATCAATCTCCGAACAATGCCAGCATATTGCATGCTTCCTTAAAACTGCATTTAACTATCACAGCTACATACAAGTACACAATTGAGTAAAAAACTGTGTCCAAAACGCCAAGTATTTTTTTATGAAAATAAAAACTTTGAACATATATCTTTAAAATACAATATATGGACTTTTTATAAATAAATGGATAATAATCAAGAGTTAAAAAGGAAGGTATGTTCTTTTTTAATTAAGAAATTCAAGTAATTTAATTTTATTTTTCCGGTTTTTATTATTCGCTCAATTAGGAGTGCAGTTACTGTAAAAAAACTTTTAAAAAAGACAAAACTCTAGATACTCACATTCGTTACTACCATGACTCTACACAGCACGGCAAATGTACTCAATGTGATGCAGTATTCAAAACCGAGCGTTTACTTAATGGTCATTTAAAGCGCGTGCATGCTGCGTTTCCCTGTGCACACTGTGAAAAAAAGTATCGAAGTCGCGAATCCTTGCGCATGCACGAATTCAATCATGCTGCCGAGTCAAAATTTATTTGTGACATCAAGAACTGTAGCAAATCTTTCCTGAATCCAAGGCGTTTGCGTGATCATAAACTAACCCACGCGAAAAATTTGAAATTTGTTTGTGAGTATTGCGCTTATCGTACGCGCATAAGAGTTAATTTTCTTGTACATAAACGTCAACATACTGGAGAACGACCTTATTGTTGTGAGATGTGTGGCAAGTGTTTTGCATCATGTCATCAGTTAGCTGAACACAAGTTCGTGCACACACAAAAGCGCTTGCATAATTGTACACTTTGTAACGTTGCTTTTGTGCACGCAAAAGCTTTGTACCATCACGAGCATCTTCATTTGGAAGCTAAAAAGTTCCACTGTGAATTATGTGAAAAGTCGTTTGCGCAAGCATCCGGATATTCTGCACACATGCGAATACATAAGAGGTACGCTAAGGAATGCATGGCAGAAAAAGTAAAATTAACAAAATTTGACAAAGATGTCTTAGAGTATTGGAACAAATGTTAATTTTAAACAAATAACGGTTGTAGAGCTCCTTTTTTTAAAAGATTTTTTCTAGATTTCACTCCATCATTAATAAAAATTATCGATTCAAACTGAATCAATTTAAAAACGAAGTTCTTAAAAAACCACCCATTATTTGGCTATCAAGTTAAAATGTTCATTTTATTATATTTTAACAATTTTCGTTAACATTTAATACATAGTCAGTAATACTTTTTATTAAAGCAAAACCAATATAAAAAGAAAATATTCTCAAAATTGAAAAAAATTTAATTTAATATATTATAAAAGTGAAAAAGGAATTTGTACGCAGATTATCGTTGGAGTCGTTGGAGTGGGTAAATTTTGGCATTATAATAAAAAAAAACAAAAACAAAAACAAAAAAAAAAGTAAAAAATAAAAAAAAACTTATTAATACATTTCAACAATTAACACACTATTAACACTTCTCTCATGCTTACGCCCAGACACGTATGGTATAATCCCAACTACCAGTGGATAGCGCCGTACCATCCGGAGAAACCTGCACACATGATACTTTGTTTTCATGTCCATAAAGCAGGCAAACGCGCTCTGCCTTAAGGGTGTCCCATAGATTAACAGTGTAATCATTATAGCCAGCGAATAACAAACGTCCGCTGACAGAGAAATCCACCGAGTTGACACCAAATATGATGCTTTCCTTGGAAAACACAGCTACTTCGCGATCAGCGCGCATATCAAATAAACGACAACTGCTATCATCGGAGCCAGTAGCAATGGCATCGCCGCTGGGATGAAATTTAACACTGTTCACATCAGATTGATGTCCTTCAAAAGATTGTACTACATGGCCCGAACGCATATCCCAAATAAATGCCATGCGATCACAACTACCCGAAACAAATATGTTACCGGTCTCATTTGGTGCCAAATCAATGGCCATCACGTCACCTGAATGGCCATGGAAACTTTGCAATAGCTGCCCCGATTCGACATCCCATAGAGCACATGTAGAATCGCCACTTCCAGTGAGAATCTGCTGATCCGAATTTGGGTAAGTACAGCAGGACATGTAGCTGGTATGCGTGCCAACTGTACGCTTCTTGGCTGCCATTTCTTCATCGGATGTTATTGGATAGACTGTTACCTTGTTATCAAGTCCACCGCAAGCAACAAAGTTGCCAGACGGAGCGTAGGCACAAGCCATAATCCAGGTTGTTGGCATGGTCACGGCATGCTCCTTGTTGGTTGTAAAAGCATCCCATACAATTAAACGCCCATCTTGCGATGAAGAAACTATGTGACGCTTGTCAGGGCTCCAGTCGGTACACAACACTTTAGCCTGATGACCTTTTAGTACCTTGCGTGGCTTAATATTAACAAATGCTATTTGCTCCAAACGATCGGAAATGTTTGACAAACTGACATCGTTTAATTTTTGACGCTCTTCTTCCAGCTTAGTTTTTAAATTTTCTGCTTCCTTCACCAAGCTATTCATTTTCTCACTGGCATTTCCGGTTGAAACAACTTCGGTCATTTTCTATCTAAACAATGCAATTGATTAATTTTTCCTATTAAATATTTATTTTTAAAATTCTTACATCTTAAATTTGTGTACAACTTGAAAATTTTGGTTAATAGATATACATAAAAATCGATATATGAAAAATTACAATTACAAATAAAAGAATTAACTTGGCAGCATTTTCTGCTCATATAACAACAAAAATCAACAGCTGTCTTGTGTTTACAGAAATAAGTGAACAAAGATTATACTCGAAATTTACAAATTTTTACTTTTAAATGTTAAACTATTCGTGGAAACTATTCGTCTCCATCAACAATCAAAATTTAGCACTCATCTTTTTACTCTTTAATTAAAGAAAAAATCGTTTGTCTCCTTGTTTTGTATGGAATTTTTTAAAAACAAACTGGTTTTTTGCTACTGAAAATTTTGAAATATTGAGTTGTGCCTGTTTTGGAGATGGAGTGCGATATGTTCTAAGCATGTAATACGTGAATATAAACATTTAGAGCCTTTACGTATTGGATGCGACAGCAACATTACATCACGATGTAAAGGGTAAAATGTCATTTCAACCGTCTTCTGGATTAGAATAATATATGGATGAGAATCGTAAACAAACCTGAAAAATGGGTCAATTTGTCGTTCTTCAAACATAAAATAATTTTTAATTAGCCGTAGCAACCTTGTTGCAATAAATTCATGTCGTAGCATGGAATCACAGAACTACTTGATTTTTTTTCTCAAAATTGGTTCAAACGTATATGTAATAAATTAGGCGATGAAAGTAGTTGCGTTAGGTCGAGTGTCAAGCTCAGCCGTTATCTAATAGTATTTTTTTAAAATAAAGTAGACGTAACAATTGTGAGTTAATCATCTTACTAATGCTATACAATACTATGTATTTGATTTCTTTTGCATTCAAATTGATTCAGACGTTTTCGTCCTTTTGTGTTTTCTAAATATAGCAGTTGCCACGCCCTGAATGGAGTTTAATTTTTGTTAATTTAAATATTACAGACTGTTTGATTATTTTTTGGGTTAAGCTGTTTTAGTTGTAAAATGTTTTTTCAATGTAGAGTGCGTAACAGGTTCGCGTGTCAACTTTTTTTTTTCTTGATATTTAAGACAAATTGAGAATCAACATACTTTCCACTATAATATCGATTTTTTCCGTCAGATATCTTATATTCGATGCTATTAAAATGTTGAGGTATAAAGATATATAATTGATGATCTATTGATGATATATTAAATAGTAATTTAATTGATTCCATTTTTTATATGTAAAAAAATAGTTTATTTTTTTTTGTTTGCAGCTTCCTTCCCTTTATTAAATTAAGATTACTACTTATTATTTTAATAGTGGTAAGTTAACTCAGAGTTGGAGCACTTGTTATAACTTCATTTAGATTATTATTCATATGGTCTGAAGCAACTCCCGTCCAAGTTCTATTGTCTTCTTGATTATTTTCTAAGCTATTTAGCGCACGTTGATGGTTTTCAATTTCAAAAGCGTACTTTGAACTGGTTATTCCAAGAAAGGAGGCAAGGCCACCTCCAATATAATCTATGCCAGATAATATATTAGATCCTATTTTGTATGCTTTATATTTAAGCAGTGGCACAAATGGCAATGTGCTCTATAATTGGAAAAACTAGAAATATGGTGTGTTGTTTACCTTCAATGAAGCTCAATACTGACCTCATCAATTGTTAAATCAATTTTATTCTCAGCTGAATCCACTTCGTGTTCACTATCCGATGCATCTTCCATGGTTCCATCGCTAAAGTACAAAATACGTCGATTTAGCTCCAAGGAAGTGATATTGTCCGCCTCAGTCTTCTCTTCAAAAGGATGGATAGAAATGTCTCGCGACATGGTCTTACAAAATTGCAAATAAGGCTTTGTTTGATGAACGCAGTTTACGCAGTGCTCGTTGTTATTTTGAACATCTCAAATTGCACATTAAATGGCAGCAATTAAAAAATTTGCTACTAATACATATATTGGAATCTTTAAGGTTTCAACTTTTGTCTAATGTTTTGTTCATAAATTGCATTAAAAACAACAACAATTTATAAACAATTATTAAAATATCAATCAGAGTTGCACAGAATCCCTTTTGGGTACTGCTCAGAGTACGATTTATTTCCGGAGTACGATTTAAGAATTATGATTTGATATAGTTTCCATATTTTTCTAGTAATAAAATGAAAACTGTCAAAAGTAATGAAATTAAAAGAGCATTGATGTAAACACTAAAAAAATCAAACGAACGCTTTTCTGGTGTAAAATGTCAAATCTGTCAGTACCTCGCTTACCTCACCCGTTGGTAAATACCATTCGTGATTTTTAGTTGAATAATTGGAAGAGGATATTCCCATGGTTCCCAGAGGATATTTTTAACTTCAGCGTGTTATATTTTAACTTGCTTGAGTTTTTTTGTTTTGGGAATTGGAATTTTCTTATCAAATTCAGAGCAAATAAATTTTAAATTTATTTTGTGCTTTCAAGTTTTTTTACCCTTAATAAATATATCATACATGGGATTCCAGTATTTTTATATTATTTTTTTTTTACAGGGTTTTCCAATAAGAGGTGTTATTTTGGTATTCAAAGAAAAAAGCTATTTTTGAGATAAATGATCGGATGTTTATTTCATAATAAAGAGGAAGGTATGCCGTTAATATTGAAAAACAACATCAGCCAAATGGCCGCCAAATCGCAAAGTGGCTGCCCTATGTTCTCGATAGCCTCACGAATTCCATCTTTGAGGTCTTCAATCGATGCTGGGCTGTTGGCGTGGACCTTATCTTTCACGTGGCCCCAAAGGAAGAAGTCGCAAGGTGTTAAATCACAAGATCTCGGTGGCCAATTGTGATCAACTCTTCGAGAAATAACACGGTCCGGAAACTTTTCCCGTAAAAGATCAATGGTTATTCAATGGACTGCAAGATTTTCACCATTTTTGTAGTGAATTTTAATAATTTCAATGCGTTGTTGAAGAGTGTATCGTTCCATTTTTAGTAATGGCGTAGTTTCTACTTGTCAAATGTCAAAGAATAAAAGCTTGAGAAGTGAGCGATTCACAATAGCGGGCGATTCACATAAGTGGGTTTCAGACAATACTACATGTCTATCGGACATGTAGTTCTGCAAAATAACGGCATTTTCTTGACGAGCATTCAGACATACTATATGTTGGATAGACATCATTATTTTGCAGCGCTCAAAGCGAACACATCATTATAATCACACAACAATTGCTTGCTGCTCTAATTATTGATGAAGTATTGAAGGAAAAGGAGGAGATGAAAAAACTAAAAAAAAAGAAAAAAAGAGGATTTGGGTTAAGGAGTGGAGAAAAGAAAAGCTAATTTATTGAAATACATTTTTTTTTTTTGCTTTGCGTAGCTGTTCACTCCTCGACGATTTTTGCAGAATGAAAAATGCAACGAGTCCGATGAACGTGCGTTCAAACAATACTACATGTCGAATGAACCGGCAGAAAAATCAAAATCATTTGATTTTCGTACTACATGTCCGATGGACATGTAGTTTTAGCTTTCACACATCGTACATGTCATCGGACATGCAATGTCCATCGGACATGCAGTATTGTCTGAAACCCCCTATTAACACCTCTTGTTGGAAAACCCTGTAGCTATGGTAAAAATTTATTTTTGTGGGAATTCAAAATGGCATCCGCGGTCAGAATATACACAAAACAACAGATCAACCAATACCGACCATTTGACAGTTTTAATCTTTCAACACCATGAAATGTTTCATGTAAAAACTTGAAAAAATTTGAAAGGAGAGAAAGTGATTTTTCTCTATAATTCACAATAAAAAGCGCGCTTTTCAGGCACTTTCTAGTGAAAACTTTTGAAATATTTCGTTTGCATTCGACTACGTGAACAAACCTGATCACGATAGAACATTAAGGCAGGCTCATATTGGTGGTGAGATGAAGTGAAATGAAGTCTTATGATAAAATTCTGTTGTGCGTGTTATTAAATGTTTGAACACAATCGAAAATTGGACCTACTAGTTTTATGCCGACTCCGAAACGCTTATGTTCATGTTCTCAAGAAACTTTACATGGCATTAGCTGAAGTTTGCCATTTAACAGAAAAATTAATTTAATTGAAAAAACTTTCTGTCAGATGGAAATTTAACCAGGGTCCTCTGGCGTATGGGTCACGCACTCTACCCACTGCGCCATGGCCGCCAAAAAGTCAGCTTTATTATTGCAAATTTTGAAATTTTAGCAATTAATGAAAATTTTTAAAAAAATCTGCGCAATATCGCCGTTTGTAAATTAGCACTAAACGACAAATGTAGTCCAACTACTAATGTGAATCTTGCAGCACTGAAATATGCGTTAATGCGAACAGCTGTTGGGAAACAGTACCAAATTGTTTGTTTATCTTATAAATTGGTAAACAGAACGGATTAAAATATGTTAAAAACAATTGACAATTTGCATTTCGTTAATTCTAAATGTGGGGAAATATTTTGTCAGGGTGTGATGAAGTTTTCAATAACTTGCAATTTTTGTAACATGAAAACATTGATTTACGATGACTTTATTGAACACTTTCAAATTGTGCACAAAAACTTTGTTGATGTCCTACTGGAGGTAGAACATGAACTACCAGCTGCTATTACTTCAGATAAAAGAAAGAGTCAATCTGTACTTAAAGACTGTGGGGAAAAAGAAAAAGTAGAAGCTCTGTCGATAGAATGGTTGGATAAAAATGACTCTAGAGCAATTGTCGCCAATAAAGTGAAGGAGGAGAAGTCGGAGCCACCCTTAGAAAGTACAATTAAGGTGAATAAAACTTTTTTGGAAGCAGTCGAAGGTTCCGTTAAAGAGAATTTAGCAGACGGTTCAAGAAATGATTTTGATATGACTTCCAAGAAGGTTTAAAAAATTGTTGAATTTAATATGTTGAAGATGAATAAAACTTGATTTAATTTAAGGATATACATCAGAATAGTAGGTTGAACAAAAATAGCTGCGAAGATACAATGAAAAAACACTTAGATCATAGATCATTAAACAAGCAGAATGAAATGTTAAAGTGCCCCATGTGTGGCATCTATAAGAACAACAAATATAATCTGGAGTCGCATATTAACAGTCATACCGGAGCCAGACCGTACAACTGTCAGAAGTGTGGCAATAACTTTACCAATTCTGGAAACCTTTGGAAACACATTGAACTAGTACACAAAGGCATCCGAACACATGAATGCAGCGAATGTAAGAAAAAATTTCAATATAAATCCCAAGTAAAACGACACGAAATAAGAGTACATTTGAAATTACGTCCTTTTCCCTGTGATTTATGTGATAATTCATATTGCACCAAAAGAGAATTAACCGACCACCAACGCAAACATCTCTCTGTTGAAGTTGAAGCAACCCTTGATGGAGCTGCATTGGAGACCAGTCGTGAAGTTATGCAAGATAAGCAACATGGGTACATTTGTGAACACTGCGGCAAATCATTTGCTAAATATTCCGGTATTTGGGCACATCGCCGATTGCATTCCAAAGAAAAACGCTATATATGCAACGTATGCAATAAACCGATGCATACTTCCTATCATCTGAAGGAACATATGAATACACACACTGGCGAGCGGCCTCATAAATGTGAAGTGTGTGGCAAAGCTTTTCAGCAAAAGAAATTCCTGCATGATCATAGCCGAATACATGCGGAAATCAAGGCATTTGCTTGCAAATTATGTGATAAGAAATTTTCACAAGCAGCTGGACTTTATTGTCACACAAAGACGCATAAGAAGATCTAAGAGAACTAAGTTTTCTTGTTAAAAAATAGTATTTCTTCTAGGATAGGATTTTTTAAAAAAGTCTAAAACGGTTTAAAATGTTAAAAATGTGCACTAGAGTGCGTCGGTTTGCATACAAAAGTTGGAAATGTTCATTCCACATTTGAAAGAATGAGATTACTTTCTTTACTCTGCCATGATTTGAAGTAACTTGAAGTTAGAACAAGCAAAATATAACTCTAATTAGAACTTTACTTCAAAAATTTCTTCGGACACAAATGTCGAGCTTCAAACAGCTAATTGTTAAAGTAACAAAATTAAATTGTTGAGTTGTGTTGTGTTGTGTTATGAAAAATGTATGCAAATGGCTAGAAAATTAATAAAAATAAAGGTCAACGTAAGTAAAATGAACGCAAATGGAAGTGTTGATCTTGTAAATATACTGCTGCCAATTCTTAAAAATATGTATTTTTAAATTTCATGAAATAAATAGTTTATTAATCACAATTGTTTTATAATTTTTTAAATTTTTATTTAATTTCAATTGTTAAAAAATTTGTGCTAGAAACTTACTCGAAGTCGTTTCCGTAGTTTTTGAAAAATTTTCTCATTTTGGCAAAATGTATAAAATTACTCTCTATTACTCGAACTTTACTTGAAGTAAACGGAACCATATCTATTGTGGTCACCTTCCTTCATATTTACCAATTTTAAGTTGGTTTCCACACTAAACTCCAAAAACTCCGACATGATTTTTACATTAAATTAAAGCTTCCTATAAAAAAAAAACTGTTTTGAAGAATGTATCTTTTTTGAAGAAAGTATATATTTCTTTTTCTGCTACTCGTCTAGTGTAATAAACAAAGTAGCTGGACGGCTGAGAACCGTGTCAGAATTGTCAAAAAACACAGAGTAACTAATAACAGCAAAAAGATTCTGAAAATTATATATATTGCTTTTGATAATTTTGACTCAGAGCGAAAGAAGATTCTCAGCAACGAGACTGCCTTGTTTATTATACCCAGGGTGTAATAAACAAGGTGAACGTGAAGTTAAATTTTTGGCTAGATCTGTCAAACTTATGAATGAGTGAATGAAACAAAATATGATTTTCTATGGTTTCATATGGTTCAAGAGTTCGATTTTTCAACAGAAGTAGAAAGTTCGCTGACAACTTATCTATAACACCATGATTGTTCCATGTTTGTTCGGTGCTTTTTGGCATTTCTGACTCGGCTCAGCACTGTGGCTTTTTTATTTTATATACTTTGAGCAAAAATAATAAATACAAGATTATGCCATGCGCATGTCTGCCTACGTCATGATCGACACATTTGGTCTGTTCGAGTACTGATAATTTGTGAAAATTATCACAAATTATCAGCTTTTGGCGTTCGAGTACGCAAAAAACTTGCAAAGTGAGAGAAATTGAGAGCGCAAAGTGACAGTTGACTTGGAGGGGAAGCTGCAAATTCCTGCTGGAAAAATTTTTACTGTCGAGAATTTGCAAGCTAGAAAACAGCTGATTTAAGTCAGTTGCAAATTGAACAATCAAACAAATTTAGTTAAATTGATGTTCACAAACCGGAGGATTGACTTCTGCAGTCGTCAAAATATGAAAAGTATCTTAAATTTTTGTAGAAAACATTGCACCTAACGTTATTTATCACTTCTCTTATTTTTTTGTCTCGAAAATCTCATTAAAAAAAAAATTAAAAATTGGATACTTCATATCCAATTTACTTTTGTTTGTCATTCCACTTGAAATGTAATCAGCTGTTATCGAGGCTTGCAAGTTTTTGCAAATTTTGCGTTCGCAATATATTTATTTATTATTATTTTTTAATTTTTTAATAGATATTTTTCTATTTGAGAGAGAATTGTGCGTTACTCTCTTGCAAGTTGCTGCTGGATATTTTTCACTGGAGAAGTACGCGAACAGACCAATTGTCAAAATCAGTTGTTTTTCACTGAACAAAACATAAAAAAACAACTGTAGCTGAAAAAAAAAATTGCACAGAACTATTTCGCACTATATTTCGTCTTTTCTTGCACGAACAGAAAATCAGTGAGAAGAACAGAGAAAGTGTCTTTTCCTATCTACGTCACGAAAGACCTAACGTCTTGCGCAGAACGGTGCAACTTTTTGTGCCTCTGATAGCGTAATCTGATTTCTATTATTTTTGTACTTTTAGTAACTTTAAAAATTAACACCAAACATGGCATCACTGTTCCATTCGACAGTGTATGTAAGTAGTGATGGGGGAAAAATTATAGTTTGGTTAATCGATTTGATTAATCGAAGGGATCGATTATAAATTGTAGCAAAATTAACCGAAAGCCCGACTAATCACTAATTTTTATAAGAAATTTAAAAAACCAACTTAAAAATCAGTACAAATTAAAAAAAATTTAGTTAGTATTTTTTATGAATTTCTTTGTCTTATTTATTAGTTATTTATATATTATTATGTTGAATGTGTAATTATTTGAATTTTTTCCTGATTTGTCTTATAATAATAATTCATATACATTTTTTTATGAATAAACGCGTTAAAAAGCTATCTAAATTATTGAATGTTCTATTTCAAACTTAATCGCTTCTTTTTAGTTTTCTATAAAAATCTTCATCTTATTCAACATGTTGGATGACAAAGTCGGATGGGAAACTAAAGGGAAAATTTGATTGAGCTTTCGCACGCTCCAACATGTGCGACGATATAATTTTTTACAAACTTTTAAGTAGAATACTTCGGCGTGATGACTAAAAAATTGTTGACTTTTTTATAATTGCTTAAGTTTTGCAGGATATATTTTTGATTTTTCTTCTTTCAGGATAGCTTTTGTACTTTTCGGTGAGTTTTAACCAAAATTCTGTATTGGGAATGCTTGCCAACTTTTATATCTTTCCGATCGTTTGTTGTCCACTCGCTGGCAATTTTATTAAAATGAAAAAATGCAGCGTGTTGGATCACCATTCGTTCACATGTCTATCATGTTGGATGGATCGGCAGAAAAATAAAAAATTGATGAGTTTCATCCAACATGTCCGACAGACTATCGTTTTGGCTTACGCATGGTACTACTTGTCCAACATGCCATGTCTACCCAACTTGTTGGACCATGCGAAGCCCCCTATTACAGCTGCTGCCAAAACTTTTTAAATTTTTAGCTTAGTGAGGTTTGACAACATGTGGGATCGTTTGGCAGCAAAGCAGTGTCGACCAGAGATCTGCAACAAAAATAAAAAAAATAAAAATAAATAACTGGCCATTTCAGCCCTTGAAAGGACTTTGACCTAGCTTCTTATGATCAATTGTGTTGTGCGTGTTATTAAGTTTGTACACAATTGACCGAGAACCGGACGTACATGCTTAACGCCGACTCCGAACGGCGATGAACGAAATGTTCTTATTCTCAAGAAGCTTTACATGGCATTTTGATTACTCTCTGAGGTTTGCCATTGTCTTCAGAGAGGTGGCGGCCGTACGGAAAAATTATTTTAATTCAAATAATTTTCTGTCGCTGCTGGGTTCGAACTCGCGTCTCCGAGTTCGTTGACACAGCGGCCACGCACTTTAACCAATTACGCCACGGACAGAGATCTGCAAAAAGTCAATTGAAAATCAAGTAACTGGAAAATAATCAAGTTTCGACTTGACTTGTAGAAACTTGATATGTTTCCAGCCTACAAGCCTCGACTTGCTTCTGAAAAACGAATCATAAGTCAGACTTGATTCCATTTTGTTTCTACCCTACATTAATTGGTAGAAAAAACCAAGCTTTCTACTTTTCAAGTCTGTTTTCAAGTCTATGCGACTGCGCTGCCGCAGAAAGCTACTGATGAGCGTCTACTTATACTTTTCTATACAAAGTGAAAAAATAAAAAAATAAACAACAACAACAAAAAAACAAACAAACATACTTCAATCCAATGCTTTAAAGCAGTGTCGACTGCGTAGTACACACGAGTGGGGAGCAACACTTTGTCTTTTTGCGTATATAATAGTAGAAACTTGCAAGTTAACAGCTGATCAAACGAATTGACATCATATGCTGTTTTTTCTGCTATAATAAATGGTTATAAACTATTGAAATCATTTCTTGGGTCTCACCAACATTAACATTATACTTACATTTTCCTCAGCATCACAAATGTTTCTTTTTCCATCCATTTTAATACGAAATCATCAAGAAATAACTTTTGACAGCTTGTTTTTTTTTTTGACAAACAGTTTTTTTCGGTAGTTGCAAGTTCTTGCAAGTAGAAATTTTGCTAGCAGAAACTTGTAGCTACTTTTTTCTCTCTCACTATTTTACGCTCTCGTTGTCCTCTCTCGTTGCAAGTTTTTCGAGTACGTGAACGCTTTGCTGGTAAAAACTTGTAACAATTTGTACAAATTTTTTGTCAGTGAACAAACCTAATATGAAAGAGTAAATGAAGACAAAAGCTTTTGTTGTGGTCGACACTTTTTTAAAGTTAAACTGGTTTCTCAACTCGAGAAACGAAGTTTGCATTGACGACACGAAGTTAATTCCACGAACTTTGTAAACAGGCTTGAAAATAAAGGATTTGTTGCAAAATAATTGCTTTTCCCTACATTTCAAGTTTCTACATTTCAAGTTTTCTACATATCAAGTTTCTACATTTCAAGTTTTCTACATTTGGCGACTTGATTTTTGCTGCCTATGAATCGCGCAAACTTGTTGCTTGCCTGCCTCGACTTGCAGGGAGTTGAAAAATTAAAGGAACTTGAAACAGCAAAATGAATCCATTCATGCAGATCTCTGGTGTCGACCACAGCAACAGAATTTGTCTAATTTACTCTTTCGTGTATACGCAAAAAGACGAAGTGTTGCTCCACATGCGTGTGTACTAGGCGGTCGACACTGTAGCAAAGCTAAATTCAAACATCAAACCAGACTGGACTATATTTTTCGTCTGAATCCTTTACGGGAAGAAAAACCGATTAATATAACTTTTTCGGTTAATCGTCCCATCACTAGATGTGAGCATATTTTGTTTTGGCAGCATTTTTTAAACAACAAACCAAAGAAATACAAAGTAAATAATATTAAACAAATTTAATATGTTATCCCTACTAACGCCTGGTGCGGAAAAGTTTTCCAATAATAAATGTGGTGAGGTTTTCTGTGAAACACCAACAACCTACAATGTAAGCTGCTGTGTGTGTGAAAAGAAGCTGCCTCTCCATCAGTTTCCTGAGCACTTTCAGAATATGCATTTAGTCCCTGAAAAAAACATCGATTTAACTAAAGTTAAAGTTGAAGATCTTCAGGTTGATGTGGACGTGAGACAGAGTACACCTCAAGAAAAAATTGACATTACCACCGAATTTATTAACGATTCAGATGGATATTCCTCTGAAGAAGACCTACCAATAGAATTTATGGAAGTGCAGTTGCCAAAGCTGAAAAACAATAAATTTAATGATTTTATACCAGAGCACGTCACCATGGATTTCGAATGTTTCGAGGATTCTATGAGCCAACAACAATTTTTTAATCTGGATGAGAGTATTACAAGTTCTCAGACGCAAGAAAAAAAGCCGCCACCCAAGAAAACTTCAGTTAAATGTTGTAAAGTGAGGGATAATAAGGCACAGATACAGGATAAAACGACAAGACTACAGCCAAATAGCACACCTATAGAGAATGAAACAGCAAAAGATGATCAGAAGGCTGAGCAAAGCGCAGAAGTGAATATAGATAAACATGAACATGTTAAAGACTCTTCTAATGATGTTGACAATATCACTAACGCTGATGTAAATAAAAACACACTATTATCTGAAATAAATATAAATAATTTGAGAATATTTTCAGCAACATAAAAGAGAGAAACCTGAAGAATTTTTATGTAGCTTCTGTATGCGTAATTATAAATCCAAGCGTGGTCTACAACACCATATCCGCATAGTACATAATTCAGCAACCCAAAGTAAAAGAGAATGTATAGAACCACCTTGTACGGAAAAGCCCACCAGTTATGTTTGCAATATATGTGGCAAAAAGTTTTCTTGCCTAGGTAATATGAACACTCACAAAAAACGTCACACAAGAGTTAAATCCTACCAGTGCCCAGAATGTGGCAACTTTTATCACACGGATCATGAGATGAAGTCTCATTTGATGCGTCATACAGATAATTTGCCTGTTATATGCGAGATTTGCGGACGTGGCTTTCGAAATACTGGCAAGCTAAAGGCACACATGCGTCGGCATACTGGTGAGCGTCCAGCCAAGTGTGAAGTATGCGGTAAATGTTTTTTCAGCTTTCACGATCTTAATGTTCACCGTGTAACGCACACCAATGAGCGTCCATTTGCCTGCGAAGTATGTGGCTCCACTTTTCGCACTAAAAAAGCTTTGCGTGTTCATAAAAAACTACATATCACTGAGCGTGCACACGAGTGCGAATTGTGTGGAAAGGCATTTTTGAAAGAGAGTGGTCTAATCTCGCATATGCAACAGGTTCATATGAAAAATGTACCTTGAACATGGACATAAGACGTGTACTTTCTGTATATTTCTTCTTTTATTAAAAGTTTAAAGGTAAATAAATTCAAGAAATGGCTAAGAAATTTGATTAATAACGAGTTGTTCTTGTGTTATACTCATTCTCTGGAGTCGAAGCTACTGGGCTAATCAATATACTACCCAACAATTGTAAGAAACATGGTTTGTTTCGTAATTGAGTATCATATGCGGTCAGAACGTCGGCTATGTCACCGGCAAAGAAGTTAAGAGAAGTAAGCAACCTGATGTTTGATATCTGTAATTCCTCACGCTGCCAACAGAACCTCGTATTAAAAAGCTTTTTCTTTCTTCGGTTCGACGGTGAAGTTGTGGGATATATTAACTATAAAAGGGCTTTTCCCGATAGCTTCAACCTATATAAATTAAAAACAAATGTCCATAACAAACGTCTGTCTTCAATCTGCATCTGAAGTATCACCTATCTTACGAATATGAATAAAAAATTAAATAAATTAAACTTAGTAATTTGAATGTTTTAATTTAATCATAGAGAGTACTAAAAACTGTTCCCGTGGCTAGATCTGGATGGGTTTATGTTTTAATGGAACGATTGGGTTTAACTTTCAGAAACAATTTGTATTGAAACAATTTCAAAACAAACGCATGGTTTCAGTGATTGCATTACTGTTGAACTATCCAAGAAAATTGTGAATATGGTTGGTTTTTTTTTTTTTTTGTAAATTAAAAGTGTAGATCATCATCAAAAACCATAAAAGCACAACTTATAATAGGTCTGTTTCCGTACTCGTTTCAAGTAAGTTGAAGTTACTTGAAAGCGTTTCCGTATACATTTTTCCAGCACGAGAGAAGAAGAACAAGCAAAATATCACTCTCTATCATGGTATACCCACACAATTATTTTTATTTTGTCGAACATCTAATTGTTAGCGGTCATGTATGTGATAAACTGAAGAGCACCCAGCTAGACAGCTCTAACGTAGTTGCAAACACAATGAAACAAAATTTGGTGTTCACTAACACACTCTTACATTTTGATGTCATGTTAAACAAGTCACGCAAGAAAATAATAGCCTAAAATATAGAACTTTAATAATAGTGGCCGTGGCGCGGAGGGTAGAGTATGCGTCTTATATGACCGAAGACCGAGGTTCAAATATCATCCGACAGAAAGTTTTACAATTGTGTTTAATTAATTAAATAATGTTCGAAAGTGAAAATGATTAAAAATAGACATATGTAATAATAACCTTCTTTCTAAAGAAAAGTAAGTTCTCCTTGCTACAGTAAAAAATAATAACATTATTTTTTGTTTTATTTTTTTAGTTTCTTTAAATGTTTTGCTTAAATTTATCTTTTGTACATACTACCCATTAATAAAAATAGAAAAACAACATTTCTTAACAAAATTACAAAAAAAAAAAAAAATTGGCTTTATTTGGTCAAGGGTTTGAACCCGAGCGTGTTTGCCTTAAAGGCCAGCGCTCTAACCACTACACTATGGTGGGAGGTTTTTGGCGCACGCTAACTTCGTAGTTCAGTAAACAGCTGAGTTTGTTATTAAATTCTTTACGGAATTCGTAATAAGTGTGAGCAGAGCACCTATAGCTTTTTTTAATTGATAAAACATGCGTGGCAGACAGGGATGCACGGTCACACGTATAGGAAAAAGGACCGATCGTACCCTCACTTACAATGTTTCCATGTAGGATCTATCTGTGTGACTATGACAAGCCTTTGTAAATGTAAATAGAATTTCGATACAGGATTAGGATGTATCCGACATACATTGTATGGGAGAGATGACATATCTTGTCATGGGTCGTTTTACCACTGGGATAATAATACAAGGTAGCATTGACAGTTGCTTGGGAAATCATATACTGTCAAAAAATATACTCAAAAAGAGAGCGCTCACAATCCGCCATTGAAAACACAAGCAATGTTGAAAACGTTGAAGTGAAAAAAAACAACAACCACAGCACCTGCTGATGTATTTGCACAACAAGCTGTGTTTGACAATTTATGTTTTCCTGTTGAAGAGAAAAAAGGCAGTTGTCAATGCTACCATGGTGTAATAATAATAAGGTGTTAGTGAATTTGACACTTCTCTCTCAAAATGATAATTTTTTTCGCCCCGCTCCTGTCAAAACCAGCTGATGGTGAATTGGAATGAAAATAAATCAGCTAACGTGCAGTCGGTCGAAGCTCAATGCCATGTCCACTTGTTTATGATGGCTATTATCAGTTGAGGTATTGAACATTCTTTCAGGGCATTCGATATTTTCTTGAAGATGTCGATGTGAATGCAAGACAATTTGAATGCTGGCCAAAGCTTCATGTCGGTGGCACCTTCCAGCGCACGTTTTTGATAAAATGACAAAACCATTCAATGGCGAACTTGGCAAATGGCCGTAGACAATTGCAATAACTTTTTGTCAACACAACACGGCACAAATAATTGAATTAAATATTTATTAAAACTTTATTCTCACAATAACCTATAAAAACTATAACACATCATCATCTAGCAACTCAAACAAATAACACAATTTGGCAACTATCAACGGCTCCTCTCTTTCGCTCTCAATTTTTTGACAGAAAGAAAGCTATTCTTGGTGTTGTCAAAAATTCACTAACACCTTATTATTATTACACTATGAATGCTACCATGTATTATTATACCATGACTCTCTATTTCTCGAACTTTACCTGAAAAATTTCTTCAAGCACAATTCTTGAGCTTCGAACAGCTGATTGTCAAAATGTCAACATTAAATTGTAGTGAAAAACTCATGAAATTGGTTGGAAAATTAATAAAAACAAAGTTAAAATATGCAAACTGAAAGCAAATGGAAGCCAAAGGTTCTTAGAGAACAATTCACGTGCAACTTCTATGAATTTTCCATTCTTTTAAATAAATCAACCAGAAAATTTATTTAATTTCAATTGCCAAAGACCAGCGGTTGTACTTGAACTTACTTGAATTCGTTTCCGTACTTTTTGGCAAATTTTCTCATTTTGATAAATAGTCAAATTACTCTTTATTACGCGAACTTTACTTGAAACGAGTACGGAAACAGACCTTATGACTTTGTTTTATAATTTTTCTGAAAAACCTGTTTAAAGTGCAATGAGGGCTTATGACTAGTGCAGTTTCGAAAGTACAAAAAATATTTAGAAAAATAAGAGCAGTTTGGATTTTGTAAACTGTTTTGAAATTTCTAAATGGGGGTTTTCTGCAATGAGGGCTTCTCACTAGTTGGGCTTACTGCGGCGGTCCAATTTTTAAATTTTATTATTTACTCAAAATTTAGTCACTGATTAAAAATAAAAAAAGGATTCATTTTAACTACACTAACGAATATAATACATTCAATTATACATATTTGGGTTAAACTTTGTATTTGTATTATTTTATTTTTGCATATGTTTAAAACATGCCAGAGTACTTTAAATAAACTATAAAAAACTAAAAACCCATCATTACAATCGCCACATTTGCTGCGCACTTTTTTGTGGAAAAATCGACATGAATTCCGCATTTGGGGGTCTTCTAACGTAACAACGGGATCCTCTGTTGCCATACAAAACAACTTTGGGCTCGCCAGTCCATATGATATTTCTCCACTCTTCAACTGTCCAATTCAAGTGAGCTTTGGCAAAATGCATTCGTTTCTAAATATGTTTTGCAGTAAAAAGTGGTACTTTCCTTGGGCTTCGGGCGTTTAATTCGTTGTCTTTTAAGCATCTCCGAACTGTTTCCACGCTAGCCTCTACTTCATTAGAATATAATTTATAGCCTTTTAGAAGCAACAAATATACTTTTTCACTCCTCTCATTGTAATCACAAGATATTTCGCCAAAGTTTCTTGAAAATGCGGATTGACTTGCCATTTGTGGAAAAACTTTAATTTGAAGATCTTGCCAAAAACCTTTCACTTAATTCTTCAATATCTTTAAAGTGATTGGATGTCTCCACAAACTCGGTTTATATGTATATACATAGATAAAAATTCTGTGTTTGAAAGTACAGAGAAGTCTCAATACGATGATAGACTTTTTTATTTCTTATGGCGTTTTCTTTTCTCAAAAAATTTTGCTTTTTTTCTGCTCTCTTTGAGAATTCTGCCCTTTATGTGTTCTTTTCTCGAAAAAAATTCCGACCTGTAAATTAAATCGTGTTCTTTTCTAGAAAATTACTATGTTTCCATGGCGAGTTAACTCGGGGTTAGGGTTTTCGTCGAGTTAAGAAAATGGCGTCGCTAACTCGATAGTGTTTCCATGCACAGCATCGAGTTGAGTCGAACTTGTCAATTTCATTTGCATTTTTGTTATTGTTTTACTAGCGAAATGGATACTAAATGGCAGCATTCACTTTGACAGATAGAACCCAGTTAAATCTTACAAGTTTCGTGGAGTTTCGTGGAGTTTCGTGGATTTAACGAAACTCAACTCAACTCGCGTTTCCATAGCGAGTTAACCCCGAGTTAACTCGCCATGGAAACATAGTAAATGTTGACCTCGAAAGTAGAAAAAATGCAGAATTTTTGCACTCTCAAGATCGACGGTTGTAAATTCTGCCCTCAAATGCTACCAACTGAATGAACAAAAAAAAAAATGACATGAAATAATCCCCAACTCATGGTGTAATAATAATCATGGTATAATAATACATGGTAGCATTGACAACTGCTTATTTTCTCTTCAACAGGAAAACATAAACTGTCAAAAACAGCTTTTTGTGGAAATACATCAGCAGCTGCTGTGGTTGTTGTTTTTTTCACTTCAACGTTTTCAACATTGCTTGTGTTTTCAATGGCGGATTGTGAGCGCTCTCTTTTTGAGTATATTTTTTGACAGTATATGATTTTCCAAGCAACTGTCAATGCTACCTTGTATTATTATACCATGATAATAATAAGGTGTTAGTGAATTTGACACTTCTCTCTCAAAATGATAATTTTTTTCGCCCCGCTCCTGTCAAAAACAGCTGATGGTGCATTGGAACGAAAATAAATCAGCTAACGTGCAATCGGTCGAAGCTCAATGCCATGTCCAATTCTTTTGATGGCTATTATCAGTATTGAACATTTTTAATTCGATATTTTCTTGAAGCAGTCGATGTGAATGGAACACAATTTGCATGCTGGCCAAAGCTTCATGTCGGTGGCACCTTCCAGCGCACGTTTTTTATAAAATGATAAAACCATTCAATGGCGAACTTAGCAAATAGGCGAAGACAACTGCAATAACTTGTTGTCAACACAACACGGCACAAATAATTGAATTAAATATTTATTTAAACTTTATTCGCACAATAACCTATATAAACTATAACACATCATCATCTAGCAACTCAAACAAATAACACAATTTGACAACTATCAACTGCTCCTCTCTTTCGCTCTCAATTTTTTGACAGAAAGAAAGCTATTCTTCGTGTTGTCAAAAATTCACTAACACCTTATTATTATTACACCATGCCCCAACTCACACGATAATTGCCAATCACGCAATCTAGTCGTTTTGTTGTTGCTGTCAATGTGAAACCGTCAAACAAAAACTCTGAGAGCCAGAGCGGATGAACATAGATTGCAGCAATCTAATTTTGTTCATTTTGGGATTGCTGCACATTTCGGCAATCAGCAATCTGAATAATGTTGCTAGGTGGCGAAATAAAATTTTCAAGGAAATGCCAAATTATGATTGGCGTGTCGTGTGATCAACAATCAGAATGTGAAAGAGAGTAAGAAAAGTTCATCGATTGCCAATCAAGACTAAGAACATGTCAACATTTTTTGAGTTCAGGTCAATATGTAAAATATTCTGCACTCTCAGAGGTCAGAATTTTTTGTCGAGAAAAGAAAACGCCATTAATCAGAATGTTTCTACATTATTTTGCCAACTGGGATACGTAACGACGCGTTCAGATTAGTGCCATCTCTATTAAAATTTGACTTTTTCACCAACTTGGTAGCACTGCGGTTATTGACAGCACCCAAAGAACTAAGAGATAAGGAAGCGGTGAAGTTGACCAGAAATGAAGTATTTTACAAATACAATGAAGTTAATTCAAACACATAAACATTCAAACAGGACCGCATTAGGTTATATCGTAAAGAAAGGCGAAAACATTTTGGTGTTCAGACGCATTTTTATTATTTAATTTTTATTGTACTTACACACCACTTATGAGGTATACAATATTAAAATATAAAATAAAATATTTTTCAGTCAAAAATAACAATTAAAATTAGACTTTTATTTTTTCGGTTTAAAGGAAACACTCTTTTTTTTAATTGTCTCCGTTCATGTGAATGCGTATTTGAAATCATAGATATTTTACAAAAATGTCAAAAATACGGGACAAATTTTGTCCCGAAAAGACACTTAAAAAATTATGCAAAATACGACTAGCCATTCGGCTCATTAGCATATTTTCGGTGCAAAAAACGTGTACCGGATAAGCTAGTATTGAATATAGGATATCACTGTCTTATATATACTTTTGACCGGAAAAAGAAGTCATATTTTTACATTTATTTTTGACCGAAAAAATAAGTGATATTTAAACTTATATTTTTAACCGAAAAATAAACATTTTAACTGGTATTTTTGACCCAATAAATAAAAGTAAATAAGAACAAAAAAAAAAACAAAAAATCGGTAAAAATAACCATTATTTATCGACTTATTTGTAAAAATTTATAACAGTTACGGTCCCTGATCTTCAATCGAAAAAAAATTAGGGCCCTATCGCTTGCCACCCTAACGAATGAATGCGCTCATGAAGCTGAACTTGTGTTTTGACAGAAGCTCTTGCACATGACTCATGCACACAAATGGCGGGAAACCAACAAACTATAAAGCAAGATTACCTGTGAAATGAACCCTACTTATTATGTGTTTTTTGTGAACTTTCACAACTTTTCACGGCACAACGCATGCTTATTTAATTATTTATTTTATTTATGTTCGTTTTAATACAATTTATAGCGATGACAATCGCTAATTATTTAATATTTTAATGTTTTTTCACCACTCATTTTCCTTGTTTTGATGTGCAAGAGCTTATGTCAAAAAATCATGCTCTATCTCGGTTGAAAAATTCTTCAACACACGCATAGAATGTGTGAGTAGAACACCACTTCCTTATATTTTATTTCTATGACAGCACCAACAAAAATATTTCACTTTTTAAGATTACTTCGCTTCATATTTTTTTACTAACAAATATATAATTATTTTAAAAGATGCTTAAATTGGTTCCACGAGATTTGAATAGATTTAATAATTTTAAATGTGGCGAAATATACTGCGAAACTCCAACCAACTACAATGTAAACTGCTGCCTGTGTGGCAAGAAACAATCATTCGATGATTTTCCCAAACACTTTCAAACGGAGCACCTTACTCAAACGGACCTAGATATTTGGAATCAATCAAGTGGCTTCAATTTAGAGGATGCCAAACCGCTTGACAAACCAGGACCTACTGACCAAACGGATATTAAATGTGAAAGTGATGATGAGAAACCACTTTCAACATTATTCCCCATGGATGAGTTGGAGGATGAAAAGCCAATCGATCTGATGGACATACAATTTGGTAGACGAAAAAAAGACTTGAAAAAAATTATTGTAGAAAACCTTAACATTGAAAGTTGCGACTCAGACGATGAATACGTTAATTGCAAGATGCCAGAACATCCATCGATTGCCTCCTTGGATATTAATGAAGATAATGATAGTGTTTCTGCTGCAGACAACAAATCTGCTTTTGATGCTCGTGAAACTACAGAATCCACAGTAAGCAATTATTTGATATAGATATAAAACAATATTCAAAACCTTCAAACAAATCATTTTTAGGATGATAGCATCGCGGACGATGATACTAAGGATACATATTTTCCCTGCACTGAATGCACGAGCTCATACAAATCTAAGCGTGGCCTAAACAACCATGTACGGGTAAAACATAAAAATATATACAAACCGAAACGCAAACAACCGCAGAAATTTAAATGCGAAGAATGCGATCTAGTGTTCCCAAGTGAAAGAAACCTGAATGGACACATGTTTAAACACACGGGAATTGTTTGTGATATTTGTGGGAAAAGCTTCTCTCAAGCCGGAAATATGAAGCGGCATAAAATACGTCACACAGGCGTTAAGGCGCACAAGTGTGAGGAATGCGATAGTTGTTTTTACACTGAAAAAGAGTTGAAGGCTCACATGATGCGTCATACAGGTATTTTGCCCATAATATGTGAAATTTGTGGGCGCCGTTGTCGTGACCATGGCGTTCTTACGGCGCACATGCGAAGGCACACAGGTGAACGTCCGGCAAAGTGTGATGTCTGTGGAAAGTGTTTTTATAGCATTTATGATTTAAATGTGCACAGTGTGACACATAGCACCTTAAGACCATTTAAATGTGATGTGTGTGGTTCTACATTCCAGACCAAAAAAGCACTAAGAGTTCATAAAAAGCTGCATTCTACAGATCGTAAGCATGAGTGTAAAATTTGCGGCAAGACATTTGTGCAATCAGGTGGTTTATATTCACATATGAAAACACACGATGCAGCGGAAGGAGTCCAGGAAAAACCCCAAACTTATCCTGAAGTAATACATAATTTAAATTAGTAATAGAGCTCAAAACAGTCCAACGAAAATCATATAAAATCCTACATAAAGTTCTCATATATTGTATAAAAATACATTATAGTTTTTAATGAAATCGTTTAAGATTTTTAAATAAAAATCAATATTAGATTAAAATTAAATTAAATAGAATTAACATACTTTAAATTATTAAATTATTTTTCTTGTTTATGTAACTATAAAAAAAAAGAAAAAACCGGGTTTTATGAATTAGTATTTTTAATATAAACATAAATTTGTCTTTAAATAAAGAACTTGTTTCATATGTGGAAATGAAAATTGAGTAATACAGTAGACTCTCACAAATTAGAACCACTTTGTCCCACGGGTGGTCTAATTTCTGAAATGTTCTAATTTCTGGACTTTTTTTCAACGAAATTTGAAAGAAAATAATGAAACTGGTTAAAAAAAATGTATGTTGACACAAACGAATTTTTTTTTATTTATTAATATTTAATGTTTTTAAATATAAAACTCATAATTAATTCTCTTTTTATATAAAGATAACTTCTGAATTTAATAAATAAAGAAACGTCCAGAAATTAGAACCACGGTTCTAATTTCAGAGCGTTCAATATTGAAATAGCGGGTTCTAATTTCTTGATAATTTGAACTTGTGAGAGTTCTAGTTTGTGAGAGTGTACTTTATTGTAAAATTTTAATTTCTTGTATTTTCGTTTTATTTTTTAAGGTATAATATACGTGTAAATTTTTGGAATTTTTTTTTTTGTTTAATGTGTTCTTTATAGTTTTAAGAATATACATACACATTTTTAAATCCATATTTAAAAAAAACAGACGGTATAACGGTTTTCGTCAACATTTGTCTTTAAACGCGATTTCCTCGAAACTAGTTTTTTTAAACGGTGCGATAGATAACTCAAAATCTATTGTTTAATTTCAATGATTTTGCATTTTGTTCTTTATTTTGTCCTTTAAGCATCCCCCCTAAATTCAAGTATTGATTTTTTTTTTTTTATATAAAAAAAGCGCGCGAAAATGTATCTATTTTTTTAACTTTTAACTTCAACTTCCGCCATAATTAAAACAAAAAAACCCCGGAGGTCTTACGTAGGGGGGATGCTTAATATAAAGTCAATGCTTTAAAATGTCATTTGATTTTTTTGTTTCCGATACATGGGAAACGTCTTATCCATCGAACCGTTTGGATGTCTTTTTTTCAATGTCATTTTCAGCGCCCTCTATATAAAAGCCAGAATTGTACAAGGTGGCGCAAAAGTAATCCTCCTATCAGAAAATGCTATAAATTTTGCAATTGGCCCCTAATGTCAGTTCTGTTCTGACATTTGTGTAGTAAACACATGCGAAATACACGATAATAAACAATGTTACGCTACACTGCTCCAGAACGCGGAATATTGCTGACCACCAAGAGGAAGATGATTTTTCATCAAAAATAATCATGAGTGATGAGGCCCATTTCCATCTTAGCGGGTACGTAAATAAGCAAAATTTACGCTTCTGGGGCACTGAAAATCCGCGTGTAACCCACGAAGACCCATTACACCCGCTCAAAGTCACTGTATGGTGTGCTGTTTTCGCTGGAGGAGTCTTCGGACCTTTTTTCTTCGAAGACGTCGCGGGCCAAACGGTTACTGTGAATGGTGAGCGCTACAGAGCAATGATCAACGAGTTCTTTTTGCCGCAACTTGATGAATTGAGATTGGAAAACATGTGGTTCCAACAGGACGGTGCAACGGCACACACTGCACGTGCCACAACCGATATGGTGAAGGATGCATTTCCCGGGCGCCTAATCTCCCGATTTGGCGATATGCACTGGCCAGCAAGATCGCCTGATTTGACCGCTCCAGACTTCTTTTTGTGGGGCTTTTTGAAGTCGCGGGTTTATGTCAACAAGCCTCAGACTCTTGCAGCTCTTAAAGACAATATCCGTCAAGAATGTGAGGACCTATCGCCGGAAGTTTTGGCCGAAGTGATGGAAAATGCCATAAAAAGGGCTCAAATGACAATCAACTGTGACGGCGGCCATTTACATGACATCATATTCTCGACTTGATGTAAAAAAAATTAAAAGACCAAATAAAAATAATCCACAAGAAGAATCAAAGTTTTTAATTTTTTTTTTTAAATTACAGCCAAAAAAACATCGGAAGGTTATTTTTGCGCCACCTTGTGCATATTTTTAAAACAAAAAAATATTTTTATAAAGTATTTTTTATGTACAATAACCTGTATAAATTTGAAAAAAATAATAACTTCTTATATCTAAAATATTTTTTGAAAACAGCTCCTGTTTTTGGGTGTTACACGTATATTATACCTTAAGAGATTTCATCAATCGCAAAATCTTTATTTTTGGGAGAAAATTTGTTGGTGACTTGAATTTCTCAAAAGGGTCAGTTACAAGCTCATCAGGAATATGAGCATTAGTGTTCGTTCCGTCTAATTGCTTTGAACTGGAAAATCCTAAATTCAATTCCCAGCTAAGCCCGACATTTTTAATACCTAAAGTAAATTTAAGTTACATTGCAGACCTCTAAATAAAAATAAAATTTCAAGTAATAGCTTGAGTGCATTTGCGAAAATTTAATTCAATACAATTGTTTTGTTCAATAATGCCTTTTGCTCGGTTTGGTATGAATAAATCGCACAAAAAGGAGTTCTTACTCCAAAAATTCCAAACCTACTCAAACTTTGCCAAAGCTTTTTTGGCACCTACACTCATAAACAATCCAAAATGTGTGTTTTTCTTTTAAATTGATTTAAAAATCCAAATTTCCAAAAAAGACTATACAATTTACTGGGCTCAATTTGATTGGATGATTCAATGTGGTAACATAGCTGATGAAAGTACGTTCACCTGTCGAATATTGTCAGACTTAAAATAAAAATCACTACCCGATTCTCAAATGGAATTGTCTTTTATGTCTTTAAAAGTCCACAAGTCTATAGTCTCTAAATATTAGAAAAGTATAATCTGAAAAGGTAAAAAATCCAAATCAAATGACAATGATATGTTTATGTGACATCAGCACAGTTGAAAATACAAAATGTAAGTGCATGTAGAATATGTTTCGCAAATTACAAGTTCACATGAAAATTAGGACTTATGCATTTCACTAGTTCCTAATAAAATTCAAACACAAAAGAATTTTTAATTGTCAATGTAAAGTAATTCTTTTCGTATTTTCTAAAATATAGTTAATAATTTTGTATTTTGGGCTCTGGGCTTTTGAAATTATAATGAAATAAATAAAATAAAATAAAAATAAATAAATAATATAAATTCAACTTATTATAATGTTTTTGTTTTACAATTTCATACTTTATTGTTTACTTTTTTATTGGGGTCTGCATCTACTTTTGAGGTTTTGAATCTCAATCAATTGCTTGTTTTCATTAATATAATTAATAATTGTATTAATCCGATTTTTTTTATTACAGTGATAAGAATTATGGAACGAAATTAAAGATAAAAACGACTCATTGCCTGGACGGCATACGAACCAGTGGTTACTGAATTGCAGGCAAGTTATTGCACCACCGATAATGTTAGTCCGGCTGTGTTGATTTAACCCATCACTATCTCGCTTTTTTTTCTTATTGGGTACTTCAACAACTTGGCAGCACTATGATTAATGACAGCACCAACAAAAACTCCACCAAGATTTTAGTTTATTTCCATAGTTTTTTAATAACATATAAAATATGTTAAAATTAATCCCACTAGATGTAAATCGGCTTAACAATTTAAAATGTGGCGAAATATACTACGAAACACCAACCACGTACAATATAAGTTGCTGCGTGTGTGGCAAAAAACAACCATTCGATGATTTTCCCAAACACTTTCAAACTCAGCACCTTACTCAAGCGGACTCAGATGTTTGGAATCTATCTAATGACTCCAACTTAGAGCAAGACAAACCGCCTGAGATACCGCTGCCTATTGACGAAAAGGTTATTAAATGTGAAAGTGATGATGAGAAATCACTTCATTTGTTATTCCCCATGGATGAAAGCCCGATTGATCTAAAGGATGTTCAGAGTAACGGACGAAAAACAAAAAAAATTGTTGTGGAAAGCCTAAGTATTGATAGCTGCACGGCCGTTGATGAATTCGAAAAATGTAGTGAGCCAGACGATTTATCTACTGTTTTAAATATTAATGAAAATCACAGTGTTGATGCTTCAGACAACATTTCGGATTTTGATGATAATGAAGTTGCAGAATCCTTAGTAAGCAATTATGTGAATTCATTTGATAGTATTTAATAAATTATTTTCAGGATGAAAGCAATACAGGTGTTTTCACCAAAGAAACATATCCCCCCAAAGAAACATACTTCCCCTGCTCACAATGCACTAGCTCGTACAAAACTAATCGTGGCCTAAGCAATCATATGCGCAATAAACATAAAAATATAGACAATCCAAAACGAAAATCGCAAAAACTGAAATGCAAAGAATGCGATATGTTTTTTCCGAATGAAAAGTTACTGAATGGACACATGTTTAAGCATACGGGAATTATTTGCGACATTTGTGGGAAACCCTTCTCTCAAGTCGGAAATATGAATCTGCATAAAATACGTCATACCGGTGTTAAAGAGCATAAATGCTCGGAATGCGAACGCACTTTCTACACTCAAATGGAATTGAAGAAGCATATGGTTTGTCACACACGAAATATGCCAGTTATATGTGAAGTGTGTGGACGCGGTTGTCGTGACCAAAGCATACTAAATGCGCACATGCGAAGACACACAGGTGAACGTCCGGCCAAGTGCGAGGTGTGTGGCAAATGTTTTTTCAGCATTTATGATTTAAATGTGCACAGTGTAACACATAGCACCTTAAGACCATTTAAGTGTGATGTATGTGGTTCTACATTCCAGACCAAAAAAGCTCTAAGAGTACATAAAAAGCTACATTCTAAGGATCGTAAGCACGTGTGCAAAATTTGCGATAAGTCGTTCGCGCAATCAGGTGGTTTATATTCACATATGAAAACACATGATACGGCTGAAGGAGTTAAGATACTTATTCCGTAGCTTTAACTACATTAAACAATCCAATAACATTCAATTAAATGTAAGATAAATATGTTTTTTATTCCTTATGTTTGAAGATTTCTTTCAAGATAGATTTCAAGAATTGAAAAATATTTGAATTTAGTAGTAATGTGCTTTCAATCATTCAGTTATTTTTACTTATTTTTTTAAATAGTTAGTTTTTTATCAATATATATAAATGTAGCTTTATTTCCTACCGATTAATAATTTTACTAATTTATTTATTTATAATAAAATTTATATTTAAAAAAAAGCATACTTTTCAAACGATTTAAAAAAAAGTCAAAGTGGTTCTTGTGTAAAAATAATATCGTTATATCGAGTATATTTATACCAGCTAGCACCATTTGTATTTTACGTTTATTTTTATTTTACTCTATTTTTATTTAGATTTATTTTTTTACTTTTGAAGACCACAAATTGTTTGAAATTAATATAAAATTTGTTACTTTGGTTCGAATCGAACTAAAAATTCTCTTCAAAAGTAAGCATTCAGTTATAGGGCCCATTAGCCCATAAGCTTATAATATATGATAAGACTGAATTAAGATTATCTTATATGATGAAAAGTTGTCGAAAAGATTATAATTTATAGCAGTATTGTATATTTAGAACATATAATCTTGCTGATTAATATTGTAATCTTTCTTTAATTAGTTTTAAATTTAATTTTATAACTTTTATCAAATTTCAGATTAAATTTCAGAATTTAATTTAATCAATTAAAAGGGGTATTTGTAAATAGGTTTCTTCATTGAGTACGGGTGCGTGAGTTAGCAATTCACTGTATAGTGTATTCAGCAGATCAAGCGAAAGAATGATGGTAACGCTTGTTATTTTGCTCACTGTTTTAGCTGGTAATTAACAATAGCATTATTTGAAAAACACTTGCGACTTTTAAAATTAATTTTGTAACATTATAGCTTATAGCTTTGCTATGCCTCTTGGACGCACTAGCGACGATCCATATGAGCAGCGCGCTGCTACTAAAGTTAAATTCTATCTTTACAGCAATGTAAATCCTGATACACCACAGGAACTTATAACCAATAATAAAACCTCTGTGCTAGTCTCTACTTTCGATAGATCGATACATACCAAGTAAGTATATTTTTTAGTTATGTTATATTTAAAACCACTATTCCAAATGTTTCGTCCTAGAATACTCATACATGGCTGGGGTGGCTCGTACTTAACGTCGCCGAATAAGCCGCTACGTGATGCTTATCTTTTACAGCAAAATTACAATATTATTTCCGTTGATTGGTATGCGTATGCCAGACTAGACTATCTTACGGCGCGTGCCAAGGCACCAAGTGTGGGGGAAGCTATAGCTCAGTTTGTGGACTTCTTGCATGACCAATTTGGCTTATCTTTAAATATGGTAGTGGTAATCGGTCATAGCTTGGGTGCGCATGTAGCTGGATTTTGTGGAAAAAGTATAGAGCGGGGACAGCTTGCAGCAATTGTCGGTCTAGATCCTGCGTATCCGCTGTATTCTTATGATAAACCCAATTCACGTTTAGCTAGCACTGATGCACGCTTTGTCGAAACACTACAAACAAATGGTAACGTGAAGGGGTTTTTAAAACCCATAGGTACGGCTTCATTCTATCCTAATTGGGGCCGTTTGCAACCTGGTTGTGGAAGAGATTTGGACGGTTCCTGTTCACATGGGCGGTCCGTTTCATTATACGCAGAAGCTATACGTAACCTTTCATTTGCACCTATTTACCAATGTGGCAATTTTACCAACATCTCGGAGAAGAGCGGTTGCACCAGTCTGCAGTTAAATGTTCAAATGGGTGATCCATTGCTAATCAGACGTGTTGCTGGTATATTTTATTTAACAACAAATGCACAAGCGCCGTATGGACATTTTGGTGAAAATAAAAATGAATAGTCAAAATAAAACGTGAGGAAGATCGTTGCTTAGTATTTAAATTTTTTTTATTATAATTATGCTTTAAGGAGTCTTTCGGTCTTTTTACTTGAAAACGGCATTGATCTTTTTTTGTTGCTATCAAAGCTAATAATTTTTTTTTAATAATCAAGTACATTTTTTTAATAAATTTAAATATTCAAGACAACACAATTACAGAATATAATGCAATCCTTACCAATATATATAAAAGATATTCGTTGTCTATTTGTTTGTACCAGTTTGCTTTCGAAAAATCGTTGCAACCAGCTTAGTGTTGTTTATGAATAAAACGTTGGTGTGATACCGTCGATTGTTAGCCCATAGACGTTTGCGCTATGTAAAGCATTAATCACAAGACTCACAAGCAAACTTTGGTATCGTATTGTGTACCTGCCTACGTAGAGTATCTTTGGAAGCAAATAGCTTACCACATTCTGTACATGGCAAAGTGCGTACCTGAATCGAATGGGTCAGACTGTGTTTTTTTCAGCACCCACAAGTGTCTAAATGCCTTTCCGTATTGCTCACATACATATGGTTTCATACAAGTGTTTGGTTAGTTCGTTCTTCGTATAGAATGTTTTGGGATTTGGTGCAGAGATTACAATGGTAATCACCGATTTCGTTGTGGCGCAATTCATTCATATTGCGATTTGATGTTAAGGTATGCCTCCCAGTCAATGCTGCCAGATTTTTTTTTGCTGCCAGAAATTTTATGAAAAAACCATTTCACAAAAAAAAAAAAAAAAATTCGTTGTTAATTAGATTATTTTCAATGGGTTTTAATTTTTATTGATCAAACATATCCCTGTACGTAATATTGAAATTGTATCACTTTTCATACAAAATATATGTAGGCCATGTAGCACCGAATACAATATGTTTACCACTAATGTGTCAAATGAAGGGTGAAAATTATAAGTATTAAAACTTGAAACGAGTACGGAAGCATACCTATTTTTTCTGGATGTTCCAGCACTTTTTTAAATATCAAGATAATGTACGCAAATCCAGCACTTCAGCTTGAACCCATTACAACGCCTCTCATTTATCCACTATTTTGTGATGAAAATTTGTACACATAAAATAAAACTATTTAATAAAATTTTGTTGCTTAATTTTTTTAATAACAAATGCGTGAATGAAATAACTATACTACGTCAATAAGCGTTGATGAAGATATTTTAAAATCCTTTATTTCGATAATACTTTAAAATTAAATTGTGTGCCTCCAAAATTTAAAAATTAGCTTCCTTCACCAATTAAGTGTTGATGTGATGCCGTCGCTTATGAGCAGATAAACGTTTACGCTGTGTAAAAACTTTGTCACAGTTTTCACATGCAAACATAGGTATAGTATTATGTATCAGCATGTGAAGACGCAAATTATCTTTGGAAGAAAATAGTTTGCCACAAGTTGGACATGGTAACGTTCGTTCTTGGGCTGTATGAGTAAGACTGTGTTTTTTCAGCACCCAAATGTGTCTAAATGCTTTGCCGCATTGCTCGCATACATATGGTCGTTCATCATTATGGCTTCGCAAATGCTTGGTTAATTCCATTTTCGTATAAAATGACTTCGTGCAAAGATTGCAATGAAAATCACCGATGTCTTTGTGACGTAATTCGTGCACATTACGATTGGATTTGTTGTTAAATGATCTACCGCAATGTTTACAATCGAAGCTTCGGATAGTTGGTTTATTCTTTTTCTTACAGATATATTTTGATTTTCGTTTTTTTTTTATAATGGGCACTTTATCCTTATCATCTTGCTGTACCAATGTTTTCGTTTGGGTCTGCAAATAGTACGGAATACAGTTGAAGATATATTCAAAAAACATGCATTCTTACTTTTTCTTCTTCTACTATTGTATGTTCCAATGACAACTTATTGATGTCAACTTCAATTTCGTTTGAATACTCAAGATCTACAGATCTTGTTATTTGTTTAGGCGATAAAAGAGTTTCTTCTTCAGGTAAATCGTAATTTATATCGCTTTCAAGCTTGATCAGCTCAAAATCTTCGAGTTTTACTTCATCTTTTAAACACATGAATTCTTCATTGTCCTCACTGCTTTCTAAATTTGAGATATCCGATTTAATATCTTCGAGCTCATTATTGTCTCCTGGAGCATCTTTAAGCATTGAGTCGGTATCGGCGGGCTCAAAATGGTATTCCTTGAAGTGTTGACAAAACTGATCAAAACTGTTTGTGATCAAGCCACAAAAGTTACAAGTAATTGAAAATATCATAGCATTGTAGCTATGAATCTCGCCACATTTAGAATTAAAATTATACAATGGCAATCGAACTATTTCCAGCATTTTAAGATACAACAATTAAACAATCTTGTTAAACTATACAAAAATCTTTAAAATAAAAGAATTTAGTTTTTTTAACCAAACATGTAAACAAGTCAGAATATAAAAATGTCAAGGAATGCAACCCAGTGTACCTTTTTACGGATTTTCTTATGGCTATCTTACATTGGTCAACCGCATATTAAACCTATAACAGAATGCGATGCATTGCAGTGAGGTGCAATATTAAGAAGCAACTTTAAAGTTACGTTTTGAGCATAATTAACGTTTCACTAAAATCAGGTTGTAAAATTCTAAGCAGAAGAGTTAATAATTTAGAAAATACTCATAATTTAAAAATCTTTAATATCAATGTGAGTGTAAAAAACGTAGGTTTTTGAAAAATAAAACATATTGAGTGTTTTCTCAAGCTGTCGTATTTGTCGTATTGTCGTATCGTGCTATTTTTTTCACAACAGTTGTAAATTTTTTGTTGATGATGTTTTACAGAAAAGTTACCTTATCTTTCCAGACCAAATTTTTCAGGAGTAAAAATTAGACGTTTGGCTATATTTTATCGATTTTCCGGTTAAGACTGGTAATACTGACCAGACAATCATTAAAAAAAAAGAAATCTTCCCCAAACTCTATCTCTTTAAAGAAAGAAAACCTTATCATGTATTTTAAATGGCGAAGTAAGTAAAAGGGAGGAATTGTCAAACTTAAAATCAATATCTCAAAACTTGAGATTTGCATGCCAGAAGTTCAAAATGCTATAAGTAAGCTAATTTTTGAAATTGATTGGTGTTTGAGCTGTCTTTTTGTTCAAAATATTATGTAATATTAAGAAATGAAAAAAACGAACTTTGATTCCGGGAAGATAAGGTTCTTTTACCCTATGAAACATAACATTTATTAATATGTTTAAAAAATATAATTACTTGAAGTTTTTTAGAATAAAAGTTTTCTTATCTATAAAATTTCCATGAAAATTTTATATTAATATACCAAAAAAAAACAAAAAACAATTTGAATTTTCTCATTTCAATAGAATTAAAACTTATTTTCAGCTTCTAAGCTCGCAACAACTAATATATGACAGTCTCAAATTGCCATTTTGAATTGTTTTTTAAATATAAACCACCCAAAATGTCATGTCATAAGTAGTAAAAAAAAGTAGTAAAAAAAAATTAAAAATGTCTATAAACCTCAAAATTATACGATCTTACAAATTAAAAAAGGCTTTAATTGTTTGAAGACGTTCTTTTTTTCCCGCATTTTACTCGACAAAATTTTAACCAGTAAAGTGCTGTTACTTTTGTCGTGGAGGGGATTTGATTAACTTTCTCATTATCGCTCCATTTTACTATTTTTCGAGTACGAATCACGTTCACAATTCAAAACAGTGTTATAATAAACAAGGTCTGAAAATCCTCTCTCTGGAACTGTCAAAATTAAAGCAAATAATTTTCCGTTTCTTTTTGCTGTTGTTGGTTGTTCGGTGTTTTTCTATGAGGTTGAATTAATAAGGTTGTTGCAAGGGTGATAGTAAGTGCCCATAAATGTGAAATCGAAGTTGACAGCTCATACAAAATCAGAAATTAAAATAGACAACATGTAAAGCCGATGAACTTGTTGTTGCTTTTCATTGATTTTGACAATTGTAGGTACTGAGAAGAGAGTACGTTCAGCTCCGAGACTATCTTATTAATTCAACCATGGATTGCAGTCTTGGCTCTCCGCCATGCGAATTTTGACAGAGCAATAAAACAAATCCAAGAACGAATGAATAATTTCTATCATTCATTTGTTCTTGCATTCTAACAGTAGAAGTGATAGTTTATAGCATAATACAATGAGTGATACAAGGAGTGACAGTTTTTTTGCCTTGCACCAACTGTCAAAAATAGTATAAATTAGAGAACGAAAAAAGTAAAAAATAGAAAATAAAATATACAAGTAAATGACAGTCAGTGCATGACACTTGTGGGTAAATAGCCAGTTGTCACTCCTACCTTGTATCATGATACAATTACAAGGTAGGCTCATATTGGAGAGCAGGGTGCGCTAGTTGTCAAAATCAGCTGGTAGCTTAGAGTTTCTCTATCTGCTGTTGTTGCTTTTTTCGTTTGACGTTTGTAGTTCCTACAGCTTTGTTGTTGGAAAATTTTACATTTGAGCAGCCATTTTAAAATGAGCCTACCTAGTAATTGTATCATGCCTTGTATAATTGTGTCATGATTCATATGATATAGGTAGTAGTCCGTTGTAAGTGGCAGGGGCGACAAACGCCAAAAAGTGGTAGATTTTCGAAAATTATGGTAATGAATAATGCAAATGAAAATATTAACATGAAATAAGAGTTCATGATGCAATGCCAAGGTAGCGCAAGGATCTTTAACAATACCCCAGAATGATAGAGACAAGATTATGCGTTCCGCAGTGAGGTTATTTAATGCTCTCTTTCTCAATTGAGTGCATGACGTCACGCAGCGCTTCTACTTAACAAAAACGTATGCAAATGTGCGATCGCTTAAACAAATTGACGAAATTGAAAATAAATTCTTGCGGAAAAGTAAAGTAACAATAACTACTCTTCCGCATAAAATCATGAATATTTTCGAAAACGAAAATTTATCAATTTTTTAATCTTTCACGATTTTTATATCCTTACCATTACCATTCGAGACAGACAAAATTTTATTGCACCAATAGGTTAAGGAGGTCCATATAAATAAAAATAAGAAAAAAAAAATATTTATGCGTGGGCCTCAAAATCAAATTATTCCAAAGTTTGACAAAAGCGCTAGATGACGTCATGCAATCTTGTTTCTATCATTCTTGATTAACATCTATCAGTAAAATCAAAATGTACGTTAGCGATGTTACTTTTCTGTTTCTGATGAAATAATTAGAAATAAAATTGTTGATAGAGTAAATGAATAAAAACGATGTTAAAAAGTTTGCTTCCAACAAAAAAGGCGATGTTACCATTCTACCAGTGCTTTCAGTAAAGTATTTTATCCGAATCGCAAAGATAAAATTAGTGGTTTAATATCATTTTATCTTGTTTTCTTTCGCGGTATTTTATAATTTTGACATTACCGATTGGTGTTATGATTGATGAAAACGGGGTCAACACGACAAAATTTTGAGGATATGCATGATTTGAATACCTGTAGAATCACGACTTTAGGCAATGAAAATTTAATAAACGGTTACAACAGGAATTAAACGACTATGTTAACCTATATAATTACATTTATCAAACCAATTTATCTCAAAAAAGTAAAAACATTGATATCCATTATACCTATAAGAAATGGAACAATTGAAGATGAGTGAAAATGGATTTTTTTCACTTTTTTTTTTTGAAAATGTGTATTTGGAGCTAAAAAAGCTAATGGTGAAAAAATTTCTCGCCGCTCTCAAGTGGTTCAGAAGTTACAGGGCTCGGAAGTTGAGAAAATGGACCTCAAAAACTTGTGAGATTTTTTTCATTTACCTACAAAACCTAGCATTATGGGTATCAAAAGAAAGGTTATGCTGTTACCTATTCAACGAGCTATCAATCATTAAAATCCACGCATTACTTTTGAAGATATAGCTTTTTACATATTATGCACACTTGACTGTTCACACTTTTACAAAATAACCAAAACGTAAGTATAAAGATCAAATTGGAAAAGTAATATAAGCGAAATGAGAATAAAGTAGGCAATGAAAGTATTTAAATCCTACCTGTTAATGTTGATCTTAAGACATTTTAGAAAAAGTTTTCATATATTGCGAATAAAAAAAGAAGCGCAGTCGCATGTTCTGATATACACGTTGTATATAAAAAAAAAGCGCCGCAGGCGAAAAATTGTTATAAAAAATCGCGCGATTTTTTATAACAATTTTTCATATTTTTTATATACAGATTTGATTTCCTGCATTGTCTACTTTATTCCCATTTTTCTTAAATACATTTTTTAATTTGATGTTTATACTTACGTTTAGGTTATTTCGTAAAAGGGTGAACCGCCAAGTGTGCATATGGAAAATGCTGTATCTTCAAAAGTAATGCGTGGATTTTAATGATTGATAGCTCGTTGAATAGGTAACAGCATAACCTTTCTTTTGATACCCATAATGCTAGGTTTTGTTTGAAAATTTTAAAAAAATCACAAGTTTTTGAGGTCCATTTCCCCAACTTTCAAGCCCTATAACTTCTAAACCAATTGAGAGCGGCGTGAAATTTTTCCGGATTTGAGATTAGAAGGTCTTAATACATATATTCCACAAAAAAAATTTATAAATTTTGAGTTTTCGTTCATCTTCAATTATGCCTAAGAAATATCTGTGGTCACAAGGAATAACAGCCTAACTCAAAATATCGTAAATAAGGGATGTTTTATTTTCCTTACCTCGTCTGTTTCCCGGTAAAAAAGCGATCTGATATTTGTACAAAAAATATTTATAAGTGTGATTCAAATTACTTTGTTCATTTTATAAGCACATTTTAATTACACATGTATAAAAAATAATTAATAATAACTGCGTTCATTTTTATTTCACCTTGAAGAGTGATGTTGCTTCATATGTGACCACAGCCCAGCATTTTGTGCAAAAGCTTTAAAACATATTTTGCACTTATAATTTCTGATACCGGAATGTAGTTTTTTATGTTCGGACAAGGCTTTTTGTCGCTTGAATGTGGTTTCGCAAATGTCACATACGAATGGACGTTCGTTAGAATGGCCGGCCTCGTGATCACGTAAGAGTCTGCGATCAAAGAAATCTTTGCCACAGGTTTCACACTCATATGGGCGTTCGTTATAGTGACGTCGGCGGTGTGATTTCAAGTGGCCTGAACTGGAGAATTTGCGACCACACTCTTCGCAAACATATGGCTTTTCTCCGGTGTGCGAACGCATGTGCAGTTTCAGTTCAGTTGTGGATATGAAAGACTTTTCACATAGCGCACAGCAATGCGGTTTAATGCCAAGATGACGGTTAATGTGTACTTTAAGATTAGAGCTGTCGGCAAAGTAAGCATCGCAGTATTCGCAACCAAATGGTTTTTCTGAAGAGTGTCGCTTCGTATGTACACTGAGTTGAGCTTTATTGCTAAACATCTTTGGACATTGTGTGCACATGAATTTCCCTAACCTAGACGCTTTGCCCGGTAAAAGTTTAGTTTTGTGCGGTTTTTTAAAATTCAAGCTATTTGCGTCCTTGACTTCCTTCAGCTCATTGTCAATATTATGTGTTGTTTCTTGCAATACTTCGATTTCGTATTTGACATTATCATACTGCATTTCAGTTTTAATATGGGGCACTTCTTCAAAGCATTCGTCTAGAAGCTCTATGTCTTCGTAGTGAGCATCGTTTGAAGTATCTTTTGTTTCTTCTTCTGGGTTCGTCAAAGATTCAACCTTAACACTAGAGTCAGATAAAAACTGTTCAAAGTGGCCCAAATAATTTTCGTTACTTTCCTGAAATACAAAAGTTGTATTGTTTGTAAATAATTGCTCATTAAAATTTATACCTCCAACTTATTGTTAGTTATCAAATCACTAAAGTCAACCGATTCTTCGCTTTGTTTCACATCTGCATTCTTGCTAACTTTTTCACTTCTTACTACCTCGCAAACACGATCCTCCTCCAATACTTCTTTCAGCACAGACTTTGCTTCTTCTTTGGTCAACATCAAATGATTTTTCACTATGTGTTTCAAATATATTTCCAAATTTCGGATTTGTGTATCACAAAAGCTGCAGTTAAAGCTAATACTCCGTTTGTTGTTCAGCACAATTTCACCACATATCAACTGATGAGAGGAATCATAAAATTCTTTGGTCAACTCCGCATCACCATAATCTTCATATTCCGATTCGAGCAAGCTATAGCTTATGGCTGAGCCTTCAGATGTATTTGAGCAATCTAAATCAGTCATTATGGATTGTATTAAGTATAAAATATTTAACTTATAATAATAATTCTAGTAACTCTATGAAAACACGCACAATCTCTGACGCACAATACGAAAATTAATCAGGCGTTGACAGTTTAAAACAATTTTCAGGGTTGCATGTAGTTAAAAATGCAAATATTTTTGAAGGCGCATGGTACAATAACCAGTTACCATGGTGGAATAAATATAAGGTGTTCTCATCCGGAATAAAAAAAAAATTGCATTACTTTGACATTTTCATACAAATACGTTTATATGAACCCTTCAGATTGTCAAAATAAGATAGCATGTCAAAAAATATATTGAAAAATGTCATTGGATGTGAACACCTTATAATTATTTTACCATGCCAGTTACTATAAATACCGACTGTGCTGCTGAGCGTTGGGCATATAATGTCAAAAACAAGTAATGCACCAAAAAAAAAAAATAAAACGAAAAAGTCATTTTTTTATTTTTACAGCAATCATTTTGTTATAAAGTGCATAAAAGTTTTTTATAAAAACTGAACAGAGATTTTCAAAATATTTTTTAATTGATTAATTTTTTGACATTTTTACAACAATTATATTTTTACTCTCATACTCACTCGCATAATTTTAAGTGAAATTCGTAAATGAAAATAACATGTTATTAAACGCAATTTTGAACAATATTAAATTGATCTTATATTTGATCCTATTCTGCAAGAAATAAAATTAGAATTTCCATACAAAATACTCAATTTTTCAAAAATGATGTTTTTTGTTTAAAGTGAACACAATAACAGTTTTTAAAACCTTCGGAATAAAGCTTTGTATGACAGATCCAAAACATTATTAGAAGTTTTCTATATTCGACAAACAACAAAATTTTTTTATCAAGGTGCTTCTGGATTTGAACCTTTGGACTCATTCAAAAACCACGCCTTAAATAGCTGTAAATAATTCAATGGACACGCTAAATCAAAAATCGTTTGGTCTTTTGAACCTCTATGATGTCGGAAGTTTGAAAAAACAAATGAAAGAAAACAATGAATCAGAGCTGGAGAAGATGGAGCTAGGAAAACTAATCGCCGCAGCTTTTACGGACGAATGATTGCTAGTTGGTGGATAACTTACGTCAAACTATTAACATTTCTTTTTTATTGTTTACAAATAAAATTTCATGTTACTTATTTAATTTCGTATGTTTTATATTTCTTTATATTTGATTTTTTTTTCAATTTTTTATCATATTGCAACATATTGAAAGAAATATAGTTTTCTATTTTTCTAGTTAAATTTTTATAGTATTGAATAAAAAAGCTTTTTTTTGTGAATTATGTTCTTTGTTTACTCATTTCAAATTTAACAACAGCGAAATGACTACCTTGCAGCTGCATCCATTTCTCGAATTAATCCTGTGGTGTTTGTGACTCAAATGAATTAAATTATTTCACTCGCGATTAACTTACATATAAAATTTAACTATTATATGTTATTCACGAGTGGGTCTTGTACTACACATTATGTTGCTTTACTGTCAGATCCGGTGCCTCCAGTATAACTTCTTTGACGAATGTGGCGCCTTTATTTACCTTGACACTCAAATGTTTTACAACCGCATCAACGGAAATGCCCTACTAGAGATACAATATACACCATCTTGTCAGGACTGTATTTAATGTTGTAGTGCATATCGCTCGTTTTCTTCAATAACGTTATAATCCAAAAAACATAAAAATTGACTTAATTACACAGCAATATTCGTGTTACCATGATCTATGCTGTGTACAATTTTGGTAAAGATATCTTCTTTAATTTTTGCAGGAGAGTAGAATTTGTGATTCATTCACCTCAATATATTTCCGATTAGATCGTATTATATATCGATAATATCCAGTTTTTTTTTTGTCACTGTGTATGTATTAAACGATGTACATTACAGTAGTACTTGTATATTTGATGTTTTGTCCATATTTTGAAAATGGTGAATTAAATTCCTTTGTCTGTTCAAAACTTAAAATGCTTCTCCTGAAAAATCTAGTTTTTTGAGTTATAACGTTATTGTAGAAAACGAGCGATATAACAAACGTACTGCATGGGAGAGAGGAGTTATTTCGTGGCTAAAAAAATGGAATAAGAACCTCTCGCATTGCATGACTCCTCTTCGGGCAATTGGAGTGAATGCACAGCTTAATTGTACTTCAACAACTTTTTAGACGCGTTTGGTTTTGTTCCATCTGTTGTTGAGGCAGGTAGAACTGTTTGAAAATATTTGTTTTGGCTTCCGTAGATTTTAGAAAATGAATTAATTCATGACTTGTTTACAGATATGAACAACTACATACTTTTTAGATAGAATGACATATATCACTCTTGAACATTATAGAAAAAGTATTTGATTTGGGATAATACAAAATCATAAAGATGGCATGGAAAAGCCAAAGCAAAAGGCTTTATGCTTTTGTGTTTAAAAAAAAATTCTTTGTTTTTGCAGTATCGAGTACTTATCGAGTACAGTATCGAGTTCTTTTCGCCGAAAAATTTGAAGCGCAAACAACAAAATTGAACAAGAGAAGCATTTTTAAGCTTTAACTGCATAGGTGTTGCACGTAAGCTCGATTTTTACATAAAGGTTAAAGGATTGAGTATTTATGGCTTTGTTATAATATTTAACTTTGTTTAGACAAACGAATGTTAATGAAGATTGTGAAATTGCTAAAAAGTTTGTTCATGTGGATTCTGAAAAAAATTGTGGCGGAGAGATCTGGTTAACAGTTTTATAAAAGCAATAGAGTTTTTTTTTTTATAAAAAATCATTTGTAAAACATATAGCACAATAATTTGTTGTTATATATCTTGTTGGTTTTGTTGTTGTTTTTATTGTTGTCTCTTATTTCTTATTGTGCTAAGAACCGATCGAAATGTTTTTTTTTTTGTTGAAATATATAACAAAAAGTTTGAAGGATATAAAAAATAATGTCGAACGAGCTTGGCGACTTAGCTACGGCTAAAAGAGGTTTTATTTCCGGTGGCTGGCAGCACTGACATCAGCACAGCTGATCTTTCACCATGGTACAATAACAAAAACGTTTCTTATATTATTGTGAATAAAAAGGGCAAAATTTTTGATTATTATGCTGGATTTATTTACATTTTCATCTTGAAATACTTTTTATAACTTTTAAGTAACTTTGCTTATAATATAAATTCATTTTCTAATCATTAAGAAAACGTGTTTAAATGAAATAAACGTGAAAGTGTCTTTTTAAACACTTCGCTTTAAGATAAAGAACATCCCTTTTATCTTCAGTTCACAGACATTACTTGCATTTGACGTTTAATTTCGCACGCTGCGCAGCGCAGTCGCAGTTTGTAATAAGAATTGTAATTTTTTTGCATCATTAAAATTTGTTTATGGCATTACAACGTTGTGGATACAATTTTTAATTAAAACATTAACTTTTTCAATTAAATGGAGTTCGACTGTATATCATCAGCTGGCATAGAGGCATCAGTAGAAAAAAACCAAAGAATAAAATGTGGCGAAATAACGCTGAACAACAAGCGCAAAATAAGCTTCACTTGCCAATTTTGTGCGAGAGAAGTTCACAGCATTGGAAACTTTTTGCGACACATTTTGAAGCAGCATTTAATTTTCAGCAAAGCAGAAATTGATGCTCTGCTTATGGGAGCAAAAAGAAAACAAGCCATGAAAAGCGAACAGGCTACGAGAGCTGAGACGATGGAGCAGGATGATGAACAAGGTACATGTTCTTTAGAGACAAATATTATAAAAGCTGAAACAGAGTCGCAAATTCAAAATGAAGGAATGAGGGTAAGATTAAATATATTTAATTTTAGGAATAAAAGGGTTTAAAGGAATAAAGTTTTAAAAAAATTTCAGATGGATACAAATTACATTCTGAACAATTTTGAGAGTTGTACAAACTCCTCTGAGCAAAATTCGCCCAAGTTAGACCAAGATGAATATTTTCCATATAGCTCCAGTCCAAGTGGTAGTCAAATCGAAGAACGTTATGACGAGTTTGAGCTTTTAGACGAGTTTTTTGAAGAGGTGCCGTCTATAACAAAGGAGGAAATCGAAACGAGAGAAGTTGACTTTGAAATTGAAGTATTGCCATATACCAAAAAATATCAGGATCAAGAGGCTGATAAAACAGAAGTGGAGCCAAATATAAGTCATATTAAGACTGATCTAGCGAGCGCAATACAAGAAATAAATGCGACGCAAGCTACAAATACAATGCAAAAATTCAATGCAACATTAGCAACAACCACAAGACAAAAAACAAATGTAACGCAAGAACAAAATGTAACACAAATACAAAATGTAACGCAAGAACAAAATGTAACACAAGCACAAAATGCAACGCAAACCACAATTGCAACGCAAGCAACCAAACCCAGACAAGAAACACATCTAAAAAAGGTTGTGCAAGCAATAAATATAAAGCAAATAAGAAATACAAGGCAAGCCACAACCGCAATGCAAGCAACAAATTTAATAAAGCCAGGAAAACATAAAACGCAATCCACACAACAGACTTCCTCGGAGAAAATTCCCAGAATAATGTGTAAAATTTGTAAAAAAATTTTTAAAACCGAGGTTCTTCTCAGTGTGCACTTAGAGCGCCATGCCGAGGTCAAAGTAAAAACTTACACCTGCGAATACTGTGATGCACGATTCAGCCATAAATCCAATCTTAATGTACACGTAAAACGCCATCTTGGTATAAAACCTTATGGTTGCTCGTTTTGTGATAAATCCTTCACTTCCAGCACAGAACTTAAACTGCATATAATTATACATACGCGTTCAAAGCTGTTCAAGTGCAATGAATGCAATCAGCAGTTTTCAAGACAATTCCAGCTGAAGTCACATTGTCGACGCCATTATAACGAACGTCCCTATGAGTGCACTATCTGTGGCAGTAAGTTTTTCGATAGTCGACAATTACGGGAACATGAAACCATACATTCTGTGGAACGTCCGTTTTCCTGTGAAACGTGTGGATCGACGTTTAAGCGTCGGAAAGCTTTGAGGGAGCATAAAAAGTTGCACTTGCCTGTAAAAAGTTATGAATGCAAAATGTGTGGCAAAACTTTTGCTCAGTATGCCGGATTGTATGCGCATATAAAAACGCACAAATCAAAAATGGAGTAATGAGTTCTGTGTCGAACTCAATACGGACAATGTACAAATGCAGTTTTTTGTTCCACACTTTCCGAAATTTAGGAAATGTTTATGTCAGCTAAAGAATAAATAGAAAAATTTTCGGTCACCACATAAGAAATCATCGATATTCGATGAAATTATGGATTCTTTTTTTATCACTTCTGCCGTCGCAGCACCTGATATATATATAAATAAAATAAAATGCTTTGGAAAGTCGTGGAAAAACTCGGAATGAAAAAACCGCTGAAACGTACTTCTTCACGAACTGATAAATGTTGTCTTTTAATGAATAAGTGTTCTTTAAAGATCTCCAAATGCCGAAGAACCTCTGTAATTCGCTCCAAAAGTTGATTAGATTTAAATTCGATATTACCACCAAATATTTAAGGTGGGAAATATACGCATACCTGAATGGAAGGATAAAAACAAAGGAATTCCAAAAACGTTGTCTTCTCTTAAATTCTTTTTATATAAAACAAATCTTAATTTTAAGTTTAATTCTAAATCTAACTATAATTCTAATTCCAAACAAAATTGTAATTATAATTTTTACTTTTAGTCTTATTATAATATAATTTCTTATCCTAAAAAACATTAAAGTAAGGGAAACCATCTTCTTGATTCTAACCTCAGCCTAACTCGTCCAACAAGATATAAACTAGAAACTCAAATCTCATGAATGAGGAATATCCATATCTAGCATTATTTTATTTTGGATGATAAAGAAGTTTTTCTTCAATTGTTCTAGTCATTAGAAATGTCATTTCCTTCATAAGAAATGACATTTTCTTAATCCTTTCAAGGAAATAATTAAATAAGAGTAAAACTAAAGAAACGTCATTATTAGGCAATTTCCTTCTTGATTTATTAGATGATGATAATCTATATATTAACATTCTGTCAAAGAAATAACAAAAGTTAATAATATATAATTTTATTTTCTTACTCTCGTAGTCTATTTTGCTTTTAATATTATCTCAGCATTAAGAGTAAAACTGGTATAAAATTTGGTATATTTTTATATTTTAGAGAAAAATAATAGATAATTCTATAGAAAATAAATCATCAAAAATGTTTTCAATTTCTTTTTACACTAGATCGCTTATTGAGGTTTTCATTTTAAGCAGACCCCAAAAAAGTAGTGTTTTTCGATCTCAAAGCTGAGCTATTGCTATTGAAATAGAAATTCCTTCTGACAATTAAGTGTTTACACAGTTTGTTCAATTATTACATTTAGAGCGGAGTCAAGTTTATTTCGTACGACTCTCTGCACTCAGCTACGACCTCAACACTCCCCTCATTTAACTCACTCATTACCATAACCCATTAACTCATGTTTCTATTTTCATTACATTTTTATTTAAAATTTTGAAACTATCGATTGGCACACGCAATCGATAGTCCTGACCAAGTTGGCAGTTTGTTGTTGTTTTTCCAGATCAACAATTTCCATAAGTCTTTTAATTCTTCAATGAATTTTTTATAAGCAATTTATTTGTTTTCACTGTAATACTGTGATAATGGTAACCGGGGGACACCGCTATAGAGTTAAGCTATTTTTTGTTTTCATTCAGTATCTTAGTGACTGAACTTTTTTTCTTTCAATTTTGAATTAGTTTTGTTTGAAATAATTTCTCCGTTTATTGATATAAATGTTTATTCTTTATTTGCGTATAAAATATTTAAAACTATAAATCTTAATATTTAATTATTTAATTCTTTATAATATAAATTGTTTTTAACCTTATATTAATAAATATACTTGGATATGAGTCTAGTTTTTTAATGATAATTACAAGTTTTTCTAAAAAGAATAATAAATAACAAGAAAACTTTTTTTTATAAATAAATAATCAATTTATAGAAATTAATAATTTTAAACTCTTAATGCATTTTGCAATCTAATAATAAATGGACGCAATATTTTTGTTTTAATATTTTTAGAAATATATTTTTAATAGAAAATAGTATAAAGCATAAAACTTACATAAATAAATGTTTACGTAAATCAAGTAAATTCAACTAGGTTCGCAAACGTGTGAAAATAATACCTTTAATTTTATAAACAAAAAGGAATTTCTTAAAATTTAAATTATAGAGCTCATTCAACTATGTGCGCAGGTGTTAGAATTAAAACTTGAAGCAGTTAAAAAGCTCTGCTGACATAAAGTTCATTTGTCAGCGGATGCTGGAAGACATCACGAGTTATATGTATGTATTTTTTGATTTTACATTTGGACAAATTGCTTAAATTAAAGCACCAAACAATAAAATCTTATCACTAAGTACAATTTTTTTATTTGATCTAACCCTTTATAAAATTTATTTATAAAAAATATATAAGTGAATTTTGAATTTAATAAATTAAATAATTGAAAACAATTATTTAAACTGTTTACCACAGAAATGTTTAAAACAAAATAAATTTTAGCTAAAAAAAGTAGTTCAAAAGTCTCCCGTCCCGGAGGATTTATCTAAAGTCATCAGTGTTATACGAAAAATGTTAATCTCATTTATTTTTCCTATCTTAAGATTTGGATTAAATTAAATGCACAAATTTAACGATCATATACTTCTGTGTTAATTCCTTTACTAGAGAGTAAAGAAAATAGTCATTATAACTAGTCGTGACTAAAATTTTGTGTGTTTTGGAGTGTGAAAGTAAAATACCGGCTTTTTGAGATATTTAAACATTTCTTCCTAAAAATCTATTGTCTTTATCGCATAATAAAAAATTCAATTATTTTGATTTTCAATTTTTTCCAAAGAAAGAAAATAATTAAAAATATTTCCTTAGCTTAAAATTGATAATTGCTTTCCTATTTGTTAAATGAGCACCTTCATGAGTGCAATTTTGATACATTTAGATTAAGATTTAAGACATTATAATCTAGTTATCAAAATTTTGTTACTAATGGCTTATATTGACATTAATATAAATATTAATATTCTACTTTCAATATCAACTTACGTAGTAAAGGATAAAAGTACTTAGGTTTTTTTTTCTATTTACACAATATTAATTTGTATTTTGATGAACAAGCGATCGTCTTCACAGAAGCCTTTGCGTACCATATCCGCTATATTGGCATATTCGACAAAACCAAAACCTCGCGTACTAATGCGTTCGCGTGGCTTATGGAAAGCCAGTACCTCGGGTTTTGTCATAATCGTATCGTGCTGCGATAAGTTTGGATCTCTGGGATGTATGATACACAGTTTTATGCGACCTCTGAAGGGCCAATCTAGATGAAAATCATTTTCCGACTGCATCAAATGCACATGCAGACTGAGTAGATTGTCTTTTTTAGGCTGTATGTTGAGACGCGCACAAAATTTATAGCCATACGGTGAGGTATAACAAGCGCTCGAGTACACCTGATTGTTGGCATTGGCACGTAGCTGTTCTATAAGTGAGTGAAAGTTTTTTACCTCCCATACTATAACGCCATTACTATAGCGTGCATCGATTTGTTGCCTTGCAATCTCGTGTTCGCGACAGCGCTGTTCCAGCACTACGATGCGTTGATACATGGCCTGTACCAGCTGTTCGTCGGCCTCATTAGCATACTGCGGCGGTGGAGGCGGCAACATGCCGGCTCCTGCGTGACCATTGCTTGTGGTAGCTTTTTGTGGCGCTGTCCAGGTGGATATGGCTGTTTGTTGAAAAGCCTGCAGCATGAGTTGCAAGTGATGTGGCTGATCTTCCTTGAGATGTTCTTCAAGTGCATTTGTCTCCGGGCGTCCAACAAAACTACACTTAATACTAGCGAACGGGCATTTTTCTGCAGATTCCTGTTGGCGGCGATAAGGGCAGGTTGGCAGATGCTTGTCCACATCGATGGGTGATGCAATAACAGCGCAGCCTTGCGGTGAGTTGGGACATTTTAATTTAATCTGTTCTATTTCACGTCGCGTGAAATTATCTGGGAAAACATCGTCGGCAGACAGCTGCTTTTTGTCGGTGGGACAACATGGATCGTTGCTTAGCCATGAGTTAAGACATGATTTACAGAAGCGGTGTCCGCAGGTTGTTAGCACTGGTTCATTCAGCCAGTGTATACAAATAGGGCATTCGTAACGTGCATCTAAGTAGTCGGTCTCATTTTCGTCAGATGTCACCGACTCTGCCGGTTGTGTGTAGATAGCTCGGGACAATGGCAATGAATTGGGTGGCGCCCCATGAGATTTATTGTTGTCTTGTTGCGGTGTGTGATGATGATGATGAACATGATGTGGCTGCGTTTGTTTCTGTACTGTATTCATGTTCTGCATTTTGTGTTTCTTTTAAATGTATAATTTTGGTACTTTAATTGCTCGTTTTTATAATTAAGAGAATGGTAAAATTGTAAATAACTCTACCTTGGAATGTATTGATTTCTGTGTTTTTTTCTGAACATATGTTGACACTTTTTGCGACGAAGATGTGTCATCTGATCACAGCGAAATCAAGTGCAAAAAATTTTGCCGTAAAAAAGAAGTTGGCAACATAACGAATAAGTATTGCCAGGTAGCAAAAAAAAAGAATGGTATACACAGTGAAAAAATTTGTATTGATATCACAAAAATTTAGATATCGTGATTGAATTTAAACCGATAACTCTAAAAAAAAAATTCAAAAAGAGGATTTAATCTAAAAGAAAGGAGCCAATAAAGTTGTTGTTTTTGCTTTTAATTGATTTTATAATTGCGGGTACTGAGAAGAGAGTACGATTAGTCCTAGACAACTTTATTAATTCAAGCATGTATAACGAGTGAAAGTTGAATTATATTTCATATTGTTGCTTGGATCAGTAGTGGATCTACATACGGGTTGAAAGGGCTTTAGCCCTCCTTGTAGAATTTTTTGTATGAGAAAAAATGGCCTGTAAGCCGTTTTAGCCCCCCTTTGGTCTACACAACTATTAACTTAGCCATCTCTGGCGAATCCTATATCCACCACTGGTTTCATTAAATGCTTGTCGTAAAGATTTCCAGTTTTGATTCAAAATTTCAAAACCAAGCCATTCAATAATATATATAAAAAATCAAATAAAGGCCGACAACAATAATAATCTAATATATGAATATTGACTAGAATAAGTTCTTATTAAAAACTCAGAAATTAAATAAAACTTATAAACCTGTTGTCTGAATTCGAGCGAATACTTTTATCAGAGCTATATAATTCTATCTATAATTTTGTATAATGACATTTTTCTTATAAAATAAAATGAACTTAATGGATTTATAAATTTAAAACATAAACTTTAACATATTTTTTTGAACAATTAATTTAGTCGTGTAGAAAACATTTTAATGAAAAACCCATGATGACTTAAAAAAGTATTATTTTAAGTACGAAAAGTTACTGACGTACCTTTTTGGATAGAACAAAGGGACCTAAGATAAGAACTGATAAAATGTATACAAAACTACTACATTTGCTTAGAAAGTCAAATTTTTGAATTTGAAATGTATTTTTCAAATTATTTAAATTATTTAAATTAAATTATTTATTTATTTGCAAAACCACTTTCCACATTTACAGGCTTGTCGATAATGAGAATGAACTGAACTGCAAATAACTCAACGCAGAGGTAAAAGCTCATTGAAATCTCATAAACTGTCATTGACTTAGGTTGTCTTATTTGATAAGACAAGATCACATTAATTGTATTATATTTTCAATTCTAGAACTATTGTTATAAATGAAATTAAAATTCGGGATTTGTATAAGTTCTGACTTTGAGTGACAACAATTACGAACTTTTGAACAATTTTCAGATCCAAATAATTATGAAATAGCTTGAGCAAAAAAGGAAACAGAGATACATACAATTCAAAAGTTTTTAAAATTTTTTGCTGAATGGAAAATTTCAAGATGACAAAATAAAGAATATCCTTAACCTATGTTGTAAAATTTTTCAAGCAGCTCGAACATTCCACACTGACATTTCTACAGAATTATACAATTTCGTATTTGATTAATTCATTTGGTTGAGCTATTTCACCCACTTCAACGGATCTTAACAGATAATATCTGGTTTCCTAGTGGACTTGAGGCCCAATGTCTGCTAAAAAGGATGAAGAGGAAAATAATATTCATATGTAAGTATAATTATATGAAGCACATCGCAGATTAGACGTCAAATGAAAAGTTTTCTTTAAATTCTACTAGTTGGAACTTTAAATGGGTTTTTCGCGAAGCCATATTTCTTAAGCCTGGCAAACCGATAACAATCTTAGCATTTTTTATCCGATTTAGTTAAAATTTTAACTTAATCTTCAAATAAAATGTTCTGGTGAACTTCGTAAAAAAAATGAAAATTTTGAAAAATTAAAGTTTAACGGAGACACACTGAAAAAACCATTTTTTTAAATTAAACACAATTAAACTTTGCGATTTAAAAAAAAAAAATAAATAACTGGCCATTTCAGCCCTTGAAAGGACTTTGACCTAGCTTCTTATGATCAATTGTGTTGTGCGTGTTATTAAGTTTGTACACAATTGACCGAGAAATGGACCTACAGGCTTAACGCCGACTCCGAACGGCGATGAACGGAATGTTCTTATTCTCAAGAAGCTTTACATGTCATTTTTATTACTCTCTGAGGTTTGCCATTGTCTGCAGAGATGTGGCGGCCGTACAGAAAAATTATTTTAATTCAAATAATTTTCTGTCGGTGCTGGGGTTCGAACCTGGGTCTCCAAAGTTCGCTGACATAGCGGCCACGCACTTTAACCAACTACGCCACGGACGCCACAACTTTGCGATTTAAAAAAAAGTATAAAGCATAATTTAGGAAGAACATATATCGGTTTTGCCGAATGTTTCTTTAGTATGAAGACTTCTGAAGTCATATCGGCTGAAGTGTAGCGGCCAACAAAGTGGCCGTTCAGTCTGGTGATTTTTTCTTTAAAGAATTTGTTGCGATTTATTCTTCATACAAAAAAAAATAAATCGACAATTTAATACAATTTAAATTTGTTTTCGAGGATTATTAAATCAAGCCATGGACAAAAATCTCAATATTATATTATATTATAAACCACAAAAAAAAAAAAAAAAAAAAAAAATAAAAAAAAAAAAAAAATAGTTTCACGAGAGTTGTGAAATTGTTTTAGAAATCTTTTAATGAATAAAAATTTTAAAAACTTTTTTAATGTTCATTAAGATTTGTATTTATTTTTATATGCATAAGACTAAGATCTTCTAAAAGATTTCTTAGTAAAAATTCTGAAAAAGTACCCTACAAAATGGCTTTATGTAAAGTGATATAACATCTTAAGCTTTATGTCAATAGTAAAAATTTACCACTTTAGTTTTTGAGAAAATGCACAATTAACAATAAATAATTAAACTAATAAATATTGTCATCGAAAAAAATACTTAAAAAATAAATCGATTCTTGCCATCGAAAAATGCTAAATTTGTCTCTTCAAATTTTCAAGAGAATTTCGCATTTGATTACTTGAAACTAATGGAATCTCGCCTGGACTTGATAGTCGGCATTTGAGCAAAAAGCTTCGAGATTAATTCTTGCCCCTTGCACGCGCCTGTGTAATATTCGAATTAGTAGAATACATAAAAACTAACCAAAACACACCACACCTAAGTTTATGAGAGGAATATTTCACACACGCGCTCTCCCCACATTTAATACCAAAGAACTCCCCATCAAGACACCCCAATATAAATGAACAGCGTTTTGACAAACGCTAGTTATTTATCAATTACCTACCTATTCGCGAACTTAAAAAGCTTACGCGTTTAAGTGAAAAAAAACATTTTGGACAATTTTTAAACAAAACATATTCAATAAACAAAGTGTTTCTTTTAAATATTAAATTAAATTATTTATAGAATTAATAAAGTAAAATAGACTTAAAGTCAATTTAATTGGAAATAAAGTTAACAAAGGCAACAACATGAATTATATACCAATTTATGTTATATATCTGAGTGCACTATGTGCCCTAAGCTGGACAGCCGTTTTGCCAATAAATGAAGAAGAACAGAAGATAAATCAATTCCAGCCAACAGACAACAAACAGCAGCAGCAACATCAAAAACAACAATACCAACAAATATTGCCACTCATTGATTCAATTCCAATACCACAGCGAACACCTCATCAATCGTACGATACCAACGATGACGTCGCTAGCATAGACATTCATGGTGTTAATGATGATGATAATGATTATATCCCTGATGATGGTGTTTTTGTTGATGATGATGATGATGATTCACAAGACTCACAGCAAACGCATGTGCGGCAACGTCGCGATCTCTCCGATTGGCTTATAGCACCAAATACACGCTGGTGCGGTCGCGGCAATACCGCGAACGGCACCTACAATCATCTCGGTGGTGCCTCATCAGCCGATAAATGCTGTCGCAAGCATGATCATTGCCAGCTATTTATAGCCGGCATGAGCAACCGCTTCGAGCTCTTCAACTATCGGCCCTATACGCTGTCGCACTGCAACTGTGATCGTCGCTTTCGCACCTGCCTGAAGATGGCCAACGATGAGGATGCCAAAACAATTGGCAAATTCTTCTTTAACATGGTGCAGACGCAGTGTTTTATATTGAAGAACGAACGTATTTGCCAGCAACGTGCTGAGGATGGCAGCTGCGAGCGCGAGTATGTGAAACAGAAGGCATATTTGAGAAATAATAAAAAATTTTAAAGTTAATGGATGCTAAGAAAGAGCAAAACAAAAATGAAGCTACTTAAATAATAAATGTACAAGAAGAGACTGCAAAATTAATTAAAATGAAAAAACACGATGATTAAGTATGGTGAAAATGCTGGTGTTCAAGTGAGGTGAGTTGTTTAAATGTTGCAGCTGCAAGTGCGCACACAATAAATGGTTGGCAACGCCAAGCAAATGGAACGTTAAATTCAAATGGTGGATTTGAAAATTTCACAAGAACTTATGTTTTATATATTATTGAATTCTTAAGTACTTATAACAGTTTAATGAGTGAAAAAATGTTACATCGAACTTTGATTACTTGAACTCTGCTGCTAGTATTAAGCAAATTTTAAATTTGAACGAATTAATTTTTTTGTAATTTTTTCTTGTATTTTTTAATTAATTTTTAAACGTATTTTTATTGCAACACATGCTTATTGCGCGCTTTATATTTCAGTTTGAAAGGCTTTTTTTTTAACAGCTTCTAAAAATATTTTCTTTCTATCTTTCAGCTTTTACTGAAGTATTTCCGGAAGCTCACCTTTAATTTAAATCATGCCAAATATATGCGATTCATGGCTGTTCCTTAGATTTTATAGCAATTATTCCTAATATGATGGTATCACAAATCCAATTTATTAATTTACATAATCTCACAACTGCCTAGATTTTAGTAAAAAATATTAAAAATAAATTTGTTGAACAAATTTGATGAAAAATTCATAAAAAAATCGTTATAAATTAAGAAACTAATAATAGCTTTAATCACACGTAATTATCAATCATCAGTATGTGAAAGACGTCAAAGTTAAAGTTTAGCTCCAAACTCATAGAAAACAACGAATAGTTTAGATTATATCTTAATAATTGTTAATTTTAATTAAGACAGCTATTTTAAAGTATACGAAATATAGTAAGAATTTATATTAGTTATTGTAAGCAAAGTATTTTTCAATTAGCTTTTAAGCTAACTATTTATGTAAGTGATAAAAAAACACTGCGTTAGAAATTTCATTATAAATGAAGCAAATATATATCGAATAAAACCAATCAATTAAATAAACCTTTTTGTTTAATATTAAATACTTTATTTTAGTAAGAAAAGAATTTTTGCTCTTTCTATGGTATCTATTTAATTTATAAAACTTGAAGTTTTTACATTTTTAAAACTAATTTTTTGAGAATTAGTGGAAAGATTAAAGTAGAAAATATAAGAAATTTGTCGCTCAAATTTGATAAGATTCATATAAAAAATTGGTTAAAAAAAAATAAATTCTTTTTGAGTTGAAATTGAGTTAAAACATCGTAATATTGAGTTTTACCAAATAAACTTTATCAAATAAATAATGAGAAAAAAATAAGTACAAAAAATTACTCTTTATCTAAATCTAAAAAATCCTTAATATTTTGTACTAACCTATTAAACGCTAGGAGTTGCTTTAAAATAACGATAATATTATAAAATCTCAAAAATGAACGCAATGATCTTTTGACTTGAAATTTGCGGATCGAAATAAGGAATTCTTGATTCCTAGGAATCAAAATAAGAAATTGCTGAAAAAATCACTCGGAGTTTAATGGGTTAAATGCTTGCTAAAAAAACTGTTTCTTCTTAAATTTGTGAAAATTTTAATCACATCGGTGAAATTTATTAGCATACTTCTCAAGTGGGATCCTACAACTTTCTAAAGTTGTGTAATGAATAGATATACAAACAAATTTGTAACATACTACTTACTTATCTGGCGCTTACAACCGTAGGTCGGTTTTGGCCTCGTATAAGAAATTACGCCAGCCATTTCTGTTTTGCGCTTGCTGGCGCCAGTTGGCAAGGAAACACAATTTGTAACATTTAAACTTTTAATTTCAAAGGAAAATATGAAAATGCTCCACTCTCGAATATTCACTGATATGCAAGGTTTAAACTTAGCGTCAGGAAACGAAAATGCTTGCTCGCAAGTGGCCCCTGGCTGTCAGCTCACGATCTCGAGCTTTATTTTTATTTTTTGTAGCTTTAGCGCAGGGAACCCGAGTCACTCTCTTAAAGTTTGTAACTTTGGCTTAGGGGTGTCCACTTGAAATATACATCGATATTTTTTTCCGATATAATGCATCGAACAGTTCATCGATATTTTTCTAAATATCGTTGAGAAACTTCGATGTTATCCCAAAATGGAGTGCTCTTTCTGGTATTACATTACAACGCTGAAGTCAGCCCCCAAAAAAACAAAACCTCCACAATTATTGAAATTCCAGTATTAATGTCATATTTCTTATTGGCATGGGAATAAATGAACTAATGCAACCTTTCTTTATTATCCTGTTTAACCGAACATGCAAGAAAATTATTAGGTTTTAGTTTAATCTGTATATTATATCCAAATCCAGCGATCGATCTTTACAAAAATTCGATATGTAAAATGTGCACATTCACGACACAAGTAAAACCAAATGTAATTAAACGTTTTTATGAAAAAACTCACCAGACAGAAGAAACAAACAATTTTGTTTTATTCTTTCTCGAGTTGCCAATATCAATTTCTACATTCCGCTTATGCTATGCTTACATTATACATTTAATTTTGGTAACTGTTACTGGTGTTTACAATGTCAGTAGCGCAGGACAGTCTTTTTTTATTTTTATTTTTGTTTATAAATATATATTCTTTTATATAATCATTTTATTAGCTGGTTAAAATTCATTCGATATTTTATGAAAATACATCGATTCATCGAGTAATTCAATAGCTTTTCAAAACATCGGATCGAGTGGATGTATCGCATTGTAAGCATCTAGTAAATCTAATGCATCGATGTATATCGAATATCCTTACTTTGGCTTACGAGTCAGAGCCACACAATTTCAACAACGCATCCGCTCGCGAGCTAGAGCTAATTCTAATTTTAAGACCGATCGTGCTTGCGAGAAGAGGCTACTGAAAAGACCGACAGACAGGCTATAGGAAATGCAAATTTTGTATAGAATCTGATTTGTAAAGGTGTAGAACTTCGAATTGAAATAAAATACTGAGCGAGAATTTGCGTTCCCTCTCTACAATCTATTTTTTACTAGTTTATTTAAATGAAAAATTTTAAAACTCATCTTTCTTTGTTTTTAAAGCTCTTAATAAATGGTAGATTTGAATAACATTTTAAAAACAACATTGTCTCTTAAGTTCAGTATGGTTTAGGTATTTGAGGACATATTTATTTCAAAACTAAAACATAAGTATTTTCTTTATTTTTATGAAATTTCTTCAGGACCCGTTTCCGTCCACTTAGTACTTTTATTACGAAGCTTTTGCCATTTAAGGTGTGATATATATTTCAAATTCTACGCCGTTATAGCCCGACTGGTAGGTATTGAATAACTGAGTTCAGCTGATGTACTTGTAAAATTTAAAAGGACTCCGAACTATTAGAAAGCTATTCCTTCATAGCCTTAGCCTTATTTAACCTAACCTAACCTAATATAAAAAACATAAAGCTCCGGCTTGTAGACATATGTACATATCTTGCGCATTTAGAATCTTGTTTCATATTTGAATACTTACAATTTTATTTCCTTAGAAGTTTAGTGATAAGCAGACAATATTGAGAAGCTAACGCAAGTTCTCGAAAAACTATTATCATGAGCTTGCACTATTGGCTTATTTTGAAATAAGTTTGCTATAAATAAATATTTTAATTAAACTAATACTTGAATTTCAATAAATGACTGCGTTTTGCAGGATTGAAAAATTAGAACGTATTACTTTTTTCTACTTCGAAAAAATAAATATCACAAGGGGTTCAAGTGATGACCTTTATGACAAGCCCATGCTCGGCATCAAGCTCAAGTTGGTTTTTTGGACTTTAGAAGCTTATGTTTTTGCTATAAGTCCCATACAAAATTGCAAAAAATTTCTTATCAGTTTTTTTTTTTTTTTTTTGCTGAAGGTTATACGGGTATTTTTTCGATAATCGAAATCAAAACGCACGTACAGTCTGTTGTCATCCCGAATGACTTAAATATGCCATCTAATCATTTCATTGACGTATGCCACAGACATACTTCTATCAAGACAAATATTTTGGTGATGACACGAAGAGTTCACAAAATAAATTATATTTCATTGCTGTCTTATAGTGATAATAAAAAAAAAATGTTTTTTAATAAATATTCCTGTGAATATAAGATTACAAACACTGTCTTTTCAATAAACATACATGTGTAAAGAATTTTTGTATTTTACGACGACGCTGATAAGACGGTCTCAGTAACGTTTAACTTTACGTCACTGAACAATATCAAAGATCATCTCAGAAGGTGTAAAATTATTGCACTGATAATTTTTCTAAGTGACAATTAATAGTAAATTTAAGTTCTATAAAAAACCCAATAAAATAACACATTTTAGAAAATTACAAAACGTGGCAATGGTTATTTTCAATTTTGTTTCAATTAAAACCGATACAAAGGTATTTTTAGTTTATTCTGTTCAAAATACGTGTCCAAGATATATAACTGTCATATTTAATTTAATCGCTCTTACTTACTTATAGCATTATGTAAAAGTCAAGTGTGAATACTCGAAATCGACAAAATTCCCAGGAACCCCATAAAGAAAATAAATATTCACACAAATACTCGTTTCTAGAATGCATGTTTAAAGTTAAGTCACAAAAATTAAAAAAATTAAATTGTAAATTTTTGAGTAAGCATCTTTTGATTAATTTTCGTTAAAATTTCCAGGTATTGTTTTACATTTCTATAATGATCTGTTCTGTAATTATCAGATTTGGAAACAACTTGTTAATATTTTTGTGTTTACAAACACTTGTATGGAACTGACAGCTGGAGATTTAAAAATTCTAAGTAGTACAAAATTTGTTTATGAAATTGATTTTGTTTACATTTTTGAAATTTGTTGACGTCAAGAATTCCTAGCAATTATTATCAATACAAATTAAATAAAAACGCATTTGATTAAAAATTGTTTTGTTTACTTAAATAAATTTATGCATTTAAATAATCGGAAGCACTAAATGTTTTTTAGAATAGAACTACGTTTTATTAAAATTCGTTGGAAACACCTTGTTCTAGAGCATTACATTTTTTCATTATCGAAAGCGGAATTTAAAGGCAGATTCGCAATAAGACTGATAAGAGGCAATCATACTGAACAATTGTTGTTATTAACAAGAAGGCGTGTCATGTTCATACTCAAATCGAAGAATTTTACAAATTAATTGCAAATTTTAAAGAACTAGTATGATTGATAGTGACTCAGATACGACAATAATGTGCGAAGGGGATCATGGTCCAAGGTAAATGAAGCTAGAGAAATGAGGACAAACAATGACTAGACATTAACTAAAGGCTAGTTTTTTGTGTGGTGGGATTAAGGAAATTGTGTATTATAAGCTGCTTCAACTTCGCCAGACGACTAATTCCACTCTAATGCGAATCAGTTTCTTCGAAAATGATATCTATATATTGTGGTGAAACAGTTCTGTTCACCAGGATTTACACAAGGGGGGAGGGTTTGAATTTAAAGGAATATCGATTCTTTTCGATACATATAGCTGTCAACATTATAGGAGTCTACAACTGCCGGTTTCAAATGCAGTTCGGGAGACTTTTCAGATTCCAAAGATTCTTGAACGCTTTCTGCAATCAAGATAAAATAGAATATTATTCGGATTTTTTTCGGTTCCGCAATAGGCAAAAAGTTAAGCCATTAATACTCAATTAATGCGAACACTATACCAAAAAAAAAAACACAGCTTTCAAACATTCAGAAATATTCGGCAACTTTTTAACACATTTTTGCATTGATAAAGGAAAAAATAATTTACATCAAAGACTTAATTTCCACCGTTCCAGCCTTCTTTCATTTTGGTTGCTGCAGCCAATTAAGTAGACTAATTTTTCTAGTTTTGGCACAGTAAAGTTAATAATAGGTTAAATGAAACTCAATCAAAAAGTTAAAATATTAGAATTTGAATACAAAATATCTGCACTTTCGCGTAACACCTGTTAATGAAATAAATTTTAAAATTGCTGGTGGTGGACAAAGTTCAGTTGAATGTATCGAACTGTTTTCGATAACTTAAGCGTATTTGTGTTATCGCTGTTGCTGTTTACACTTGCAGTTTGCACTGTTATAGAAAAAAGACGCATGTACTCACACACTATTTTTATATATTTTCTGGACCATAACAGGGGGGGGGGGGGTTAACTCTACAAACCCCACTTGTCTACGGATCTGACCGTCACTGTAGACAGGTCTTCAAATAGCTCAAATTTCGAATCATTTCACTAATAATAGCCCTATTAAGATAAATTAAAAATATTTCTGCTAATAAAAAATTACGAATATAGGCACATCACCTTGTCAAGGTTGACTTCAGGAATCAGGAATTTCAGAAATGGTGTCAAATGAGTTTTTGAGGCTCAGAGGAAAAGATCTTGCAAAATTCATTTTTCGTCGAAAGATTAGAGAAATTTGTGAAAGGAGAAAAATGGGTCACATGTTGGTTGTTTGAATTTAAAAAAAAAAAAAAATATGAGAAATGGAATTTTGATGAATTTACGAATACAAAAAAAAAAAAACAAATAAAAACTGAAAAACGAATACATAATTTCACAAATTTTAGACATTTACTAAAAAAGTTATGATTATAATGCTGTTATTGTAATGCTTAGAGCAATAAGATTAAAAATTTTATTAGCGGACTATAAAAAATATGCGGTTTTTTGTGCTATTTCAATAAAATCGATTTTGAAAATAAAGGATTATGGAATTTGGGTTTCGGAATATGTAGTCCTGGCATTAAGCAGCTGTCAAATGTTCATGTCACCCAAACTGTTTTTTGTGTAGCTAATGCCCCTCTTACATTGGTCAAGGCTTGAAAGCAATTTTTTGACGTTCTCTTTTGAACCCAAAAAGTTTACAAACGTACCGTCAAATTTTTCCTCCCTTCTTCTTGGCCAATTCGCCACAATTAGCCTACAAGCTCGAAAAATTGCTTTCAATTCTTGACCAATGTAAAAGGGGTCAAAAGGTTTGCCATTTTATAATATTAAAAGTTTTATCACGGAAGAATGCGTGAAAATTATTAAATTGTTCTTTTTGTTAAATGCTGATTGTTCGAAGCACCTCTTTTACAGCGATTAGGCCCATTGCGCACTATGTTGATACGTGAATAAGCAAAATTGTCGTATATGGGGCTTTGAAAATTCCCGAGCGATTATGGAGAAGCCATTGCATCTGCAAAAAGAGACTGTCTGGTCAGCATTATGGTTTGGTGGTGTCCGTTACAGTCAATTCGTAGTGCTATGGCCGTATGTTAAACGATTTTTCGTTTGGCCTGAAATTGAAGATATGAATCTGGACGATATGTAGTTTCAACAAGATGGGACCACAAGCCACACAACAGCACAAATTAGAGCTTTGTTTCAACAGAAATTTCCATGACGACAAATTTCGAGGTTTGGCTTCAGAGATCATGCATTTCGCCGCGTTTGGACTTTTTTGTGGGGCTACGCAAAAGATCGTGTTTACGTGAATTTGCGTACTGAACGCAGCCATTGCAAGATGACAAAAAACTAACTTCGAATTTCGGACGTATGACCATTTTTACACTGGTCAAGACTTGAAATCAAGTCTGCGAGTTTGTTTAGAAAAGACGCGGACATCAACGTGAGAGAGGGTAAGTTAAAAAGGGAATAGCAAAAAATTGAATTCAAGTCTTGACCAATGTAAAAGGGGTATATAGACGAAACACAGGGTGACACATACAAGAAAGCAGAATAAAAATAGCTTTTTTTTTGCTTTTTTTCTATTGGTTTTTGTATGGAGAAAAGCTGCTTTTTTTTGCATTTTACAAAAAGTTGCTTTTTGCTCCAGCATGAACGCCTTATTTTATGGCATAACTTACTCTCTAAGCTTTGCCATTGCCTGCAGAGTGGTGTCGGCAGATCAGAAAAATTAATTTCAGTTGGAAAAAAATTTCTGAGTCAGCTGAGATACAATATCGAATGGAAATGATATCGATATCATCAGCATACGCAAGATGGATAATGATCTTGTAAAATATCTTCCTACCACCTTTCGTATCAGCAGCTCGGATGATCTTCTCCATCATTAGGTTGAAAAAATCGCACGATAAGGAAGCACCTCGCCTGAAACCTCGTTTGACATAGAATGGAGGGGAGTAAGGAATGTCAATGTCTCCATCAGAAAAATTAATTTAAAACGATAATATTTGCTGCCAGACGGGATTCGAAACACGGATCTAATGATTTGCGAAATTTCGATGACCGTCATATATTTTTTATGTTTAACTTTTTATCGATAAAAACTCCTCGGGACTCATTTGACTTGAGTTTCAACTATCAGTGCTTTTCATTGCGGTTCGTTCACAAAACAGACTTACAGTTGCTACCGCAAAAATTTATTAAAAGTCACTGCTGATGCCTCTTGGTGACAAAATAGAGATAAAGAAATCAAAACATTTATACATATAACATACTTGTATTCCAAAATCAGCATTAAAAATAAATTCATAGAGATCTATAAATTTTCTATGGGGAGAACTAGATAGGCCCCTTAAATAATTTTATTACGATTTTGTGGAGTTAAATGCTAAATAAGGTATCTTCTTGTTTAATTACTATTATTCTCTTTTCATTTTCTGTAAAAATCATTTATGAAGTTTCTGAAAACTGTATTTTTTCTCTATTCTTCTCTACCTTCTTCTCTATGCGAGGCTAACTTCGTTTTTTTTCCTTTCAAAATTAAATAGAATCAAATTGAATTGACTTTGGTCAATAAATTGACGGCATGTGATTTGTTTTCTTTTCTTCTATTTTTTTTCAATTCAGATAACATTGTATAAAAGTCTACCAGTTCGTTACAAATATTCTTTGTATCAAAGAGCAACATCCAAACAATTTGGGTCATGCTCTAGTTTCATTAAATCTAATGCTTACGAGAATCATAAATTTTAAGACAGCACAAAGCTTGGCCGCAACCTGATGATGGCTAGCTTAGCTACTCGTAGATGTTGTGGGCATTTCTAACGTTAATCAAGTTTAATGTTGTGGCTAACTCAGAACAAGACTTGGAAGGATAACATAATGACCAAACTGCAGATGTAGGTGAACTTGGCAAATATTCGAGTGGGTTTAAATTGAATACTTAAAGTTAAAGCTAAAGCGATTAAAGGCACTTTTGTGAAAGTCAATAAAGTGGGCAAGAAAAAGTATTTTTCTTTCTTATATTATGGGAAGTAAGCATAAATAAGATGTTAGAGATGTAGAAAAGTATGTTGGTGAAAAGTAAAGAGCTCTTTGCTTGCCATGCCTTACATACATATAAAGAGTGACCAGAGAGCAATGACCAGTTTTTCTAATTGTTATATTTCAGCTGCTGTCAAAGCTACCAATGATATCTAGCTGTCAAAATATTCAATAAGATTTGCCATTTCATCGCGCATCGTTTTACTCTCGTTTCACGAATGTGTGTATGTTATTAAAAAATATCGAAATTTCGTCGTGAGGTCGTGCTTATGATGGCTTCAGTGCGCACATCCGTGGAAAAGTTGTACTGAGCGTGAGTATACTCTTTTAGACCTGAAGCCACCAACCAGACAGAGATTGGTGTGAAGTGAAGAAAACATAGCCGCCGTATCGGCCAGTGTCGAGGAAGACCCAGAAATATCGATTCGGCGCCGATCAGCTGAATTGGGCATAGCTAGAGGGTCAACCAGCCTTATCTTACGGTTGGATTTGGGCCTATATTCGTTAAGTTTGTGCTGACGCAAGAATTGAAGTCGGACGACCATAGACAACGCCTTGAGTTCGCTAATTAGGCGCTGGAAATGATTGCCGGAGTTCCGGATTTTGGCTGAAAAATCACCTTCTCGGATGAGCCCCATTTTCGGCTCAGCCACTATGTTAACAAGTAAAATTGCTGTTATTGAAGCGACGACAATCCACAAGCATTCGATCAAGCATTAATGCATCCACAAAGATTGAGTATGGTGCGATTTATGGCACGGCGGCATCAAAAACCTTATTTCTTTCGAAACGGGACCAAGCAACACACCGTTACTGTCAACGGTTCTCGGTATAGAGCATTGTTAACCGACTTTTTGTGCCCAGAGCTCGACAACATCGATATATCCGAGCTGTGCTTCCAATAAGACGGCGCTACATGCCATGCAAGCAACGCAACAATCGAAGAGGTGAAGTAGAAATTTCGGCGAGTGATTATTTTCTCTTTATTATTTTTTTTTTCTTATTTTTTGTTTCATTCAAATGTATTTTTACGTGGTGGACTTCAAAGCCGACGCACAACCCCATTAAAGGCAGGCAGCCCACCGCTCAGATTAGCCGTCAAACTAACGGTTGACACCACTGGACACCACAACGGTTGACACTAGAGAACACCACGGACAGGCTTGAATCGACTTGAGACTATTAAGGCATGGACAATGCTGGCCTCGCCAGGTTGAGGCAGTCAGACACGTTGCCATGTGAATATCACCCCCTGACCAACACGCGTTGCCTTGTGAGCATCGTGCTCCGAAGCTCATCCGACTTTGCAGAATGACACTGAGCAACACCAGCAGCACAGTTAAAATCGGAAAGGATCTTACTCCTCCATTCGATACCAAACGAGGTTTTGGACAAGGTGATTCTTTATCGAGCTACTTCTCCAACCTAATGATGGAGAAGAGCCTCCGAGCTGCTGATTTGAGACGCAGTGACACGATACTCTACACAAGTATTATGCTGCTAGCGTATGCTGATGATATCGATATCATTGGCCATAATACGCGCGAAGTCAGTGCAGCATTCTCCAGATTAGAGGAAGAGTCGAGTCGAATGGGTCTTGCAGTAAACGCAGATAAAACGAAATACCTAGTGTCAACAAATAAACAGTCCCAGCGTCTTGGAAACCACGTCACTGTTCAAAACATCTCTTTCAAGGTTGTTAAGGGCTTCGTCTATCTGGAATCCAGCATAAACTCTTTCAACGACGTCAGTATTGAGATAAAACAAAGGATAACTCTTGCCAACAGGTGTTACTTTGGGCTGAGTAGGCAATTGAGAAGCGGAGCCCTCTCTCGACGAACAAAACTTAGGCTCTATAAGTCACTAATCATATCCGCCCTACTATATGCAGCACAAACCTGGACGTTGAGCAGTTCTGATGAAAAAACTTTGGGAGCTTTCGAAAGAAAGATCCTTCGGAAGATCTTCGGACCAATCTGCGTCAATGGCGAGTACCGAATTCGATAGAACCACGATCTGTATGAGCTGTACGCTGACATCGACATAGTTAAGTGCATTAAAATCGAGCGGCTCCGCTGGCTAGGTCATGCTGAGCGAATGGAAAACGACGCTCCAGCGAAAAAAATATTCGATTCGGTGCCCGGTGGTGGTCAACGCAGAAGAGGACGCCAACATCTTCGTTGGAAGGATCAGGTGATGGATAACCTGACCACGCTTGGTGTTTCCAACTGGTGCCAGCAAGCGCAGAACAGAAATGGCTGGCGCAATTTCTTATACGAGGCCAAAACCGACCAACGGTTGTAAGCGCCAGATAAGTAAGTAAGTAGATTATTTTTCTGGGGCTACTTCAAGCTTTTAGTCTATGATAAAAAGCCAGCCTCCATGGATGAGCTCGAGGCCAACATTCGGAATAACGCCGCACATATTGGACCGAGCCATCAAAAATTGGACTGTCCGTTTGAAGCGCTGCTAGCGAAGCCGAGGCGGCCATTTTATATTTCCCAAAATCAATTTGATATTTCACAACGTTGTTGTTTTATTTAAATTTATTTTCCCTATTGTTTTTATTAAGTCACGAGTAAACAAGAATTTTTCTTAAGAAATAAATATATTAATAATAAATTTAAGTTTTTTATCCGAGTTTAATTGCTAAAATTCATCTGTATAAATTTTCTTTCCTTCTAAACTTTTCCAACTACGATAATAATAACAAACAGCAACATGTTGCTGCATCAAGTGCTGCATATTTACAACAAATCTTTATGATTTTTAAACATATCCCCATTGCTCACACACACACACTTTATTGTATAAAAATGTATGTATATTTACTCATTTATGTCTGTAAGTTTGCTCATGCGTTCAAATTCTGCTTTGGCCTGACTCAATTTAACACGTAGCAGCAACTCTGCTTCTTAAGCTGGTGAATGTTGAATGCCTTTTTGATGACACTTGGTAACTGCAGCTTCTAATATAATCGACAAATTATAGATACAGGAGCGTATCTTATCTTATCTACTTTTAAGGAAGTTTTAATAAGGGTACAAAAGTTGTGACAAAATAACAAATTTAATATTTAATGACATACATACATACATATGTATGTATTTTTATGAAATATTAAAAAAATATTTCCATTAATTTCTTATAATTTGTGTGAATTAATTAAGTGTGAATTATGAACACCTTTATTTTAATGTAGAGTTCTTATTAAAAAGAATCCACTTTATCGTGGATACGTATCTTTACTTTCGTCTCTATGTTTTCCTTTGTTCCCGAACTTGTACTTATCCTTATCCTCGTTCTTATATTAATTCTTAAGTTGTCCTTCTTCTTGATCAAACTCTTGTTTTAATTCATGTCCAAAACCCTGACCCTATTCTTGTTCGAATTTCTTTTCTTAGCTCCTAGTTATTTTCCCAATCTTTGTTCTAAATTTTGTTCTTAGTGTGTGCAAACCCTTGTTTTACTCCTTGTCCCATTTCTAGTTTTTCAGCTTTTTCCAATTTTGTCCTAAATATTGATTTAGGTTTGTCTAAATCTGTGCCCTAATCTTTGTCATAGTTCCTTTCCCAATCCTTGTCCGACTTTTTTTCTAAATCCTTGTTCAATAAAAAAATACAATAAATTGGGCATTTCAGTGCTTGAAAGGACTTTGACCGATATTCTTATGATCAAATTGTGTTATTAAATCTTTGTAGACTAATGTTCGAGCGGGACCAACTAGTTTTTGCCGACTCTGAATGGCTAATGTTCATATTCTTAAGAAGCTTTACATGGTATTATTTGCTCTCTGAGGTAAACTCATTATCTGAAGAGGGGGGACGATCGCTCAGAAAAAAATACGTTCCAATATTGGTTTAAATATACACTTAAGAATGGTGTGTAAAGGCTGTTGAAACTACTATGACAGGACGTTGGTCGCGTCTGGAGTCATGTAAGTGACGCAGAGGAGATGGTCGGAAGTACGTTGGTATAAAGCATTAGCATGGTAATGAAGTCCGGCATATCTATCTGTTGGGCATCAATTCCAAGTACATTGACTCCTTGCCAAGGGGCAACGTAGAATTAAGCGAAACAGGCAGGTGTCTAAGAAAAACACTAAAAGGCTTCTGTCGTTTCATATAATTTCTCGTAGCGCCAATAGTCACGGAGTTATAATTCCATGCAACGTTTTTTCTTGTTGTTGTATTTTAACTGCATTAAGCCGTGGTTGCCTCCGTGGTGTCGTGACTACATTTTTGTTTTAATTTTCTTTTTGAGCTCAAATGAAAATTTTTTCTGTCGTTAAATAAAATTTTACGTAAAACTTGTATTCAGTAAGCAATAATTCCATGTAACAGTTTTGCATTTTTGTTGCATAAACGCGACCTGAGGAAATCATAATTTATTTTGTATTTGTTTCGTTAGGCCAATTATAGTTCCTTCATTGCTGTTTTATAATATTTACCGTGCCGTTTATATTTACTCACGGAGTAATAATTTAATGCAACGCCGTTTCATAATTGATACATTTTCATATTGTAGCGGCTCTCTTCTAATAGGAAGCAAAATTGTTAGTTGGGATGTAAACGAGAAAAGTTTGACATAAATTTCCTTTGATGTTGCCTATTAAAAGCAATGCGCTCCTGAACCAACTTACAACAAGTTGTTGGTCTCACCTGTAGATGCAACAAGAACAACAACAAAAAAAAAAAAAAAATAAATAACAAGAACAACAAAACCAAAACAAAATAATTGTTATAAATTAAATCAAGCTTATGCCGGGAAGTTGGGAACGCAACAAAAAATAGTGAATCCAAAGTAGCATCTACAGGCAGCCGGCCAAAGAATCTCCCAGCGTTGCTTTTTTCTTTGTTTTTACTTATTGTTTTTTTTTTTTTTTTTTTTTTTTTTTCAAGCTGAAGTCTCTTGAGAGCAAAGCTGATCTGGTTCTAAATGGCACACAAATCTTCGTTTTACCGTTTAAGGCGTTCATTTTATGTTTTTCGAATGTAGAATATCCAGAATTTTTCCTTTTTTTTTTGTTTTTTTGTTCACTCTTGTTCTCGCAATGGCGGCAATTTAAAATTTGTTATGCTTTGCTTTGGCCGAGACCTAATTTCGAGTCAAGTTTGACTTAGCTAAGGTAAGGCAAGACCGACTGACAGGCGGACAGACAGTGTTAAAGAGTCTAAGTAAGGCAAGGCTTAGCTTGCAAGAACATTTTGAATGAAGTTTGCTGAGGAAGAAAGGAACTTGCTGGCATGCGCTTTGTTGCCTAGTGTAGGTAGTGGCTGACTTGTGACTGGTGAAGATGTAAGTCAGTAGGTGAATCAGGGGTGTTGTAGATACCACTTTGATAGAGCATCGTCTACTGTCAGGTTGAAGGTTTCTCATTCTTGTTCTTGTCGTTGTTGCTACTGTTGTTGTTGTTGTTGTTGCTGCGTTGTTTTTCAATTGCTATAATGTTTTTCTCACTTTGAGCAATATGTTTATAGCTGTTGTTGTTTTGGTTTTATTCTTGTTCTTTAAGTTTGTTTTAACTTTATTATTACAAGCTACAATTTTGCTACCATCTGTTTTGTTGTAATTTTATTTATTACTCCATTTTTTTTTTTTAGGAACGATTTCAATTTGGTTTTCGGTTTGGGTTCGGATTTCTTGGTTTGGTTTGTGCCTGTTGTGTGTGGCAACACAGTGCTTCCTAGATGTTGGTTAGTTAGTCTTGCTTGTTCATGAATATTTATTAAGTCTTTCGTGATAATGACACCTCTTATTTTCTTTTAGGTTAATAACTACTCATGGATTTTTTTTCAGTTCTTGTTATTTTCTTGTGGTAGTTAACATTGTTTGAAAAGGCTTTGAAATTAAGATGAAATTAGTTTGGGGTAGGGGGGGAGGGGGATTTTATCCAATTGGCGCTATGGTAAATTTCATGGAACGACAGTAAAGCTGAGGTTTTCGGTCACATGATAAAAATCACAAATAATTTAATGGCGTAGGTAGGCCTCTCAGGGAGCCTCTTAAAGTAACCTAGGTGCCTTAAATGCAAAAGTGAAAGCAAAAAAAAAAATATAAATTAAGAAAAAAAAAAAATTTAGAAAACAAGAAAAAAACAAGAATTAGAAAAAAGAATGAGAGTAAGAATTTGGACAAAGATTAGGACCAGGAATAAGATAAAAAGTAGGAAAAATAATTGTACAAAAACTAGAGACAAGGATTAAGACCAAGATAACAGACAAGGATTGAGAAAAGAATTAGATCACAGATTTAGACACATCTAAAACAATATTTAGGACAAGACTGGAAAAAGGATCATGACAAGAAATGGGAAAAGGACACACTAAGGACAAGATTAACGATAAAGATTGGGAAAAGAAGTTGGACAACGATTAGGAAAGGGACTCGAACAAGAGGAATTTGGTCAATTATTAAAAAAAAGCTCGAGCCTGTGTTAGATAACACGGGCGCATAGGTCAGACGTAGAATACGTTAGTCATTAACAGCCTTATTCAATAGATTTCCTTAAACAACCTTTAAACGCTTGTTTAGTTACGCACTGTTTAAGGCTTTACGCAGCTTCTATGCAACCTTGCTAACATTGTTATTCAAAAACATTTTTTCATTTTCTGCTTATGATTGTAAGGTTTGTGTCTGAACAATAGAAAATCTCTACAAAAATTAAGAATTCCTATGGATTTACAATGGCCGCCGCATAAAAAAATGCTGCAAAGGGCGCATATGGAGCATGTCTTTGATATTAAAAGAAAAGACAAACAAAAATCATGGTTGTATTTACGTAACCTTTAAACGCCAATTTCGGCGTTTAAGTTACGCAGCTCTTAAACAACTACGAAAAATGTTTATGAATAACGTTTTCTTTTTTAAAGCCCGTTTAAAGTTACGCTGCCTCTAAAATGTGTTTATGAATAAGGCTGTAAGACATTGAGGATGTCTTAAAGACGTGGCCAACTGGGTAAGCACAATTTTGTTTCTCTGCTTCGCTTATCAATGTTGTGTATGTACACATCGTTCGCTACTTGGTCATTATACTTCTTCTCTTTCTTTCACTGGTTCTGTGATGAACACACAGATAATCGTACTGCTCTTACACATGATGTTATAATACATAAAATACAAAGCATATGAAAATTAATACAAAATTTGAAGGAGTTAAATTTTGATTTACTTATAGAATCATAAAAATTATATGTAGCAATATGATTATTTAAATACAAATCAAAAGAAGACATATTAAATATGTTACGACCATACTTGAATTTTCTTCAATGCATGCATAAAGTATTAAAAACTTATAATGAAAGTGACAAACATTTTCTCAAAATTTTGTGCTCCAGATTAACACCCCCGTATAACGTATTCTACGTTAAAAGAGTTTTTACAGGAATTAGGACAATTATTAGAAAAAAAAGTAAGGATAGGGGTGAATTTGTGTACAAAGGAAAGGATAAAGATAAAGATATGCCGCCACCTCAAAACCTACGGGCCAACTTTAATTTATAGAAATTTATATTTTGATCCAATCAATGTACGAGTATAAAGGAGCGTCGTAATAAGAGCGAAAATAATAATAATTTTTAACAATAGAACACTGAAGACATAATAGCCGTTGTAATGAGACTTTCAGGGGAAATTTTGTGAAAAGGATTTATGTTCAGAAGAGCTGTCATTTCTACTAATAAAATATGAAAAATTTGAATTTTAAAATGATGATGTTACGAAAATAACATTCTAAGCAACATTTGAAAAAAAAAACAAAATTTGAAAAAATTCATTTCTTCAAAAAATCACAGGATTTTTATGATCAGAAAAGAAACTGGTCATCAAAAAAATCATTGTTTTTTGATGACAGAAACAGTTCATAAAATTTTTAAAAATAACCACTTTTTATATTAAACGCATGTAAGAGGTAGTTAAAAATGGAATTTTGAGATTTTATTTTTTGACAACAAACCAACTTTCGTGTCATTCATTTAAGTAAAAAGTCGATATTTTGGAGCTTTTTTTGAAAAAAAAAAAATAGTTTTTTATCTTTCTAAGGAAACGATGTTCGACGAAGGGAATGACGAACATTCTTGCTTAAAACAAGTACGTTAGTAGGTGGGTATTTCTCATCAAATTTCGAAATTTGATTCCCGAGCCATTAGTGCCGAGTCATATGCATTTACTACATAAGTCTTTTTTTTATTTGAATGTAAGCTGTCTATACCGCTATTGTTTAAAAAGAAAACGTATTACCTCTAAAGAAAGAAAAGATGTGGCTACTTTGTTACCATGAAAATCATTCCCTCACCTTGTCCCTTAGTTCAAAAATATAACTTAAATGCCTATTTATCTGAAATATATCAATATTCTTAATAATAAAATTATGCAAATATATAAGAAAGATGTTTTTTACTGTCTATAAAAGCTTCCATCTTACAACAAAGAATTTATTAAAACAATCCATTTTAAATATGTCCCGCCAAATAAAATCATTCCCTCATCCTATTACGAATATTCGATTTTTGAACGTGTCAAACAATATTTAGGAACGCAACCTTAAGTTTTTAGTACCTGGCAACACTCTCAAATGATTCAAGATGGCGATTTCTTCTCAACATATTTTCAAAAAAATATTTTGCGAAAAATTGTTAAAAGTTAAATTTATGATGATCATTACCTCACGTTACATGAATGTATTAGGCATTTTAATATCTATCATCAAAATTTATTGGTTTTATGCGTTTTTGGGAGTAAAATACATATTCGAAATGTAACAAGCAAATTGAGGTTATGTGTCGGTGTTTTTGTAGCTTAAGTTAAAATTCGTCATTCCCTCACAGTTATTCCCTCACTGCATTTAGGAGTTATATATAAAAAAAGTAACTAAAAAAGTTATATACAAAAATATGGAAGACCAATACCCCTGGACAGATCTCTAAAAGCAACTTTTCTGATCTCTGCAAAAAAATGTCTAAGTTTATAAAAAAAAAAAATTTCAATATCTCAAATTTTGAGATTTCATAAGAAATACCCAGGTATATTTGCGATACTTGCAAAAGGCGCGAAAGAGGCGTGGTCAAAACTGAGTATGCAAGCACATACTTTAGGATGCAAGTAATATGTTTGTCGAGTTTGAGCGAAATCAGTCCAGCCGTTTTGATTTGTATTTGGGTGAAACAAACAAAATGATTTTTATTAATAAAGAGTGATTTTTTAAGTGCCTGATAACTTTTTTTTTAAAAAAAACGCATAAAATTTGCAAAATCTCATCGGTTCTTTATTTGAAACGTTAGATTGGTCCATGACATTTACTTTTTGAAGATAATTTCATTTAAATGTTGACCGCGGCTGCGTCTTAGGTGGTCCATTCGGAAAGTCCAATTTTGGGCAACTTTTTCGAGCATTTCGGCCGGAATAGCCCGAATTTCTTCGGAAATGTTGTCTTCCAAAGCTGGAATAGTTGCTGGCTTATTTCTGTAGACTTTAGACTTGACGTAGCCCCACAAAAAATAGTCTAAAGGCGTCAAATCGCATGATCTTGGTGGCCAACTTACCGGTCCATTTCTTGAGATTAATTGTTCTCCGAAGTTTTCCCTCAAAATGGCCATAGAATCGCGAGATGTGTGGCATGTAGCGCCATCTTGTTGAAACCACATGTCAACCAAGTTCAGTTCTTCCATTTTTGGCAACAAAAAGTTTGTTAGCATCGAACGATAGCGATCACCATTCACCGTAACGTTGCGTCCAACAGCATCTTTGAAAAAATACGGTCCAATGATTCCACCAGCGTACAAACCACACCAAACAGTGCATTTTTCGGGATGCATGGCCAGTTCTTGAACGGCTTCTGGTTGCTCTTCACTCCAAATGCGGCAATTTTGCTTATTTACGTAGCCATTCAACCAGAAATGAGCCTCATCGCTGAACAAAATTTGTCGATAAAAAAGCGGAAACACATTTCGAACCGAACACTGATTTTGGTAATAAAATTCAATGATTTGCAAGCGTTGCTCGTTAGTAAGTCTATTCATGATGAAATGTCAAAGCATACTGAGCATCTTTCTCTTTGACACCATGTCTGAAATCCCACGTGATCTGTCAAATACTAATGCATGAAAATCATAACCTCAAAAAAATCACCCTTTATATGTATATATAGTAGATAGATAAATATGTAGATAGATCGATAGGTTATAGGTTCATTTATGGCTATGACTATTATAAAGACGTACGAACAACCTCGACTGCTACCCCAGAGGTCCCGGGTTCAACTCCCGGCCAGGACATGGTCCTCCGCTTTTAAACCTTTCTGAATTTTCTATCCTCATTTCTAATCAACTGAAACTGAAAATTCATCAATATTTACGACTTGAAGTTTGTGGATGAGTTTGCCTTATAACTTCAATTGACGCATGGTATAATAATACAAGGTAGTATTGACAGTTGCTTGGGAAACCAGCATCTGTCAAAAAAAAGTCAAGAGAGAGCGTTCAATTATTGCTTATGTTTTCGCCATTGTTTATGTTTCAGCGCTTGTAAATAACCAAACATTTGCTTAAAAAATATTGCCTATTTTATTTAATCAATAGTGAATTATTATTACTACAATGATGATAACTTGTGAACTTTGTGTTATTAAGAGCAAACATAAAAAAAATGTTGAAAACGTTCAAATGCACCAACCTCAGCAGCTGCAGATGCATATGGACGAAATTAAAGAAGTTTTCAATTAAAATTAAAACACCACGGCAGGAAAACGTTAAACACATATCCCACATCATTTTTTCACAACTTTCATTATTATAATTGTTTATTTAACGCACATATTTTGTGGAATTTATTTATTTTACATTCGTTTAATTTTTGTTGCACGAACAATTGTTTTTGACAGATGCTACCTGTATAATTGTATCATGGAATTGACTGAGGTAAAGGCATAACACTTCAAACCTCCTTCAATCCTCTGATTGAAATTCACATGTTTATTTGGCTTTCCACCACGCTTAGAACATCCTGCACGTGTTTCACTTGATTGACCTTTCCTTCCCACTAATCTATCACCCCATTTCGAACCAAGGCAGACTTGACTAAATAGGTATTCCATCTGAAATCCTTGGTTCAAGCTTTTTTGGATTAGTTGAAGCTAAGTTCCCCCAGTCACGTTGAAGTATGTATATTCGAAGCTATGATGGTTTTATGTCACTTTGTTTATGCATATGTTTGTACGATTGCGTTTAACTCTGGATGCATCTTTATTTGAACCCTGTTTGTGGGCTTTTTTAGTCAAAACGACTAAAATCAACTTTGAAGCACATTTAGCACAAGAATATGCCTAATACGTTCAAGTTAACAAATGATTTTTTGATATAATATTTATTAAAGCAATTCAACAAGAAAAAACTATTGATTTCTTATTCATATTGAACATATTGGACAAAAATAATAATGACTTCTTTTTTTTCAAAACACAAAAAATATGACCGTAGCTAGTCGAATCGACTAAGGCCGCTGTTATACAGACGCTCATATGATCCAAGATCACGTCCTTTTTTACGCTCTTTTTTCGTTTGATGAGCTCTGTGATGAAAGTATGTTATACAGACGCTCATTTGATCCCTGAACACTGGTACACTTCTTACTACTTTTAATATAGAGTGATTTTTTAAGTGCCTGATAACTTTTTTTTTAAAAAAAACGCATAAAATTTGCAAAATCTCATCGGTTCTTTATTTGAAACGTTAGATTGGTCCATGACATTTACTTTTTGAAGATAATTTCATTTAAATGTTGACCGCGGCTGCGTCTTAGGTGGTCCATTCGGAAAGTCCAATTTTGGGCAACTTTTTCGAGCATTTCGGCCGGAATAGCCCGAATTTCTTCGGAAATGTTGTCTTCCAAAGCTGGAATAGTTGCTGGCTTATTTCTGTAGACTTTAGACTTGACGTAGCCCCACAAAAAATAGTCTAAAGGCGTCAAATCGCATGATCTTGGTGGCCAACTTACCGGTCCATTTCTTGAGATTAATTGTTCTCCGAAGTTTTCCCTCAAAATGGCCATAGAATCGCGAGATGTGTGGCATGTAGCGCCATCTTGTTGAAACCACATGTCAACCAAGTTCAGTTCTTCCATTTTTGGCAACAAAAAGTTTGTTAGCATCGAACGATAGCGATCACCATTCACCGTAACGTTGCGTCCAACAGCATCTTTGAAAAAATACGGTCCAATGATTCCACCAGCGTACAAACCACACCAAACAGTGCATTTTTCGGGATGCATGGCCAGTTCTTGAACGGCTTCTGGTTGCTCTTCACTCCAAATGCGGCAATTTTGCTTATTTACGTAGCCATTCAACCAGAAATGAGCCTCATCGCTGAACAAAATTTGTCGATAAAAAAGCGGATTTTCTGCCAACTTTTCTAGGGCCCATTCACTGAAAATTCGACGTTGTGGCAGATCGTTCGGCTTCAGTTCTTGCACGAGCTGTATTTTATACGGCTTTACACCAAGATCTTTGCGTAAAACCTTCCATGTGGTCGAATAACACAAACCCAATTGCTGCGAACGGCGACGAATTGACATTTCACGGTCTTCAGCAACACTCTCAGAAACAGACGCAATATTCTCTTCTGTACGCACTGTACGCATTCGTGTGGTTGGTTTAATGTCCAATAAAGTAAACTGAGTGCGAAACTTGGTCACAATCGCATTAATTGTTTGCTCACTTGGTCGATTATGTAGACCATAAATCGGACGTAAAGCGCGAAACACATTTCGAACCGAACACTGATTTTGATAATAAAATTCAATGATTTGCAAGCGTTGCTCGTTAGTAAGTCTATTCATGATGAAATGTCAAAGCATACTGAGCATCTTTCTCTTTGACACCATGTCTGAAATCCCACGTGATCTGTCAAATACTAATGCATGAAAATCATAACCTCAAAAAAATCACCCTTTACTTTATGCAAAAAAGTATCACGAGCATGAGTATGGTAAGTGTTGCTATTAAGCAGGTTTCATTACTGCTTTCATGCATTTCGTACTAAAAGTGTACTATTTTCATGCAAAAACACAAATGTTGTGAATAATTGCACAGCGAAACCCTGTTTTGATCTCGTGATTCCATTTCATTTTGGAATCATTTGGTGACCAGTTTGAGCAAAATAAATTTCCTAGCTCACTCTCTCAAATTTCCCTTTTACATTGAAACAACAACAATGCGTGCCCGTGATGTGATCGTGAGCGTCTGTATAACAACGGCCTTACGAAGCACATCCAGAGTTAATAAAAAAACTAATTTTATAACAAATGTAAACGCCTAAAAGAAACCTAGGTTTCACGCAACCCTGGGCGGTGTGACAGCAAGGCGAGGTTGGCAACGCGACAAGCCGCCATCGAATATTCTTTGCCTGCCGAACGCGAAACTTCAACCAATGTTTTTTTAATACGATATAATAAACTGTGCTAAATTAAAAGTGAAAATAAAATATGAAATATTAAAGTTAAGTAAGAACCTTAAGTTTGAAATATTAATTTTATTGCAAAATGTCAATGAAATGTAAAATTAAAGTTACTTAGAAAATAATAGAAAACCATAGTTTATCGAAAATCTTATAAATATTAACTTTTCAAACTTTTTAAAATTAACTAACAAATTAAATTAAATTAACAAATTAATTTTTTAAAATCAAATTAACTTTTATAGATTTTATGAAGATGCCACTGTATCATATAAATTATATGGGAGGTAGGTGAAGTTTCATTCGATTTTATCAAAATTCAGTTACAGAGTAAAATCAAATTTTAAATACGTTGAATATACCCAAAATATTGAAATCCTTAAAATTATACCGACAAAATTGCTTAGAAATTTTAAAAAATCTTTGAATATGATTCACGTATATATAAATTCTTGAAATTTTAATTTTTGCCGAAAATTCAAATTCGTTCAAACCTCACCGTCGCCAAATCAATATTTAATATCGAATAAAAATCGAATGGTTATAAAGATATAAAGGGTCCTTATTTTCAGATTGGGAATCCCCTTCAGTAGATGCACCATTGTATACAAATCTTTTCAAATGTACAACCTGATCTTTTAATCATTCCTAAAACATTAAATCGGTTCATTGGTTTGAGAAGAGAAGAAATATCTTTCCAATATTATATCTTGGAAAGTTGCGAAGGTGAAATCAAACTTTAAATTTCGGAAAATAGTTTTTTTTTTTAATTTTGAGCTAATAATTTTACCTTCAAACATTCATTGTACCAAGAAAATCTATACGTAGATCATTATATATATTTCGGGAATAAATATGACAAATCTTTCAAATAAATCAACTGTCAAAATTCATCTGGCAATGCTTAGTGTTGCCGAGGCGCAAGAATTAATGGGCAGCCCTCATTTTGCGTCCGAATCAGTTTAGTACTCCTCGCGTTTTTATATTTTTCGCGTTTATTGGGCGTGACAGGTGGGAGTGGATTATAGCGTAGAGCTTAAATATACTTAAGAAAATTTTAACCGTTATTTAACAAATTTCTGCTCTCTTTAATTCAACACATACTGTTTATAATAAAAAACTTCAACCATCTACATCTCTGTTAAACACAGAAGTGATTTCACTTAATTTTCACTTGGGTTTTTCAAATATCAATGGATTTTCATCATTACATAATAGTTTAAAGCAATAATTTTAAAAATATTTAGATCGAAGAAAAATTTCCATATAAAATCTGCTAGTAACATAAATAAAATGTAAACTCAAAACTTACCAGTTAGTGTCCAATATTGAAATTTAAACTTTTTTTAATCCTTTAGCTTTTGTCTATTGCCTTTTTTTATTTTAGTAGTTAACAAATATAATATTCATAATTCATTCTCTTTTTTGTTATTTATTATTACTCATGATTTTTATAACTTAATTTTTGAGTATTATCAGGGCTCCACAACTTATTTTAAGCACGGGCTCACAAGAAAGACAAACGTTTTCTAAATAAAAAGCTGGATAAATTTTTAAATAGTACGCACTTCACTTAAAACCACAATAAAAATAATAATAACTGCAAAAATACTGCGAAAATAATTAACAAAACATATCAGCTACGTTAAAGAAAGAATCGAATTAAGACCACAAAACACCGTACCGACCGACTGAACGATCGACATTGAACTCTTACGTTCAAAGTCAGAAGAACATTTGAAGAACGTCTGCGCATGCAACTCAGTGTGAAGCCCACTAGCCCACAGAAGACGTTTTCCTTTCTTTTTGCAAACGGTCTTTTTTAAGTGCAATAAACAAAAAGAAAAGAAAAAAAAATCGTCGCAAATGCAATGGAAAATACGAAATGAATTGTGGAAAACTGTGGAAACAAGTTAAAAGCTGATTGCGGTTGTAACGTTGCGTTGCGCTATTTTAAGCGCGTGCGCCTGCGCAAACGCACTTAAAGAAAAAAAAAAAAAAGGAAAACATGATGACAGACAGGCACGTAGCCAGGTATTTTGTTATATTCATATATAGGGTGTGTCAATAAAAGATGTAGGATTTGTTTTTTGAATAAAACGAAAAATTATCGGGATGTCTCTTAAATTTTTTGATTGAAATATACGGTAGACACATGGAGATTGTGTATGAAATCAAATATCTTTCCAAACTGCCAAGTAATTGTTATATTATACGTACTTTAACACTTGTTGATATTTTCTGTACGAGAGCATTTCAAGTCTTGCACCTCGGCAGCACTGCGCATTGCCAGATGAATTTTTGACAGTTCCATTTGAAACTTTGACACTTTCTAGCGTAAACATATTCACAAAATTTTGGTGTATGTGCGCTTATTGTGTTGTTTACAGTGGTTTGAAAATTGTTTTTCAGCAAAAACATGGAATTAACACGTGAACATTTTCGGGTGATGATTTTTTACGATTTTCGAAGTGGATTGAAAAGAAAGGCATGCACCGATCAACTAAGTTCGATTTTTGGCGATGAAGCACTCCACCCAGCGTTTGTAAAACGCTGACTCTAGCAGTTCGAGTGTGGTCGTTGTTTTCTCCAAGACGAATTTCGTGAAGGTCGCCCAAGAACGGCTGTTGCGACAGAAAACATCGATGCTGTGCGTGAACTGTTGGAGGCATACCGTCATGCGACATACCGTGAGATGGAGTCAGTCATCGGCTTTAGTGGGACTGGCACAAATTCGATTTTACATGAGCATTTTGGCGCCAGGAAGATTTGTTCCCGTTGAATACCCCGTTGAATTTGTCGGTTGCCCAAAAAACGGTTGCTCGTGTCGATTGGTCTAAGAAAATGCTAAAAAAATCCAGTGCGAGTGGTTCGAAATACATCTGCAATATCAGTACAGGCAACAAATCATGGATCTACGTTTATGAGCCCCAAACAAAGGAGCAATCCGCTGTTTGGGTCTTTCAAAGTGTGCATTTCCAAGCAAATGGTTGCCTATTTTTTTAGAAAAACCGACCATATCGTAACTGCACCACAAGAGTAACAGAGAACTCTTAATGCTGAATGGTACACAATAATTTGTTTACCGGAACTCTTTGGAGAATTTTTGAAAACCAAAAACCGAAGGAAGATCATCCTCAGCGAGTTACCACACATCAGCTCAAACAAAAGAATATTTGTGCACTTCAAACGTGAAATTTGTGGGTTTTCCGTCCTGCATTTCCAACATGGCAACCAATGACTTCATCTTGTTGCCTCACCTTTAGAAAGAAATGCTTGGCGAGCATTTTTCTACGCCCGAAAAGGCCGGTAAGGCTTTTCAAGCTTTTGAAGGCTTGTTTTAGAGGTACCAACTTCAGAGTGACAAAACTGTTTCGAAAATTGGTTCAAAGGAAATGTAGAACTCCGATATTTTATCTTTGATAAATTGACGCAGTTGGTTTTCGCAGTCGTCTTGTGAGGACAATTTTTTCCAATTGCAAGATAGTGTTGGAGTAGAGAAAGACTTTTTACAATAACACTTAGTGTTGGAGAGAACGTAACAAATAATTATATCTGACGGTGCAATGTCAGGACTATACGGTGGATGGATAAAGAATCCTGGCCGAAGTCTCTTAGTTTTTGCCGGGTCAACAAAGATGTTTGTGTGTGATGCCTAGTGTTGTTATGATGAAATGCCACACCTTTCTATTGATAATTTTGGGCTTCGGGCTGGTCGTAGAGATTCGAATTAAAAATTTGGCCAGGCGCTAGTAGCTCATAATGAATGATACCCTTGTACTTCCAGCTTGTAGTCAATCCCGGCCTTGACACCGTTCTTGGAGCTTCACTTTTTTTGAACCAAAACCGTTTTCGAACAATGTTATCATATGTGATCCACTTTTCATAACCTGTTACCATACTTTTCAAAAATAACTCGAATTTGGTTAAATCGTGGATAAAAATTCGGTCTATTATATTTTTTGAGGCAGTTAGTTCATGAGGTATCCAAACATAGAATTTCTTTTTGAAATCAACTTTATGCAAATGGTCAAAATTGTTTTGTAGTCGATCTTCAGTTTCTTAACAATGTCGTGACTGCTCACATGACGGTTTTCTTGAACCTTTTCCATAATTTCATCGACTTTTACGGTGATAGGACGACCAGAGCGAATATACATATTTTGAATTTCCAGAACAAAAGTGAGCGAACAATTTCCTGGCAGTGTTGCTTTTATTAAACATAAGTTGTACCAGCAAAATTGTTCTACTATGAAAGGATTTTTCGCACAGTTCCAGTATATTTTATTAAACGTTTATTTAACGTTTTTAAATTATTTACATTTAACAACTTTTCATAAACAATTCTCCTTGACAAATTTGAATTTTCATGCAATATTTGAATGTTCAAATGCAAATACATAACAACAACAACGTCTCAGTTCTTGCATTTCATTAAATTTTAATAGTTGCGTCAGGAACAATGAACTCAATGGAGAACAAACAAAGTTTATAACCCCAAGACGAGTTAAGCATTGCTAGGGGATGATGGTCACATCGTTAAGTATTGATTTATTATTAATTTTTATAGCAGGTTGTATTTAACTGAAGAAGCTCCGGCGGTTCTTGGACTATCAATTTAAACGTATTAACTTGTTGCAAAGTGTTGCAGAAACTACATGCAATTAAATTCTATTTAAAATTCTTTTAATAAGTAAGTAAGTAATACTAAATATAATCAAATCATAAAATTTTATATTTCATAATTAGAGTTAGAGTCAGAGTTAGAGTTAGAGTTAGAGTTAGAGTTAGAGTTAGAGTTAGAGTTAGAGTTAGAGTTAGAGTTAGAGTTAGAGTTAGAGTTAGAGTTAAAATTAAAGTTAAAGTTAAAGTTAAAGTTAAAGTTAAAGTTAAAGTTAAAGTTAAAGTTAAAGTTAAAGTTAAAGTTAAAGTTAAAGTTAAAGTTAAAGTTAAAGTTAAAGTTAAAGTTAAAGTTAAAGTCAAAGTTAAAGTTAAAGTTAAAGTTAAAGTTAAAGTTAAAGTTAAAGTTAAAGTTAAAGTTAAAGTTAAAGTTAAAGTTAAAGTTAAAGTTAAAGTTAAAGTTAAAGTTAAAGTTAAAGTTAAAGTTAAAGTTAAAGTTAAAGTTAAAGTTAAAGTTAAAGTTAAAGTTAAAGTTAAAGTTAAAGTTAAAGTTAAAGTTAAAGTTAAAGTTAAAGTTAAAGTTAAAGTTAAAGTTAAAGTTAAAGTTAAAGTTAAAGTTAAAGTTAAAGTTAAAGTTAAAGTTAAAGTTAAAGTTAAAGTTAAAGTTAAAGTTAAAGTTAAAGTTAAAGTTAAAGTTAAAGTTAAAGTTAAAGTTAAAGTTAAAGTTAAAGTTAAAGTTAAAGTTAAAGTTAAAGTTAAAATTAAAGTTAAAGTTAAAGTTAAAGTTAAAGTCAAAGTTAAAGTCAAAGTTAAAGTTAAAGTTAAAGTTAAAGTGAAAGTTTAAGTTTAAGTTTAAGTTTAAGTTTAAGTTTAAGTTTAAGTTTAAGTTTAAGTTGAAGTTGAAGTTGAAGTTGAAGTTGAAGTTGAAGTTGAAGTTGAAGTTGAAGTTGAAGTTGAAGTTGAAGTTTAAGTTTAAGTTTAAGTTTAAGTTTAAGTTTAAGTTTAAGTTTAAGTTTAAGTTTAAGTTTAAGTTGAAGTTGAAGTTGAAGTTGAAGTTGAAGTTGAAGTTGAAATTGTAGTTGAAGCTGAAGTTGAAGTTGAAGTTGAAGTTGAAGTTGAAGTTGAAGTTTAAGTTTAAGTTTAAGTTTAAGTTTAAGTTTAAGTTTAAGTTTAAGTTTTAGTTTAAGTTTCAGTTTAAGTTTAAGTTTAAGTTCAAAGGCTTTTCAAGCTTTTGAAGGCTTGTTTTAGAGGTACCAACTTCAGAGTGACAAAACTGTTTCGAAAATTGGTTCAAAGGAAATGTAGAACTCCGATATTTTATCTTTGATAAATTGACGCAGTTGGTTTTCGCAGTCGTCTTGTGAGGACAATTTTTTCCAATTGCAAGATAGTGTTGGAGTAAAGAAAGACTTTTTACAATAACACTTAGTGTTGGAGAGAACGTAACAAATAATTATATCTGACGGTGCAATGTCAGGACTATACGGTGGATGGATAAAGAATCCTGGCCGAAGTCTCTTAGTTTTTGCCGGGTCAACAAAGATATTTGTGTGTGATGCCTAGTGTTGTTATGATGAAATGCCACACCTTTCTATTGATAATTTTGGGCTTCGGGCTGGTCGTAGAGATTCGAATTAAAAATTTGGCCAGGCGCTAGTAGCTCATAATGAATGATACCCTTGTAGTTCCAGCTTGTAGTCAATCCCGGCCTTGACACCGTTCTTGGAGCTTCACTTTTTTTGAACCAAAACCGTTATCGAACAATGTTATCATATGTGATCCACTTTTCATAACCTGTTACCATACGTTTCAAAAATAACTCGAATTTGGTTAAATCGTGGATAAAAATTCGGTCTATTATATTTTTTGAGGCAGTTAGTTCATGAGGTATCCAAACATAGAATTTCTTTTTGAAATCAACTTTATGCAAATGGTCAAAATTGTTTTGTGGTCGATCTGCAGTTTATTAGCAATGTCGTGACTGCTCACATGACGGTTTTCTTGAACCTTTTACATAATTTCATCGACTTTTACGGTGATAGGACGACCAGAGCGAATAGACATTTTTTAAATTTCCCGAACAAAAGTGAGCGAACAATTTCCTGGCAGTGTTGCTTTTATTAAACAAAAGTTGTACCAGCAAAATTGTTCTACTATGAAAGGATTTTCCGCACAGTTCCAGTAAATTTTATTAAACGTTTATTTAACGTTTTTAAATTATTTACATTTAACAACTTTTCATAAACAATTCTCCTTGACAAATTTGAATTTTCATGCAATATTTGAATGTTCAAATGCAAATACATAATAAAAACACGTCTCAGTTCTTGCATATCATTAAATTTCAATAGTTGCGTCAGGAACAATGAACTCAATGGAGAACAAACAAAGTTTATAACCCCAAGACGAGTTAAGCATTGCTAGGGGATGATGGTCACATCGTTAAGTATTGATTTATTATTAATTTTTATAGCAGGTTGTATTTAACTGAAGAAGCTCCGGCGGTTCTTGGACTATCAATTTAAACGTACTAGTATTGCCTGTGGTCGAAATTCGACCAACCAATATCGATTTTTCTCGTTTTTTTTTTTTGTTTTTTTTTAAAAAAAAGCTTGGCAAAGTTGAAAAGAAGATGGCTTTATCGTAGACGCATCAGTAAATTTTGACGTGACAGTCTATCTTTATTTTTGTCATTATCCTTGAATTCGTTCCGAAACTTACCTTTATTCATATTCTTATTCTTATATGTGTTCTAATAATTGACCTACTTCAGGTCCAAATTCTTGTTTTAATCCATGTCCAAAGCTCTGACCTTAGTCTTGTTTTAATTCATAATTAATTCAAATCCTTTCCCAATTTTCGCCCCACTTCCTTTCTAAATCTTAATACTAATTGTACTTATCTTTGTTCTTTTTCTTGTCATTATACTTTTCCCAATCTTGCTCTAAATATTGTTTTGGGTATGTCTCAATCTTCCTTGTCCTTGTCGAAGCAATCTTCCCAATTCTTGGCAGAACTCTTGTCTTAAATCTTGTCCAATTCTATACTCTAATCTTCGTCCTACTCCTTATCTTATTTCTGGTCCTAATCTTTGTCCACATCTTTGTTCTTATCCTTTTTCTAATCCTTATTATAATCCTTGTTCTAATACTTGTCCTTATTTTAATTTTAATTTAATTTTTTTTTTGCTTTAACATTTAGTGCATTCTGGTTACTTTAATCAAGGGGTTCCCTGAAAGACACTGATTCAATTCATTTTTTTTTTTTTTTGTTGTTAAATTAAATTTTTCCTAACAGTATAATTTTTGTTTTATCATATTTGTCGTGCCTCATATACACTCCAAGTAATAATTCTATGCAACGCCGTTGAATGATTGATGAATTTTGGTTCTTGCAACGGCTCTCTCCACAGTATCGAAACGGTATGAATATTTTGGAATTTCTTTCGCTTAAGAAAGGCAGAGAGATTCAAAATACAGCCATGAGTATGAGAATGCATACAATTATTTTAAAATGTAATAATCACATAATATATTAAATTTTTTTTTGTTGTTTTTATTATTCGGCATATCTGTGGCACAGTACCTTTTGAATGATGAAAGTTTCATTCCCTTTTTTTTATTATAAATTTTAAAAAAGTGTACCACTACATTCGATGTTTGCGTATTAATATAAAGATAATATATAAAGTAGATAAGGAAATGGCTTAAAACATAGATTTCTGTAAATAACTTTGGAGTGGTTTGAAATATTTAAAAAAATTTTTCACAGAAATTATTTTTTAAGCTGTAGAACTTTGTAAAAAATACAAAAACTACATTTTGAAAAATTTAATTTTCATTAAAAAAATCATAGGGGGTAGCTCATGATTTTCGATGATAGAAACACTTAATTAAATTATGTGTCAAAATGAAGCAATTGTTGCAAATAAATTATATGGTATATGAAAGAGTGTGAGAGAAGAAAATAGAAAAACAAAAAAAACATTACAAAAAATGAATGTCTGGTCTAATTTTTAAGCAAAAATTGAATATTTTAGAGTGTTTTTGAAAACAGCATAAGAAATTGAATTAGTGAGATAACGGTAAATCTTTTCTTATTTCTCAAAAGTAATTTAATTAAGCTTTCAGACAAAGAAAATTTAGGGAAAATCGATTGAAAAATGGCTGAAATATTTGCATGCAAAATCAAAATTTGAAATATCAATTGTTTTTTTCTCATTCTGAGGCAATGACATTGCTTTAAGAAATGCATTGCATGGAAAAAATCTACAGGTTTCGAAATATTGCAATAATTTTGTTGTCATAATAACGGGAAATTTAATAACATACTATTCGTGGAAAATATTAGCAAAAAAGTTTTCACATACCGTTATTTTTCTCAATCAACGAATTTCCATACAAAAAACGTTGTACTGAAAACATCTATAGTTTTCGAGATATCACAATAATTTTGATGTCAAAATAACGGAAATTTTTCAAAATTTACTATTTGTAAGCAATTCTACCATCACAATATATATTGACACTTGTTACATGAAAAAGTGCTTATTGTAGGGTAACCGTAAGCGATGGTGAAAAATATTAAATTTTTTTTTGCACATCTTATGAATGTCTAAATTTCTCTCTTATATCATGTTTTTCCATCTCTTATAGTTTAGCTTTTATTTAATAAATGCTCTTTTTCCGCTCATATTTGAGGTCAAAGGTCACCAATCTTATATTCAATCATACTGTGCAGCCAGACCTTTCATCTGATATCACATTCTTCATTTTACCTCTTCCCAGTTTTGAGATCCCTAACTAAAATTGATATAAACTTTCAACGTTAATATTTCGGGTCAAAGGTCATGAATTTAAAATCTAACATCATTCGGCACATCTATGGTGCAGTACCTTTCGAATGATGTACGTTTCATTGTCCTTATTCTAAAATAAGTATTGAAAAAGTGTACGACAACATTCGATGTTTGCGTATTAATATATAAGATTAACTTGTTGCAAAGTGTTGCAGAAACTACATGCAATTAAATTCTATTTAAAATTCTTTTAATAAGTAAGTAAGTAATACTAAATACGAGCCCTAACCACTATTAATTCGTACAGCAAGCACTTTTATGCCAATGTAACATGTAAGGGTACATATTTTATTAAATAATATTGATAACACTATTAAATTTATACTTTTCTGAAAGTTTGTTTTATTGTCTTTAATTTCATAAACAAATATGTGCACATATCATGATAAAAAGTTTTGAAAACAGAAATTAACGAAAAGTCCATTTATTTTGATAACAAAAATTTGACCACTATTAATTCGTACAGTGTATAAATTCAGCTAAAGACAACTCTGAAAATTAAAATGCAAACAAATAATGAAAATTTACCGTTTTATTAGAGTAAAGAAATGCAATTGAACAATAACACGATTTTTTTCGTGTTGTTTCTTTTTATTTCTGATTAATTGTTCAACGATGGCACTTGGTAAGCCAGTTTGTGAAGAAATTCGATTATAAATTATTGACAAAGTCAAATCGGGAAAAAGCTATAGCGAAATATCGGTTGAATTAAAGCTTCCCAGATCAACAGTATCAAGTATTGTTCAAAAATAGAAAAAAAAATGAGAATTGTAGCAATAACGTTGCAAACAGAGGCCGGGTCTCCAAAATAACGATTCGCGACAAAAGAGCTTTAGAAGTTATACTTAAAAAAAATCGTCGAGGCACTATTAGAGCCATAGCTTCAGAGTGGTCAGAAAGAATTGGAAAAACCATTAAACGTGAATGGACGCATCGGCAAATGAAAGATATAAGTTATGGTGTTTATAAAGTAAGTTTAACACTCTACTACTGGTGATACGAAAAACATTTATTGAAACTTGAATTTTTTAGGCCAAAGAAAACCCCTTACTTATTGTACTTCAAATGAAAAAACGTTTATTATGGGCAAAAGAAAGACGTTCTTGGGTACAAAGGCAATGAGACACCATTATATTTAGCGACGAATCGAAGTTTGACGTATGTGTCGTTGATGCCAGAAAAAGGGTGATTCGGAAAAGCACAGAGGCATATCATAAAGACTGCTTAAAGCGTACTGTAAAGTTTCCAGCTAGCATTATGGTGTGGGGATGTATGTCCTCAAAGGGTGTCGGTCAGCTTCACTTTATTAAGGGAACAGTAAATGCAGAAAAATATATTAATATATTGGAAGAACATCTCATTCCGTCAGTACCAAAGCTAGCTGACTGTGGCGAATATGTATTTCAACAAGACGGTGCATCATCCCATACAGCCAAAAAAACAAAAAAATGGCTACAAGAAAATGGTATTAGTGTTCTGTACTGGCCATCATCTAGCCCGGACTTTAACCCAATCGAAAACGTGTGGGCACTCATGAAAAGGAAGTGATGAAATGACCCACAACGCACTCTTAGCGGATTAAAAGCCAACATTCAGGAAAGTTGGGACTCTATAACCCCTGAAGAGTGTAAAAAATTTATAGATACAATGCCAAAGCGATTAGAAGCTGTTTTAAAAAGCAAAGGGGGCGTTACACAGTATTAAATTAGAAAATGTTCCACTGTACGAATTAATAGTGGTCAAATTTTTTTTATCAAAATAAATGGACTTTCCGTTAATTTCTGTTTTCAAAACTTTTTATCATGATATGTGCACAAATTTGTTTATGAAATTAAAGATAATAAAACAAACTTTCAGAAAAGTATAAATTTAATAGTGTTGTCAATATTATTTAATTAAATATGTACCCTTACATGTTACATTGGCATAAAAGTGCTTGCTGTACGAATTAATAGTGGTTTGGGCTCGTATAATCAAATTATAAAATTTTATATTTCATAATTAGAGTTAGAGTTAGAGTAAGAGTTAGAGTTAGAGTTAGAGTTAGAGTTAGAGTTAGAGTAAGAGTTAGAGTTAGAGTTAGAGTTAGAGTTAGAGTTAGAGTTAGAGTTAGAGTTAGAGTTAGAGTTAGAGTTAGAGTAAGAGTTAAAGTTAGAGTTAGAGTTAGAGTTAGAGTTAGAGTTAGAGTTAGAGTTAGAGTTAGAGTTAGAGTTAGAGTTAGAGTTAGAGTTAGAGTTAGAGTTAGAGTTAGGGTTAGAGTTAGAGTTAGAGTTAGATTTAGAGTTAGAGTTAGAGTTAGAGTAAGAGTTAAGTTTAAGTTTAAGTTTAAGTTTAAGTTTAAGTTTAAGTTTAAGTTTAAGTTTAAGTTTAAGTTTAAGTTTAAGTTTAAGTTTAAGTTTAAGTTTAAGTTTAAGTTTAAGTTTAAGTTTAAGTTTAAGTTTAAGTTTAAGTTTAAGTTTAAGTTTAAGTTTAAGTTTAAGTTTAAGTTTAAGTTTAATTTGAAGTTTAAGCTTAAGTTTAAGTTTAAGTTTAAGTTTAAGTTTAAGTTTAAGTTTAAGTTTAAGTTTAAGTTTAATTTGAAGTTTAAGCTTAAGTTTAAGTTTAAGTTTAAGTTTAAGTTAACTTTTAAGTTTAAGTGTAAATATAAGCTAAAAGTTTAAGTTTATATATAAGTTAAAGTCAAAACATAAGAAATAGTTATAGGTTAAGAAAATTATAAAGGAAAAGGGTAAATATAAGGACATATCGCACACCCTCTTCAAAAGTGACACAACTCAAAATTTTGAAATTTTCAGGAGAACTGAAAAACTTCATACAAAAGAAATGTACAAAATGATTTTTAAAAATTAACGAGCTATCAGATTAAAACAAAATTTTGACAGTCGATGGAGATGTGCATTACGAATTGATTTAATATAAAAAGTCAAAATTGAACAATTTTGAGTTGTGTCACTTTTGAAGAGGGTGTGTGATACATAAAAAAACCATTGGTGCCACTTTTTTCCCCATTCATTAGTGCCCCCAACGGTAAGATAAATAATAATAGATAAAATAATAAGATAAATAATAGATAAAAATAAATAAAAATAAATAAATTAATCAGAAATAAAACTAAACTGGTTCTTAATATTTTATTTTATATAAAAAGGTGCCCATCCACCGTTGTTCCTTTTGGAGCTATATATTTGCATATCTAAGAAACTATAGCAGAAAGACGGTTGATGCAACTAAATTTTGAGCGTTAACCCTAAAAAGCCGAGTAAGCATAAGTAGCTTAAGCATAAAAAAAAAATGATAAAGTTTAGGTTACCACAAAACCTCAGACTTTTTCTTACAATTACAACGGATATGTTTCAGTTTTGGCTGGGGATGTGCTAGAGCAGTGGTGTGATTCTGAGTTAGTAAAAAATCCCGATCACATCCCGATTAAGACCTGTTTATCCTACCAAAATGACACGAAAAACCCACAAAAAATCCCACCCAAATATTTATAACAATAACGATTTTTTATAAAATTTTTGAACAGGCCCACCTACTACTGAACACCGTGAGTTCTGACGTCTGTATGATGCGCCAATATGTAAAGTGTCGCAGTAACATCTCATTCATAGTTAAAATAGTTTTCGTGATTCTCGTCCCCGTTCAGATAAAATTTAAGAATGGCGTCGCCTAAAAAAAGAGAAAAGAAGAACGAATATAAATTCTGATGCGATGGCTGCAGCCATCAAAGAAATTCAAATCTCTATTGTTTAAAGTTCAGTGAGTCATTGTGAACTATTGATAGAATAAACTTTTTATAAACTCTCAAAAACTAGTGTTTTTACTTTATTTTCTAATTTTTTTCAACGATTTGTTTTAGGTGTTCAGTAGCTGGGCCGATTTTTTAAGCGGCCGATTTCGAGACTTTTGCTAGATCGACTGCCAAAATTATAATTTTTGGAAATTTTAAATTCTGATAATAATTCTTGTTAGTTATTGAACTTAGCTTCCAAATGAAACCAAGAGCTCTGAAAAATTATGCTTTAAACCAAAGGTATAACCTCCAAGCAGAACGTGTTTAGTAGGCGGGCATCCTCCCCTACATTTTTTTAACATTATAATAATTTTATAGTTTAATAATGTACATAATGAAGTTTTTCAATAAATATACAAAATTTCATACAAAATAAAAAAAAAATAAAAAAAAAAAATACGAAAAGTTAAACACTGCGTTTTTTATAAAAACTCTCTTAAGTGTATGAATTAATCGTTAATTTCTTTCGTTGCATCAAAATGAAACTGAGCTTATGTTTTTGTTTTTAAATGAGGATCTTATTTTCATTAATTTTAAGCCTCTTGAATATACATATCCTTTTTTTACATATATAGAATCAATGAGACAGCAATTAAACGAAAAATTTGTTTTGCTAATTTACACTTTAAAAAATTATGATTCAGTAGAAAATCCCACCTAAGCATCTGAAATCCCACACGTTCTCAAATAGGCCAAATATCCCAAAATGAGCCCGAAATCCCACCATATCACATCACTGTGCTAGAGGTCAGAGCTGCCAGATATTCTGAACCCCCCGTCCCCATTTGACATGTCTAAAATCCCCAAAATCCCCAAACTTCTTCGAAAATCCCCAAATTTCTTCGAAAATCCTCAAATTTGAATAATAAAAATTACAACTAGAGATCACTGGTCCAAAACTTCTTAAAACAATAAAATAAACATTAAAATTTACCCAAAATAAACCACATATGCAACTGTTTTCTTTGCCTCTTAATTATATTTAATTTTCAATCATAAATGAGATTCTGTGAACAAAATCAATAAAATATTTATTCAACTTTTCAAATGGTCAACATTAAAAAACAAAAATGTAAAGAACTACTAAGGAATGAAGGATTCTATTAAAAAAAGCTGTATTTGAAAAATACAGTAATTTTTCACAACTTTTATATTTTTAGATATCGATGGCTTCATTCCAGAGTAAGCTAAGTCTAGAAAGTGAATTTTGCAGGAGACGCGTTCAGAGTTTATTTGGAATTTCTTAAAAGCCGTATAAGATATAACATTTTTGTTTACATCAATCCGAATTAAAAAAAAACAATCTCCTTGAAAACATGCTAAGTTGACCGGAAGGTGTATCTAGAATGACAACATAAAGCTTATTTAGAAAAGTACCTTCCGGTACATTTACTATGTTACGACTTATCTTATCTTAATAATAAGAGCGACGGGCGATGTGTGCATATTTTAGAGCTAAAATCAAATAATTAATCTATATTATTTTACTATCAAATCCACTTTGAACAGATATTTCAAATCTGTATTCATATAAATATTTTTATTGTAACCCATTTCTACTAATCTATAAGCTACACCTTTATCTGATATACATTCTAATTAAAATTCTAGAAAATTATTATTCTTATAAAATTATCTGATAACGACGGTATATAAACTGGATACAAAGACAAGAAAGGTCCAACGTGGATTATCGATTACAGAACAGATTCCTCTGAATAGACTAAAATACCGCCAACTTTTTTAAGTTTCAAGAACATAGCTACTACTACTCAGGTTTGAAAAATTACTCTTAAAATAGTAGGGTATATAATCCTAGTTTAAAATTATATAAAGAGATACATATATAAAAATCTAGAATTAAGCCATTCATTTTGTTTTTGAAATCCTTACAAAACAAAGAGAACTCGATTTGTTTTTATTAAAGAGAAAGAAGATAAGTAAAAAATTTAAATTGCTGAGGAAGATGATCACTAGGAATAGTTTTGCATTAATTATTAAAAATTTGTAAATTTTGAGTTGTAACTGCTTTGTAGTTAGGGTACGATATCACCACTTGAAATTGACAAGTATTAATTTCCATTACAAACTTTTTATATAAAATTTTGGTTTTTTTAATAAAAACCCATTAAAAAAATTTAAAATAGATTTTTCTTGAAAATCCGACGTTACAAAAAGATATTCAATAACTACACAAATATAATTTTACAGTATGTTGTCAACTGTCTGAAAGACGTCAATTTCATATAAATTTTTTTTTTTAATTAATTTGTAAATAATTTTTGAGTTAATTGAATTTTTGCTCTTTCTCCTCTGAAATCCCCAAAAAATCCCCAATATAGGCATGGATATCCCCACCAAATCCTTCATCCCCAAACAAAAATATTCGTCCCCAAAACTGATTTGAAATCCCCAAAATGGGGACAAATCCCCATATCTGGCAGCCCTGCTAGAGGTTGGTAAACAATAAAGTTAAGAGTTATTTCTTAACTAAAGCTTTATTTAAGAGAGAAATATTTCATTATAATTTCGTTTTATTGCTCTCAGAAATTCTCACATTTTTTCTCAGCATAACAGATGTTTCCGAAAACGGATAAAAACTCTGTTGACCCGAAGCGTGTGTAACTAACAGCAGCTGGTAAAACATCGCATTCTCTGCTATTGTGTTGTAGAGGATAATTGTTTAACAGTAACTGCGGCTGTTAACGGTCTGCAATATTAATCTGCCAATGGAGTTGCTGTCGCGGATAGACTTTATTGCATGCATGAATTGTGGTTGTATTGTCTGAAGCGCACTTTTAGGGTGCATAAATATGTAAACAATATACAACATAATTGTTATTTTTTTCTGATTTGAACAAAAAGCGGAAAATAGAGTAGAAACCTTTGGAAAAGTATATAAATGTTGAGTTAATAAATGAGAATGAATGCCGTCAGGTTTAAGATGAATGTTTTAGAAGCGCATAAGAATTTAAAAAATTTTACAAAATTATAAAAATATGATTGAAGAAGATATAAATCATCCTTTATTTATACTGCAGAGTGATTTTGCTATCAAAAATAATAACATAAAAGATCTGCTTTGAAAGATTTGTAATTTCCAGCCAGTGAGGCAATTTCGGTATTTTTATAAAGATTATTGGATTCATCGGAAATGTTCTAGGATATCTCGGGCAAGTGATAGCTGGTTTAGGAATAACACTGTTTGAGTCCGTGTCTTGACCCCACTGCAATTTTACCTCGTTAAGCTTTTCTTGTCAGGTATTGTTTCGTATCGATTCTATGCGTTTAATTAAGAAAGTTTCCCACCCTTAAATCGACTTTCGTTCTTGCAATTCATGATATAAATCCATAAAAACCATAAAAAATTGATTTTTGTTCATTTTATTCAAATAAAAAAGCAGTAATTTGCTACAAAATTGGAATACGTTCGATCATGATACAATAACAAGGTAGGGTTGTTTTAAAATAGCTGCTCAGATGTGAAATTTTACACAACAAATTCTTAAAGCTGTACGTGTCACAAACATCAAACGATAAAAATAGCAACAATTAGAAAAAAATCAAAATCAACAGCTGACTTTTGATACTTAGCTCACTTTGTCTTCAATACGTATGAACCTTCCTTGTTGTTCTACTATGATCAAGGGCGCATAAAATCTTTTAATCATTTTTAAACTTCTTTCATTTATGAAGCCCCTTGAATAGAGGTTTTTATTGTTATTAAACGTTTTTAAATAACATTTTTCAATATTCATTAATTCATAAATTTTTCAGAATATACAATAAAAGTTCATTCGAGCAATTTTCTAAAATTCGATATAAATATTTTTTTTTTTATTAAATTTATGGAGTTGTTTACAATGTCAAAACGTTCATTGTAACAATTGTTACTGAAAAAATTTTAATAATTCAGTTAGGACTTCAGTTCAGTCAATTCTCAAGTTTTTTGATAATAGTGAATAAGTAGATATTTTTTTATTGCATAGTTTTCGGCACTAACTGGAATTTTTCGCTGCACTGCTCTGTTTAACCAGCCATAAGCCATACACACATAAAAAAAAATAAGAAAAAAAAAATTGTGAAGCCCTCAGGGAAATTTCACAAAACATGCTCGTGTATTTCATGTCCTTCCATGCTGGCTACTACAACAGATGGCCACAGAACAACAAAGTACTTGAACTGCTGACTGACATCAAACAACAATAACATGAAAATAAAATAAATACATATGTACATATGTATGTAGAATAAAAGCAGCAAGAAAAGAAATCAAATAGAAAAACGTTAACATAATTTTAAATAAATCATGAAGAGTACTCAATAGGAGATATTTGCATTTTATATGAGTTGATTTGAGCATTACATTGTTCAGAGTTCGAATTGATATTGTTTTTTGTGTTGTCATGTACAAATGTATATATATATATAAATATATTTTTTTTTTGGTTTAAAAATGGATTTATTTGCATGATTATTGCACAGACACTGAATTGAGAATATTATTCTTTACAAATAAAAATTGATTAAAAAAGTATTAATAGCTATAATTCAATAAAGTAGTAAAAAGTAGTAATGAGAAAAAAAGTAGTAAAGATGTAAATGCCAAGATGTCTTTAAATTATATGCGCCCTTTTATATCTAATCGCCAGAAGCAGAAAAATTATGCTTCTGAGTTTAATAAATAAAATCACAAAAATCAAGCGTTGCTCAGAGTATCGAACTTTGTGGTATCCAGAGCAGGTGGAACTCCGCTACCCACTGTTTGCCACTAAAAAGAAAAGTCGTAAAATTCATTTTTCATTTTATGTTTTTCGCTTGCTTTAAGCAATAAAATATTAAATGTCAAGCAATTTGACATTATAGCTGGCAATCAATTTTTTTTATTATAAATGGTTAGCTTTCGAAAGTTTGTCTTTCTGCCTGTTATGTAAACTTTGCTAACTACTAAGTTTTATTTAACATAAATAAACGACTATTGCATAATGATTAAATTCAATTATTGAAAAAAAAAAAATACAAAAAGTAACCAATAAAATTTTATTCGAGTGTTGCCTTTTAAGTCTTGCGCCTCGACAACACTAAGCATTGCCGTATAAATTTTGACAGTTCCATTCAAAAATTTAACATTTTCTAGCGCAAACGTACTCACAACGTTTTAGTGTATGTGCTCTTATTGTTGTGTTTAAAGTGGTTTGAAAATTGTATTTGAACAAAAAAATGGAATTAACACGTGAATATTTTCGGGTGATGGTTTTTTTTTACGATTTTCGACGTGAATTTCCAAGAAAAAGAATACATCGATCAACTTTGTTCGACTTTTAGTGATGGAGCACCTCAAACAGCAACTATAAAATGCTGGTTCAATGAGTTTGAGCGTGGTCGTCATTCTTTCCAAGACGTATTTCTTGAAGATCTTTCAAGAACGGCTGTTGTAGCAGAAAACATCGAAGCTATGCGTGAAATGTTGTTAGCAGACCGACATGTGACATAGTACCTTGAGATAGAATCATCTTTGGATATTAGTGGGTCTAGCATACAATCGATTGAACATGAGCATAAAGGCGTCAGGAAGATTTGTTCCAGTTGTATAATACCACATAATTTGACGGTTGCTCAAAAAAAAATGGCTGCTCTTGTCGAGTGATCCAAGAAAGTAATGAAAAATTACAGTTGGAGCTGGTTCAAAACAAATCTACGACATCACCATAGGTGACAAATCATGGATCTACGCTTATGAGCTCTAAAGATAGCAGCAATTCGGTGTTTGGGTCTTTAAAAGTGAGTAAATCCCGATAAAAATTGTTCGCGGACGGAGAACATCCAAACAAATGGTTTTTTTTTTCAGAAAAAACCGGTCATTTCGCAACTGCACCACTTGAGAAACACAGAAATGTTAATGCTGAATGAAAAAACCAAGGAAAAAAAGATACCAGATGCAGCTTTTGGTTCAAGGGACGCATGAGCTACACAAATTGCAGTTAAATCAAATGCGCCAAAAACGAATAAAACGTCTTAGATTATCATTGTTGGAGATAATCTATATAAAATAAATATGTATATGAGTTTTTATATTAAATCGCATTATACAAAATGTTTAAAAACAATAATAAAAATACAATAATAATAACAATAACTATAATTTAAAGTCATATAATAATATTATTACTTTACGCAAATAGTTAATAATGCGAACAATAAAAACAAAAAATATATATTGTTCTTTATTCATTTTAATTGTAAAAATGAATTTACACAAAACAAAAAAAAAAAAAAATTAACAACAAATTGACGCCATTCCAGTTTGTAAACTTTCAATATAAGTTTAAAAATTAAGAGCAATATAATTATGTTTAGATGACTTTTGATAAATTTTTATTTATAGTAAAATTATATTGATTTAAAAAAAAAATAAAATTAATGTTTGCCATTTTATTATTTTAACTCTTATATACTTTAATTACTATATATATATGTTACATTATATAATTAATTTTTTCTTATTAGGATAACTTCCGTATTTAAAAAAAAAAAATGCAAAATAATGATAGTGAAAAAGAAACACTAAAAATGGCGAACTTTGAAATTTCAGTAGCATCAAAAATAGTTGATGAGTTTGATGGAGATAGCAAAAAACTATCAACGTTTTTAGGCACAATTGAATTCTATGCATCAACGCTCAAAGATGATATTCAGAGAACTCAATTGCTAAAATTCATTCTAGCAGCAAAAGTCAGTGAAAAAGTAAAAAATAGATTGCTACCAACTGCAATTCCAAATTCAATTGAACAATTAAAACAAATACTTATAAAAAATTACAAATTAAATAAAAATCCTTTGATATTGCAGAATGAACTGCATCAAATAAAACAAGGAGCAATGAACGTCACTAATTTTGCTACTAGAATAGAAACAATAATAGCAGCTCTAAATAATATACAGATATCAACTCAAGGAGAAAATTATAAAGAAGTCATCATAAAATTAAATGACCAATTAGCGGTCAATGCATTTAAAACAGGTTTAAATGAGCCTTTCAGAAGCATAATTCTTGCAGCTCAACCAGATACATTTGCTAAAGCTTTAGAGATTGCAACAGAAGTAGATGGTAACACAAGTGCAAACTATAATGTAATGACATTCAGAAATAGGAATGATTATAATAATAGAAATGGAAACTATAATAGGAATAGAAACATTCAAAATAATAACAATAATAACTTTAGGAATTATAATAATAGGAATAGTTACGGTTCTAGAAATAACAATATCAACAGGAATAGCAATAACAATAACAATGGCTATAGGAATTACAATAATAATAGAGCTAGCAATAATAATAACTTTAATAATAAACCGTCAAAACTCGGGAAACGTATCAATCCCCGGCAACCGGGGTTAACGCAGCCTAAAAAAAACAATAAATATAGAATAAGCTGTGTTAGTAATAATTTTAATACAAATGTCATTAAAGTAAAAATAGGAGATAGAAATAATTTAGTAACCTTACTTATTGATACAGGTGCGGACATATCAATAATAAAAAATGAGAAAATTAATGAAAATGATATAAAATCGTCAAATCAAATCCAAATCACAGGTATTGCAAGCAGACCATTAACCATTCAACAACAAACAAATATAAAAATAAAACTCAACGATGGAGAGATCTCACACAGATTTTATGTCATACAAGAAGATATTGACATAAATGCAGATGGAATACTTGGAAGAGATTTCTTAATGAAATATAATTGTAAAATAGATTACGAAACATGTGTTTTATCCATACACACCACGGAAAACCAAGAAGATATTCCAATGCACGTGACATTGCCAGTAACAATATCAAATATTAATATACCAAGAAGAAGTGAACTAATAACAAATATAAATGTAAACCTGGAGGAAGACAGTATAGTACACGCATCAGAAATAAGAAAAGGAATATTTATAGCAAATGCAATCATACCAGCAGATGGAATCAAGCACGTGAAAATACTGAATACAACCAATAATGATATATATTTAGATAATTGCAATTTAAATATAGAGCCACTGAAAAATTTTAAAATACTGCAGTACAATGCTTCAGAACAAAATAATGAGAATCTTGAAATTCAAATAGATGGAAAAGATGAGAAAGCTAAGCAAGAAGTAATTAACCTATGTTACAAATACAAAAACGTTTTCCACAATGAAGGAGATACACTAACAACAAACAATTTTTATAAACAGCAGATAGACTTAATTGACAACTCACCTGTTTATATAAAGAACTACAGACTTCCGCAAACACAACTTCAAGAAATAGAAGATCAAGTACAAAAGTTACTAGAAGAAGATATCATTGAACCATCATTCAGCCCATACAATTCTCCACTTTTAGTTGTACCAAAAAAATCAACAGATGGAACAGCAAAATGGAGACTGGTAGTAGACTTTAGGGCACTAAACAAAAAAATAATTAATGATAAATTCCCGCTGACAAGACTAGAAGATGTACTAGATAAGCTCGGAAATGCGAAATATTTTTCCACGTTGGATATGACAAGTTCTTTTCATCAGATACCACTCATCAAAAATTCAAGAAATATGACAGCATTCTCAACATATTCAGGGCACTATCATTTCAAACGTTTACCATTTGGATTAAAAATAGCAACAAATAGTTTTCAACGCATGCTTTCAATTGCATTAAGTGGACTTCAAGAATCAGCATTTCTCTATGTAGATGACATCATTGTTTTTGGATCAAACCTGAGACATCATAACAAAAACTTGGAAAGAGTATTACAAAAATTACAAAGGTACAATTTAAAACTAAACCTCAAGAAATGTGAATTTTTAAAGACAGAAGTTGTATACTTAGGACACCTGATAACGTCCAAAGGAATAACAACTGATCCAGCTAAACACAAAACCATAAGGGATTACCCAAAACCAAACAATGCTGATGATACCAGAAGATTTGTAGCATTCTGCAATTACTACAGAAAATTTATTCCAGATTTTGCAGAAATTGCAAGACCACTAAATCAGTTGCTAAAGAAAGGACAGCTTTTTAATTGGACAGAAACATGTGAAGCAGCATTCAACAAGCTAAGAGAAAAGCTAATATCCCCACAAATATTAGCATATCCAGATTTTGATAAACCTTTTATACTGACAACAGATGCATCACAATTTGCTTTAGGAGCAGTACTATCTCAAGGTGAACCAGGACACGACAGGCCAATTGCCTATGCCAGCAAAACATTAAATAAACATGAAGTAAATAAGGCAATAATAGAAAAAGAGTTATTAGGAATTCACTGGGGAATCAATTACTTCAGACCATATCTCTATGGAAGAAAGTTCACGGTATACACAGACCATAGACCATTAGTAAGTCTGTTCACACATAAGAATCCATCATCAAAATTAACACGAGTACGACTGGACTTGATGGATTATGACTTTGATATAATTTTTAAACAAGGCAAGATGAATACTAACGCGGATGCACTATCTAGAATAAAATTAGATAGCGAACAATTAAAAAATATGATACCTAAAGAAGCAAATATACAAGTATTAACACGGGCGGCACATAAAAAATTAAACAAGCATGCATGTACAAATAAAAGAATAACCGGTGATGAAAATAAGAATAATGCGCAAATGAGTAACCTGAATAATAATGATAGATCTCAGCAAGTGAAGAGTCATGAACTTCATATATGGGAAGCTACATCATTTTCAGAAGTAAGACGTCTAAGAAATTTAAAATTTATATATAATGAAAAGGCCAAAAATATGAATAATAATGGAGCAAACAACGTTCTTGAGGTGCATAACGAAAAATCTTTACCAGAGTTAAAATTGGTTCAGAGGAAGTTTACATCAAAAACACAAGAACAAAAAGATAATATAATTATAGCTCAAAATAAAGTTCATGCAATACTTAACGAAAAATCTTTACCAGAGGTAAAATTGGTTCTGAGGAAGTTAGTATCAAAAGCAAACGAACAAAATATAGAAATATTAGCGCTAGGAAAGAATGATATCATATTTAATATAATAAAGGTGCACCAATTGAAAAGAATATTTAATGAGATACAAAAAGATACAAAGGAGAAATTAAAAATTATATTGTATCAGCCCCCGAAACAAATAACAAATAAAGCTGAGCAGCTGCAGCTAATTAAAGAAAATCACGACTCAATATTAGGAGGACATATAGGTATTAAAAGATGCATCGCGAAATTAAAACAAAAATATATATGGAAAAATTTATCAAAAATGGTTAAAAACTACATAAACAATTGTAATTTATGTAATGAAGTAAAAATAACAAAATATACTAAGGAGAAAATGTGTGTGACGAATACACCAACAACATCATTTGAAACAGTAACAATGGACACAGTTGGACCAATGAGACCCTCTAATGGATACCGTTATATTCTAACAATACAATGTGAATTGACAAAATATTTAGTTGCAATTCCTTTAGAAGACAAAACAGCGATTTCTGTCGCAAAAGCTATTGTAGAAAAATTCATTCTTAAACATGGATGTTTTAAAATACTAAAAACAGATAAAGGAACAGAATTTACAAATGAATTACTACAAAACATATGTAAAGAATTAAATATAAAAAAAAGAACGTCAACACCATATCACCATGAAACTGTCGGAACAGTTGAAAGAAATCATAGGGTATTGAATGAATATTTAAGAGGAATGCAAGAGAATGATAACTGGTCAACTTTACTACCGTACTACACATATTGTTACAACACAACGCCACACTCAACAACAACGTATTCTCCATTTGAATTAGTATATGGAAAAATTTGCACGCTACCTGGTGAGATTTGGAACAACAACAAGAAATTATATGACTTAGAAGATTATTTAACAGAATTAAAAATTAAATTAAAGTACGCACATAACAAAGCTAGAGAATATTTAGAGAAACATAAAATAGATATATCAAATAAAGAAAATAAGGCAACAAAACACAAATTTAATGTAGGAGATCTAGTATATTTAAAAGTAGGAAATAAGAAAAAGTTTGATAGACCATTTAAGGGACCATATGAAATAATTGAAAGAAAAGGTCCAAATAGTGTAATAAAATTAGATAACAAAACATCTGAAGTTCATAATAATAACATAGTATTGTCAAGAACATTAAGTTAAAATAAACATAAAAATCAATGTTTAAATATAAGAATTAAAAAAAAAAAGTACTGACTATTCACATCTAGAAAGAAATAATTAAAATTACCTTCAAAATAATCTTTATTCATATTCAAGAATTATAAATAAACATTATTCTTTTTCAAAAGGGGAAGGATGTAGTGCACATGTGGCTAGCACTAACCTACCTCAACAATAACATAAACACACAACGCTACAAACGCTCTACGTTGGTCTCATTGCATACCTGCAGCGAAACCAAAGCATGAAGCGCAAGCAGTGACAAACTCAAGTGCTACTAGCGGCATGATTCATGTTACACATTGTGAAAACAAATCGCTGCCGAAAGTTAGTCATTGGAGTTGGTAACCTGTAAGTAGGTTGTGATGGATATTATTACAAACAGATGTGTAAGTAAGTAAAAAGTAATAGTAAGCAGATGTGTAATAATTGTATTTAGATTTCTTGACTTTTAATTGTATATGTGTAAGAACATATTTAGAATAAATGTTATTTTGAGTGAAAAGAAAATATTGTCACTTTTCACTCAAATTTTTATTATAAAAACCCGAGTTGGGGTTAAATAAAATCAATTCTGAAAACATCCAGAAAGAAGGAAGTTTTTCTTAAGACTTAAGCCTTGTGGCTTTTACAATACTAAATTGTATTGAAAATCTGCCTTTGTGGCAGCGAATGAATAAAGCCTTGCGGCTATCATAGAAAGGCCTTGTGGCCAAAAATCCCCTGTGTCCCCAGATAGGGAAGTTAGGGTAATAACATATATTTATATCTTTCAAAAAAACTATAAATATAATAGTACACAACAATTTTTTTGCCGGAAGTCTCCGGAGAATTGAGGAAAACCAACCACAGAAGGAAGATAATTCTCCATCACGACAATGCGAATTCCAACACATCAACTCAAACAAAAGAGTTTTTGAGCACTAAAAGCGGTGGAATTGATGGGTCATTCGCCTTACAGTCCCGACTTGGCACCCAATGACTTCTTCCTGTTCCCTCACATTTCCCGAACAGACCGGGTCAAACATCTGGTTTCGGAGATACCAGCTTCAGAGTGGCAAAACTATTTCTAAAATTGGATCAAAGACCCCTTTTACATTGATCAAGAATTGAAAGCAATTTTTGTGAGTTTGTAGGCTAATTGCGGTGAATTGACTGAGAAGAAAGGGCGAAAAAATTGACGGTACGCTTGTACCGCCAACTTTTTGGGTTCAAAAGAAAATGTCAAAAAAATTGCTTTCCAAGCCTTGACCCATGGTAGAATCACAAGGATCACAAGGATAGAATCAAAAACATTGTTAATAAATATATAAAATGCGGAGGAAGTGTTCAATTTGCAGAAAAGCTTGTAAAAAGTTTAACCTTAAATCAACTGCGAAAAATAAACATAAAGAAGCTAGAGATGAACAGCTGATTTTGACAACTAGCCCACTTTTCGCTGCTTTCTACTCCATTCTTTTCCGAGTCGGCCCTACCTTATAATTCTACCATGGTCTTGACCAATGTAAAAGGGGCAAAACGAGTGCAAAAGTACAGTGGCTCACAGCTTATTTTATGCAGTGCATACTTTCAACTTTAAGGCTCTATAACAACGAAATTAAGAGGAATTTTAAAAAGAATGTGATATTATTTAAAAGAGGAAGAAGTTTAGTTTAACAAAGAAATTTCATTAATTGTGAAACTAAACATTTAAATAACTTAAAAATATGAGAACAAAAAAACATGGTAAATTTCATTTCAATGTTTATTTTATGCAGTCACGTGTGATTTTTAAAATTTTCATATTAATACTATTATTCAATAATTTTAACCCTTAAATGCCCAGTGTATCTTTTTGGATACAAAAGAGAATATAAGCTATTTTTTTTTAAAATATTGCAAAAATTAAATTAAAATGCTGGATATGTAGTTTCACTCAAAAAATTTGCAAGTATAAAACAAAAATTTAATTATTGACATAACTTTGTTGGTTTGGGAAATATTGACCGTCAAATTCGAAAAATAGTTTGTTTTTAATTTTTACGGAATGTTCGGTTTTTGACATGAAATATCTTTTAAACTATTAACAATTTTAGAGTAAAAAATATTACTAGTTAGTCTAGTTATCATAAAAATTTTTCGTTTTCCACGTTTTTCCTTGAACTTCTTCAACCAATCTGATTGATGGTATACCCACTGTATCTTTTTGGATACAACCATGTTTTCTTTAATAACTAGTAAACAAAAATTTTTTCCGAAAAAATAAAAACGGGGTCGTGTTCAGGGGATCATTTAGCACAACATATGTTTTTTTAATGAAATCGGCGTTGTTGGGCATTTAAGGGTTAATATTTAGTATGATATATTTTGTTGTCTACAACAGATCTTAGGTGATTTGGTCTTGATGCGATCAGTTTTTGTAAAATAGTCGACGAAATATTCTCCCACACCGTTTTCAGTGCCTCTATCTGGACGTTTTTGTTTGATATTTTTTGTTTCCAGATCAGAGATCTGCATGAATGGATTCATTTGCTGTTTCAAGTTCCTTTCATTTTTCAACTCCCTGTAAGTCGAGGCAGGCAAGCAAGAAGTTTGCACGAATCATAGGCAGCAAAAATCAAGTCGGCAAATGTAGAAAACTTGAAATAAAGAAACTTGAAATGTACCTACAAATCGTTTATTTTCAAGTCTGTTTATGAAGTTCGTGGAATTAACTTGCAACTTCGTTTCTCGAGTTGAGAAAACAGTTTAACTTTAAAGAAGTGTCGACCACAACAATAGCTTTTGTCTCATTTACTCTTTCGTGTACACGCAAAAAGACAAAGTGTTGCTTTCTGCGGCAACGCAGTCGCATAGACTTGAAAACAGATTTGAAAAGTAGAAAGCTTGATTTTTTCTACCAATTAATATAGGGTAGAAAAAAAATAGAATCAAGTCTGACTTATGATTCGTTTTTCAGAAGCAAGTCGTGGCTTGTAGGGTAGAAACATATCAAGTTTCTACAAGTCAAATCGAAACTTGATTATTTTCAAGTTACTTGATTTTCAATTGACTTGTTGCAGATCTCTGTTCCGGATATTATTTTCTTATATAGACCACAAATTTTCAATAGCAGTAAGGTCTGGCGACTGAGCTGGCAACGTAATCAAATTTTGGCAGTTGTATAATACTGTCGTACTAAGAAAGAAAGTCACATCTCCATTTTAGTAGTTTTGAGATATTTTGCTTTAATGTTTTTTATTTTTCTTTTTTTGCACTGGAAATAGTAGATGTGACCATTTTACTGAACGTTTTTCAGTCTTCTCAGAAGTCAGAACTCATTCACGGTTCCGAATTTGCCCTTCTCTCAATTTTGGAATTTTGGCGTTTGTGACTTTCTTTCTTACGACGGCAGAATAGATGGATTTGCACAATACCCGCTTTGTGCGTTTAGTTGTTATTCTGATAAAATCGAAAATTCGATTTTATAGCCGGGGCCTCGGCACACTGTAACAAATTGATTTTGAAGATTTAAAGGTATTTAAATGTATCCATTGTTGTTTCAATAGACACCAACATTCCAGAAGGCCCAAACTATGACGCAGCCAACTCCATGTTTCACTGTTGCTTTCATGTTTTCTTTGTTGATCACTCCGTATTTGGTTTTCGCCCCACATCTGAACCGAATATGTTGAATTTCGATTCCTCCGTGAAAATACCTGAATTCCAATACTCTGGAGCCTAGATAACATATTCTTTATCATGAATGAGTCTATATACCCTGCTTTTGGGGCTGATAAATGGCTTGTTTCGTTCTACTCGGGCATGAAAATTCTGGTTGAGCAAGACACGGCAAATGGTTTTCACACTACACTGTTTGCCCAGGTCAGCTTGAACTTCAGAAGCCAATTTCGGGATTGAGAGTCTCGTGTTGGACTTTATTTTCCATACAATATGTCGCTCGTCGGTTGTATTGAATATTTTGTTTGATGCTTCTCTGTCCTTATTGTGCAACTGATTCTCATGGACGAAATGCTTGAGGATCTTTTAGAATCTACTTAAAATGTAAAGAATAAGAGAGATTTTAGTGTATAATAGAGAGAGGCAGTATCTGAAGCGAAAAGCAATACAAAATGGAATAAATAAAGTTTTCTATAAGAGTGAGAACGTTCAGCTGGTGTTTTAGTAGTTTTCGAAGGTCTCCTAAATTTTGTCACTTCTTGAATGCTAGATTGCATTTGCATAGTATACGTTGACGGAGCCTCTGAAAACGAAGGTAATTCTGTTTGAATATTGTCTCCTGCTTTCTGAAAATCATTGCTGCTATGTTGAGTGAAGGCCTCGTAAAGTACCGAACGTTGACTGTTATGGATATCAACTTGGTTGGCTTCAAAATTTTGTTGATATGATGTTCTAATCACCATACTCTTATTATTAATTGCAGATCTAGCTGCGGCTGCATTCTTAAGAGCTCTACTTCGCTGTCACGAATGCTCTGCTCCTGTTTTCGCTGCTTTTCTTAGCTTCGGGACGTTCTTTACTTCTCGACTTCCTGGGTGTAGTTTTGTTCTTTTCTTTGGCATGGCAAAAACTATTCGGCATCTTAACTGGTTGTCAATATGCTCTTTCAAATTTAACAAATAAATTTTCCGTCCATGCTTTTAGGCTGAAAAATAAAAGTTTGAAAAGCATTGGTTTGTGTCTGTGATATACTAGAAACGGAACAAAACGCGTATAATATTAATTGAATTTTTTTTTGCATATTTGAAACCATCAATATAGCATAACGCTAGAACGTCAGACTCCTATTCAATACTTGCGACAGTTCAAGGTTCAATGCCTGCTTGCTTCAAAAACTTTTATGGTAGGCAGTGGAAATTTTCATATAAATATTTGCTTTTGACATTATTATAAGCTTCTCGAATAAACCGACCTTGAAAATGTTCATATAAACTGAAAACGTCACGAATAAGAGACCTTGAAATTTAACTTGCCGCCAAGAAGTTTCACTTGAAAAATTTGACCTTGAAAAATATAGGTAAAGACGATATGTTCTATGGATCAATGGCTATCAGAAACCATTGGAGTTTTTTTGTCGGTTATTTTTTTGGTGTCGCATAGGGTTATTAATTTTTTTTAATTTTTTCTAATAAAAATAATTTAAAATTTGATATTTGCTTGCTTTTATTGTGACTAAAATGATTTTAAAATTGGTGCTGAAAAAAATTTTAGTAGCTACGTGCTTGTGTTACTTCTTAATTTGACATTTTCGAAATATTTCTTCCAGACTGCTTTAACCGCATGCAAAACAATTTTACTTGATATCGAATTTCTCCTTAATGCCCATTTCCTTGATGAATGTATAGAGTGAAAAAGAAAATTTCGCAATCTAAATGAGAATAAAAAAAAAAAGAAATTCACACTTTCACAAAAAAGTTAATTCACACTTACGCTTAGAAAACTATTCAAAGTGATGGGAAATAATTTGCCAGCGTTTAGCTCCATGCGTCGCTGCGATCGTTGTATCAAGAATATCAACATCTTACGATAGCGTACATCTTGTGCCATCCAGTTGGAGTGAAAAATCACCTCACTCAGCCGATCGCTATCGTCCATCAGGCATTGCGAATAGTAACAAAGAGGAAAGATTTCTGTAACAACAGCCAGAATGTAGAAGCAGGATGCAACACGAGATGAGAAATCGGTGGCGAAGAGTAGAATATTTATCAACGTGGTGCCGAGAATGGCGGCGGTAATCATGAATTGTATGAAAATTGTAATTGATATGACGGGCCGAATGATGTCATAGAGTCTAAAATTAAATGTCAAAGGCATTGTTAAATATTTACTTACTAGAAAAGAAATAAATTAGAATTAAATAGATTTAATTAAAAGTTAATATTTTTTGTAACATATTTTAATTAAAAGTTAAAAAATTTATTAGAGGATAAAAAATTTCAGTAAATACATCAATTACTTGAATAGAATATATCATATGTCATCCGGTATGGAACCCAGGTATTTTGACTGCTTTCTAGAAAATGACTAACGAATAAGAGGGACCAGGGAATAAGAAATTCTCTTGCCTCTGACAGAAGGAGCAAAAAACAACGAGCAGGGTATTATGAATAACTCCCCTTTTACACTGGTCAAGAATTGAATTAAAAGTTTTTGACATTCTCTTTTGAACTTGGCGAAAGTGTTCTTATTAGTGAATTCGAACTTATAACTTAATTTAAAACTAATTTTTGGCTTTAAAAAAGTATTATTAGAAAATATTCACCAAAATAACTCACTAAAATTGAAATATAGAGCGCTGTCAAAAACGCGAATATAACAAAAGGAACATGAACAATTTACGGCAAAGCCCAAATCACCACACTTTGCCCACAAATTGTGAAAATTGAATACATATCTTAACCATTAAAAAAGGTGACTAAGAAACAAAGAACAACGAAGCAAGTTCAAGAAAAAAGGAACAAGGAACAAAGTAGAATGGAACAAAAACCAAGATTTCAAGCACCTAGTATAAAGAGCAAAGAATTTAGAGCACTTAACAAGATTTAAGAAAAACGTAATAAAAAGGAACATCAAATCAGGCACAAGGAAAGTTTAAAAAAGACAAATATACAATGAGCAAGCAATAAAACTCAAGGAACTGGGAACAAGAAATAGAGGAAAATTGGGAAATGGAAAGTATTTCATTGCATGTTGTACCTTTACATGCAATAAGGTGAAACATACAATGAAATAGGAACAAAGTTCAGAAAAAGAAAAGAAAAGGGAAAGCATACCATGAAATAGAAATAAATTTTAGAAAAAAGAAAAGAAAAAGGGGAACATGGAATAGGGAACAGGTGGGGAAAATAACGACCAAATCAAATAAAATAAGGTACAAATAGGAACAAAGTTCGAGTTCAGAAAAAAGAAAATATAAAGGACTAAAGAATATGAATAAGGAACAAGAAACAGGGAAGGAGGCATAAGAAGCAATAAATACTGAACACGGATCAAGGAACATTGAACCAGAAACAGGGAGCAAGAAACAAGGAATAAATAACGAGTAACAGGAACAAAAATTAAGAATAATTAACAAGTCACGATGCAAGTCAAGGAACAAGGAACAGAGATAAGGAGCAAGGAATAAGAATAAGTAAAAAGGATTATGAAAAAGGAACAAGGTACAAGAAAAAAGAATAAACAACAAGGATTAAATAATAAAAAACAAGGAAAACCTAAAATGAAGCAATAAACGAGGCACAAGGAAGAAGTTACGATACAAACCAGGAACAGAGTACAGATAATAAGGAGCAAGGAATAAGAACAAGAAACAAGACACAAATAAAAATGAACAAGGAACAAAGCTCAAGGAAAAATTAACAAAGGACAAGGGGCAAGAAACAATTAATAAAGAACAAGGAAAATATATCAAGGAACAATAAACGGGGAGAAGGTATCATGACCAAGTAACGATACAAGCCAGGAACAGAGCACAGAGATTAAGGAGCAAGAATAAGAACAAGAAACAAGTCACAAGGAAAAATAAGCAAGGAACAGGGCACAAGAAAAAATGAACAAGGAACAAGGGACAAGGTACAATTAATAAAGAACAAGGAAAACATACCAAGGAGCAATAAACGGGGGACGAGGCACAAGGAACAAGTAACGATACAAGTCAGGAACAGATATCAAAGAATAAGGAGCAAGGAATAAGAACAAGAAACAAGGTATAAGGAAAAATGAGCAAGGAACAGGGCACAAGGAAAAATGAACAAGGAACAAGGGCAAGAAACAAAGAATTAAGACGAAGGAATAATGAGCAAGAAACAAAGAATAAGGAAAAACGAACAAGAAACAAGGGACAAGGGAAAACGAACAAGGGACAATTGGACAAGGGAAACGACTAGTGAAAATGAAAAAGAAACAAAGCACAAGGAACGAAGCAAAATATTCAAAAAACAAGGAATAAGAAATGGGGAAAATGTATCAAGAAGCAAAAAGGAAAAGAGAAAGAAAAAGAAAAAGAAACAGGAAAAAGGAACAGGGAAATATGATCACGGGATATGGATCAAAGAACAAGGAACAAAGAACAAGGAACAGGCGACAAGAGCCAAAGAAAAAGGAACAAAAAACAAGAAAGAAAGAACAATGAATGAGGAATAATGTACGAGAAACAAGGAACAAGGAATGAGGAATAAGGAACAAGGCACAATGCTTCTTCAAAATCAATTTTTTTCTTAAATTATTTTCTTTCTGTTTAAGCAAAACTATTGCATGATTTCAATAAAACAAATTTTATGTGTGTATAATTCTTATATATGTTTTAAATCAGTGGCGGATCTATAAGGGGGCTGAAGCTCTTTCCAAAATGGAGAATTTTTTGTTTGGAAAAATCTATATATACAGTCTGTTAAGTAATATCGTGTAATAGTAATAGATCGTGAATAGATCGGTAAATAGTGCAACCCTGAAATTTCGTCAACAAGTAGACATAACCTCTGCCCTTGCTTGTCGCACTAGTAAAATAGTTAAATTGGTGGTCGAAAATTTATATGAAAAGTGTGTTCGGCATAATGAGCGCTGCATACGCAGAACGCTTCGAGACAGTTTTCCTCTGCAACCATCCAAAAGGACCATCCTCTGCAACCATAGGAAATGTCCTATGCAGCGGCGGCAAAGTATTTGAAAAAGTCAATGGCCTTTGGCCAGAAATGGGTGCAACGCTTTACGGAATCTAAAAACGTCGATGACCTTCCCGATCGTGGCTCAACAGAGAACGTGACCAAGAAGGATGAAAAAATTATAGTGAGTTTATTTTCACGGAATCCTGGCTTAAGCTTGCGTCAAGGGCAAGCGAAATTGAGACAAAAAGGTCTAAATATATCGCACGTAGCTATTCGTAACCTTTTGCGTGCAAATAATTTGAAATGGCGAAGCACAATGAAGAAACCACTGTTGTCCGAAAAAAACGTTACTAAAAGAATAGCTTGGGCAACAGAAAACATTGATCGCGATTGAAGTAACGTACTCTCCTCCGACGAATCTTCTGTTTAGGGTTATTCGATCATACCCCGGGCTTGGTCTTCCTCGTCAAGTAATTTTTTCCAGCGCACCGTTAAACATCTCATTTAAATTCATCTTTGGGGATGCTTCTCAAAAAAGGGTTTCGGCACTTTACACCTCCTTACCGAGAACCTTAATGCTGCCAGAATGGTCAAAATTTATGAGAAGGCTTTATTATTGACTGACCAAATGCCAATTTATAGTAAAAAACGAAGACTGGATTCTGCAGGAGGATAATGATCCCAAACACCTCAGCCGCCTCTGCACCGACTGGGAACGCGAAAAAGGCATCGTCACATTAGATTGGCCTGTATAATCACCTGATGCTAATCCCATCGAATACATCTGGGGCTACATCAAGCAGAAGCTTCGAGGAAGACCCACCTTTACTTTAAAACAGCTTTCCCAAGAAACTCGACGCATGTGGATAGCTCTTTCTGTCGAATATGCCGAAAATTTAGTGGAAAGTATGCGGCGGGGATGTCAAGCGATTATTAACGCTGGTGGTGATTGGACATCTTATTAATATGATTGCGTCGTGCTTCGGAACATGTATAATGAATGTAGGTAAAGAAAAATTTTCTTAAATAAATTTTTAAATAAATTATGCCGTACATGCTCTTACTTAACAGACTTCAAATAGGCGTAGGCAGAGCAGTTAAGAACCATTTGCTCTTGTGTTTCTCAACCGATTTATGTATAATTTTTTTTTTAAATCAATAAGAGTATGAAGAAGAAGTGCACCGAATATCTATTGTGGGCGTGGCACATCCCATACAACTCAAATTTTCGAAATTGAATAGCTTAAAAATTATAGGTCACACAGCCTCGGAAATCGGTATTCGATCTCAAATCACACAAACCATTCCACTGGTTACATTTTATGGGCGTTAAAGAGGGGCGTGGCACTTTTCAGCAGCCCAAATTTTCGAACTCTAAGTCAAAAATCAATGAAACTCGGTAGGAACATCCTATGCAATCGTGTTCTTCAACTGAAAAAAATTGAACGAGCATTAGAAGAAGAGGGCGTGGCACCACCCATGCCATTCAAAGTTTTTATATCGAAAAGCCTTGGAAGAAAATGCCATATAACAATGAAACTCAATATGGAGTTCCCACTTGGTGATATCCTTCTACTAGAAAGTATAATATGGAAAATAGGGAACTGGGATGGGCATTGGACAAAGGGGTGTAGTTCCGCATATATAAGCCAAATTTTTGATATCGAATAGCTTTGAAAGTAAAAGTCACATAACATAGATACTCAGAATGGAGTTACTATTTCTGCTGTTGGTACGTATGGTGCGGTATGAGTTCCGTTACGGTTGCACATGAGTGAAGAAAGAAAAAAAAAATGTTTTCAATAGCAATACAAAAAAAAATCAATTTTTAAATGGAAGAATTTCGACCAAAGGCGATACTAGTATTAAAAAAAGCCCTAAAATCCATTTCAGCCCCCTCCCCCCTCTGGCGAAACCTACATCCGTACTGACTTAAATATACCGAATATATAATATACGGAACTCAATAACTCCATATAGCTTTGCTTAACTATGCTCCTGCTTCCCGTCCAAACTTACTTCAATAGATTCTTGTGATCGATGATGCACAGCTTGAGTTCTTTGACATTTTGTTGCAAGCTTATCTTAGCGTTTGAACCCAAATTCTCGATACGTTCTAGAAATATTTTTATGTGTGCCCTGAGAATACACACATAAATCACCGCATACGAATCGTCCACCACCTGCTGGAAGCAGGCAATAGCAACCAGTATAAACTCCAACAAAGATTGGGCAACAAAATTCAGTCGCGATGCACGCCAATCAAAGAATGGATTGAACACGGCATATGGTGGTCTGCCCATCAGCACGGAGCCCAGAAATGTGCTAGTGGCATAGCTCCAATAGGCAATGGCGAAGAGAACCACCAAACGGCGACCAAGTTTTACCAATTGCACCAAATGCGCAATTTCTCGTGATGTACCACAGCGAGCATCCAACTTGTTGAGCACTGTATCGCTGGAGCGCAACTTCTTGAGCAGAAAAGCCATTATAATCAACTTGATGCTGCAGCCGGCCACATTTATGGCCACTTGAAATGAAGTCAATAGATTACCGATTTCCTGTTCAGCACCCTCCAAGTGCATGTAGCTTAGCGTAAAGGCGAGTGGCAAAAAGAGCGTTACCAACGTATTAACCAACAGCGAATAGAGCACATAGACGACTCTATGTTGTTGCGGCATACAGACACCCAGGATACAGAAACCTTTGTACAGATAGTCGGTGGCCTGCACAGTATGTGGAAATTGATCTGGACAGGAATATCAAAAAGATAAGAGTAACTTAAAATTGCTTTCAACGAGCAAAATTTTACATTAAAATGAAAAAAAAAGAATTTTTCATTACTTCTTATTTTGGTCCTAACGTTGTCTTGCTGTGCTATGTGCACTTCTTGTTCCTTGCCGCTCGACTGTGTCGACTGGACAAAGTTTAGTGTTGCTGCTACCAAAGCCGACGCCATCGTAATACTTTACGTTTTTGACTCAATGTCAAGCAGCTCTTCGTATAGCCAGGTATTTATAGCAGCTTAAAATCCTTTTGTGAATTTTAACTTAGCTTTTGGCAAGCATTTGTGTGCGTTTTCAAGGAAATGCATTTCCCTTTGTAGATAATTTTCTTTAATATTTTTGGCACTCCAAAGTGTAGGTACACTTAAAATATTCAAACAGTTTTTGACATTGGATTGGTTGAGTACACAAGCAAGTGGAAATGAAGTAAATATTTTTAAGATTTTTAGAAGTTTAGTTACATATGTTTGTGTTGCGTATATTTTGATCCCAAGATCGTAAAAAACTATCCCAAAAAAACAAAAAAAAAAAGTTGAAACCTAATGTTGAAAACAAACGGAAATAGACCGTTTTAAATTTTATGACATTTTTGAGTGACAATTCAAAATAGAATTTCTCAGGATCTCTCGAGAAGAGATTTTATTTGAAATTTTCTAACAGTTTTGAACTGTCTATACATCACTGACAGTGACACGACATTTAACAAGTGAAAACTAGGAACTAAACAAAGCTGACATATTGAAAAATCACAACAAAAATATTAAAAATTTCGCTGAGACAATTAGTAAAGTTTGTACACCCTTATGTCATAATCAAGCGCCCAGCTATAGTGAATTTAATCAATAAATTCTGACGTCTCGAAGAAGAAATGATGTGAAGATACCAACTTCTGGTTTGACTTGATCGGTCGCACAGAAAATATTTCCGCTCTAGCTGAGAGTGTGGCGGAAAAGCTAGTTTTATCCATTTCGAGACGATCTAAGGGGGCTCACAGACGATCACAAGACTGTAGCATAAATATCTTAGTTAAATGGCTTACAAAGACCAGCTGACACTACATTCGCTGATTAACTTCTTCATTCTGTATCACGAAAAAGCACACTAACGATAAACAAGACACGAGAAGCATTTTTAGTAATAAAGCCCATTTAAATCGGTCTGCCTTTGTCATAAAGCAAAATTGTCGTCCCATTTAGGTTTCCAAAAGCCCAAGAGAAATTATGGACCTACTACTCAATCAACAACAAGTGACAGTTTGGTGCGGTTTTTGGCCCGTTGGCGTTATTGGATCATATTTTTTCGAAAACGATGCTGGCTCGGGCATTACAGTGATTGAATTGCTAAAGGGAACATTGAAGGCTGACTTTTTTGGCTCGAAATTGATGCTGTGAAAAGCGTTAATTTCCAGCAGGATAGCGCAACATGCCACAAGTCGCAGAAATATGGGCTCTACTTTATTGTGTGAAATTAAGTCATCTACTCGTCATCTGATTTGGACTGGTGAGGTCCAAAGTCTATTTTGAGGTCAGATTTCTCCAAAGTCTTCGTCAATGCTCATCAACGTTTTAAGTGCTTAGAAAAAAAAGCACATCTGAGCTGTTACTCGCGAAATAGAGCCGCAATTATACGAGAAGGTGATGATAAATTTCAAGAAAAAGACCGTTCATTTGAAAAAAAAGGAGGACTATGTAGCGTTCTATTAAAAACCTCACAATCTACATATACTTCGAATCCGAATAAAAATAACCTCCCTTTGCACAAAAAAACTGCGTTCTTCTCTTTATTTATATAGAAAAGTCTTGTTAAAGTCCTAGTACAATAAAAAAAAATTGATTTAAAATTGATGATCATATTGATGAAATGAAGAATGCCGAGACATTTTATAATTTCACAAAATCGATTCCAAACGTCCTTTCTGTTTGTTTTTCCAAATGGTCAAAAGAATTTTATGGTAAGAAAGCTATTTTTCCAATTTATAGTTATGGTTATGGTTATGGTTATGGTTCTGTATAAACTTTTGGTTGTGATAAAGCATATGGTTATGGTTGCGGTTACGATTATGGTTATGTTTGCGGTTATGGTTGTGGATATGGTTATAATTATATTTATTGTTTTAGTTGTAATGATTTTGCTTCGAGTTATGGTTATGGTTGTGGTTGCGGTAGTGGTTTTGGCTATGGTAAGGGCAATGGTCGTAACTATAATGATGGTTATGCTCAAGGATATGTATATGGTAAAGATTATAGTCAGCGATAGTTGTTATGGTTTTGCTATGAGTTATGGTTATGGTTATGGTTATAGTTATGGTTATGGTGATTGTTAAAGTTATATTTATGGTTATGGTTATGGTTATGGTTATGGTTATGGTTACAGTTATGGTTATGGTTATAGTTACGTTATTGGTTATGGTTATGGTTATAGTTATGGTTATGGTTATGGTTATGGTTATGGTTATGGTTATGGTTATGGTTATGTTTATGGTTATGATAATGGTTATGGTTTTGGTTATAGTTATGCTTATGGTTATGGCTATGGTTATGTTTATGGTTATGGTTATGGTTATGGTTATGGTTATGGCTATGGTTATGGTTATGGTTATGGTTATGGTTATGGTTATGGTTGCGGTTATGGTTGTGGTTATGATTATGGTTTCGGTTATGGTTATGGTTATGGTTATGGTTATGGCTATGGTTATGGTTATGGTTATGGTTTTAGTTATAGTTATGGTTATGGTTATGGTTATGGTTATGGTTATGGTTATGGTTATGGTTATGGTTTTGGTTATAGTTATGGTTATGGTTATGGCTATGGTGATGGTTATGGTTATGGTTATGGTTATGGTTATGGTTATGGTTATGGTTATGGTTATGGTTATGGTTATGGTTATGGTTATGGTTATGGAAATGATAAAAGTTAAGGTTATGGTTATAGTTGTGATAGAGGTGCTGGTCAATCGTCTCACAGGACCAAGGTTTGAATCCCTGACGAAAATTGATAGTTTGTTGGTTCGATTTGAATTCTTCATAGATTTATTGACGGATTTGAAATTAAGTATTTGCATTTTATGAATATTTTTGATCGGCGAAATATCAAAAGCTTCAAATTTTAGGGAAGGATTTTTCATTTCAGGCATCCATTTTTTATTGTTTTTTTAGTTTTAATTTCATTCAATTCAAAGTTTTTGCCTTGATTTGGAAAAATATATTTTTTCGCTGTGTACATAAATTGAAAATCATTGAGGGAGAATGGGAAAGCAGAATTTGTGTCCTGCACACATGCTAAAGTTTATTCAGAATAATTAAAACTTTGGTTTGAATTTTTAATTCAAGCAACTAAGTCACACTTTGTCGCAAAAGGATTTTGAATAATGAATAAAAAATAATCGAATAAACTCATGTCATATGGACAAATTTAATTTTGCAGAATTAAATTCTTTCTCGTAGAAAACTAATTAGTAGGTATATGTGGACTAAAAAACTTTTAATTTCATTTGAAATTTTCATTTGAAAATAACGTTTAATATTTGAATAATTTAAGGTTTTCACTAAAAAAATTGCATATACCATGCATTTAATTTAATGTGTTCTTTATTTTAACTTACCTTTTGTTTTAGTTTTCGTAAGCCGACAAACTTTCTTTTAACATTCTAGCGCGTTTTTTCTTTGTTTGACACTTCCTTTCCTTCCTTCAAAAGACCTTCCAACACAGTTTCCTAGTTCTTTAAGTTTTGACCAAAATCCATTTCCTTGATAAGCGTGTAAAGTGTAAAGGAAAACTTTGCAATCTATAAAAATAAGAAAGAAGTAAAAATAAAACAAAACCATCACCCATAGTTCGATAACTACGACAACTACATACATGAAGTGCAACAAAGTACAAAAGAAAAACTGTGACCGTTACTTACACTAACATTCGTATTTAATGTGATGGGAAATAGCTTCATTGCAGTCAATGTCATTGTTTTTTGTGCACGTTGCATAAAGAATATCAACATTTTGCGAAAACGTTGATCTTCATGCACCCAGTTGCAGTGGAAAATGGCCAATGGCAGCTTTTCGCAGTCCTCAATCAAGCAGGTGGCTTGATAGCAACACGGTGAGGTCTGAACGAGAACAGCAGAAATGTATGCGACAGATGCTATTTGGGCCGATCTATCGGCAAAGATGAAAATGTTGATCATAGTTGTGCCCAATAAAGCTGCAGTGATGACAAATTGCACAAATATAGTGACCGATATTACGGGGCTGACGATGTCCTGCAAGCTGAAAAAAGAGATGGGTTAATTACCAAATATTTCAAAAGAATTTTTCACGATATAGGTATGTAAGTCAAAATAAGTATATTTAAAATAAGATTCTATATCAAATCATAGTGAACTAAAGTAAGGCAAGCGAATTTCTTCTCAAAGCTTTGTAGGCCATTTAAATTGAACAGTTATTTTTCCAGAAAACCTTTACAATACACTCTACTACTGTCTATACTGTACCATTTATATCACTATACATTTATGCCACTATCTAAGTATAGACAGTATATACAATATCTTTACCACCTATACTATCTACAATATCTATACTATCTTTACTATCTTTACCATCTATATTATTAATATTATCTATACTTACTATATTATCTTTACTATCTATACTAACTGTACTAACTATACTCACTATACTAACTATGCTAAGTATACTTGCTAAACTTACTATACTAACTATATTCTCTTTACCATCTATACAAACTATATTCACTATACTAACCATACTAACTATACTTACTATACTAACTTTACTAATTTTATAACACATACTATCTACGCTATCTATATATCTTTATTATCTATTATATCTATATCATCTATTCGATCTGTACTATCTTACAATGTATACTATCTATACTTTTTATACCATCTATACTATCTATACTATCTATACTATCTGTACTATCTATACTATCTATACTATCTATGTTATCTATACTTTATGTACTATTTATACTATATGTACTATTTATACTATCTATACTATCTTTACTATCTATACTATCTATGCTATATGTACTATTTATACTATCTATACTATCTTTACTATCTATACTATCTATCCTATTTATAAGATTATCCACCATCTATACTTTCTAAACCATCTTTATTATCTCCACTATCTATTCTATCCATACTTTTATACTTTCTATAATACCTACATTCTTTACACCATCTATACTATCTATTACTCTTACTATCAATATCTAACTCACTGGTAGATGGCATCTAGAATATAATTGAAAGATATCATATGACTACAACCAATAGCCTCTAGAAAATTTTTTTTCTAGAGCTTAAATTACCTTTTTAAGTTTCATTAAAAGAATGAAATAATATAAAAATTTATTTTCACTCGTGAAAGTTGTTCTGGAATTTCTAGAAGAGTGAAAAATAGACAAAACATAGCGGTATGACTTCATAGCAATTTTTTCTATCCTTTATTGAAGCCTTGTGGCCGATTTTATGTTTCGATTTATTGGTAAAAGAAGACTTGTCCCTAATCAACACATTTTATTTTTGCCTTTCTGGCTTCCTTTTCGAGAAAACTGGTCCTTTTTTATTTTTTGAGGTTATGGTGTCATAAAATTCCGAAATAATATGTGCAAATCTATTTCCTTGATTTCCTAAGCCTGCTTAAATTTTCTGAAATTTTTCAACTCGATTGCTAATGAACTTGAAATAAACTATTCTGATATAGGTTATATTGAGGTTATGCTGTCATATCGAGTAGACCATCTATTTGTACACCCCGATATTGGTTTTCGCTTACAAATCTATATTTTTCACTTATGTTGCTTAAATACCATTTTATGTTTTATGTTATCTGAATTTCAAAATTTCAATTTATGTCACCTGAATTTCAGTGGATTTATCATAATTTCAAATCAAATTTCTGAATTTCAATTAATGCTTTCTGAATTTGAAATTAAGTCTCTGAATTTCAATTGAAGTCTTCTGAATTTCAAGTAGAAATGCTGAATATCAATTGATGCTTTCTTTCAAACGGAAATTCTAAATTTCGATTGAGTTTTTCTGTATTTCAAATAAAATTTATTGAAATTCCTGAATTCAAATTGATGTTTTTTGAATTTCAAATAGAATTTCTGAATTTGACTTGATGTTTTCACAATTTGAAATGGAGTTTTTATGTTTCAATTTATGTTTTCTGACATTTGAATGGATATTCTGAATTTCAATTGATGTTTTTTGAATTCAAAATGTATATTCTAATTATCGACTGATGTTTTCTTTCAATTGGAATTTTTGAATTTCGATTAAAGTTTTCTAAATACCATTTGACTCTTTTTTGAACTGCAAATGGAGTTTCTGAATTGCATTTTATCTTTTCTGATACCAAAATGGAATTTCTGAACTACGATTGGCTTTTCCAAATGAACTTTCTGTATTTAAATTGATGTTTATGAATATCAAAAAGAATTTCTGAATTTCAATATATCAATTATGTGTTCTGAATTTCGAGTGGAAATTCTGAATTTCAATTTGTATTTTCTGAATTTCAAATGGTAATTCTGAATTTCAATTTATGTTTTTTCAAATGAATTTCTGAATTTCGATTGATATTTTCTGAATTTCAAGTATAATTTTTCTATATCAATTGATGTTATCTCGAATGAAATTTTTGAATTTCAATGTTGTATCTAAATTTAAATTTTATTTCTTAATTTCAATTGAAGTTTTCTGAATTTCAAATGCAAGTTCTGAATTTAAATTGATGTTTTCTGAATGTCAATTGACTTTTTCTGAACTACAAATGGAATTTCTGAATTTATTTTTATGGTATCAGATAGTAAAATCTTTTGCATTTTGATTGATGTTTGCTAAATTTCAAATCGAATTTCTAAATTTCGATTGATTTTTTTTTAACTTCAGATGAAATTTCAGTACTCCATATGTTGTTTTCTAAGTTTAAAATGAAGTTTCTGTATTTAAAATAATTTTTTCTGAATTTAAAATTAAATTTCAAAATTTCAATTGAAGTTTTCTGGATTTCAAAGGGAAATTCTAAATTATCAGTTGATGTTTTCTGGATACTAATTGACCTTTTCTGAACTGCAAATGAAATTTATGTCCTTTCATTTCATATTTTCTAATATAAAATAATTTTTTATTGAATTTCAAATGATATATCTGAATTTTGATTGATTTTTTCTGAATTTCGAATGAAATTTCTGGATTTCAATTGATGTTTTCTGGATTTAAAATGGATTTTGTGAAATGCAAACGAATTTTCTGAAATCTATTCGATCTGTTCTGATATTAAAATTGAATTTCTGAATTTGAATTTATGTGTTCGGAATTTAAAATGCAATTTCTGAATTTCAATAAATGGTTTTTTGAATATCAACTAATATTTCTGAATTTCAGTTGATTTTTTCTAAATTACATTTGCAAATGGAGATAAGCTTAAGAAACTGGGAAATGCAAGTTTAAGCAACAAATTCTTAAGGGAAAAATTAATTTAAATTTCACTTTTTCCGAAACTTGTTTGAGGTAGAAACCAACAAATCTTGAAAATTGTATTCTGACATTACTATTTCCCCTTTTCCGACCTACCTTTTGAGACGAAAAAGACATTGGCATCGTTTGGGTTAATATTCAACGTAATTTGCTTAAATTTAAAATTTTAGTAATTTTTGTGAGCGTTGAAGAACTACCCACCCACCACAAGATTTCAACGTTTTTAAGTTTGCACACGCAACATACATACTCACTCCAACAAATGCTTATGGTCCACTATGCACTGCACCAATTCGGCATTATTTTCATCCTTGCTCTTGGCGCTATCGGTGCATAAGCGCTCTACACGTTTCGCCAGCATTTGCATATGCATGCGTAATATATAGATATAGATAACGGCATACACATCATCCACCACCTGATGCAGGCATACAGCGTTTATAAGTATGAATTCAATCAAGGATTGCAAAATGAACTCCAAGCGAGATGCGCTCCAGTCGAGAAAGGGCATGTAAATCATATACGGTGGCTGTCCCATAGCCATTGAACACAGGCAATTACTCGTTGTATAGCTACCGTAGGATATACAGAATATAACGAGGAAACGATTGCCCATCATGGCAGTTTTATGTATTTTGTCCATCTCGTCGGGAGTAGTACAACTCTCGTCGAGAAAATCCATGAATTTCTCAGCACTGCGTAGACGATTCAGGGACAAGGCAATGGTTATTAATTTGACTGGCAGACCAAAAACATTGATGGCCGCCTGCAGTGATGTCAGCAGTCGACTGGTATCCATGTTTTTGCTGTCCAAAAAGTAGCTCATATTGAAGGCAAACGGCATGTAAAACAGAACGGTTATGTTGATCACCGCCGAGTATATATAGTAGGGAATGCGATACTTTGTCGGTGGATTGATGCCCAAATAGGTAAAAACTTTAAAAAGATAAACAACAGCATCGTGCGTAACCATCTTTTCACCACGACCCCAAAATTTGTCGAACATGTTGTTGCTCGTTAAAATTTAAGTTTAAATAGAGCTTTAAAGCCAGGAAACCAAGATAAACGTGTCGTATGCAGCGAATTGCTCACTTGTGTAAATTTTACCTTAGCACTTGTATTTAAAGATTTGTTTTTGGCACAATTTGCTGGGTTATAACTTTTTTGCTTGAGTCTTAGGCTTAATTAGTAGCTTTATAAGTTAACAACCATCACTTTTGGGCTGGGTTATTAATTAAATTTATTCTGCTGGAAAACTTTCAAGGTTCAAATAACTATTATTCATGACTTAATGTCACAATATTACTTTATTCATTATAATATTCATTTGTGGCAAACGTGGGTAGTTGAATGCGTAGTAGTGTGTTACCCGTGCAATGCTTTTGATTCAAAGGATCTCGAGTTCAATTCCCAGCAAAGTCAGACACTTTTTCATACAGAAATTGATTCTATGTGCGGAAGTCTACTCTTCGAAAATAGATATCGAAAAATCTCAGAGAGTTAATAATGCCATTTAATGCCATGACTTCACAGAGAGTTTAGTTGGAGTTCAACCATTTGCAAATTTACACCATTTTTGTACAATTTTAGAATAGCTGTTTCTGACAATTCTCACTACAAAATTGTTCAACGTTCCTTGTCATTTAAAAAATTGAATCTGAACGTACCTTTTTATATGAACATTTGCATACTTTTAGGCATTTAGGCACATTGCGTTTTGATAACCACAGAAACAAAGTTGAGTTTAGTTGAGTTTCATTCTGCAAAATTGTTCTGGGAAACTCAAGAGTTTATTTTGCGTTCAATGGCAAAACTCAACTTTGTAGAAGAAACTCAAACTAAACTCTCTGTGTAGCCATGGCAATAGAGCCTGAACAGAATCAAAGCGATTGGCGACATTTTCAACCAATAGAATGCATGAAAACTTATGAACACGTCCGAAATCAAATTGCTGGTCTTCGATCGCGACGAACATTCGCCAGATTAAAATCTATTCTATTTTTTCTCTGGCGACCTGGCGATCCTCTCTTTGAGCGGTGTCAAACATGATAAGTGTTGCTGTATTTTTCCTTATGATGGGGTACGTTCAGTGCTATTTTCTTAAGTTTTATTGTCTTCTGACATTTGTTGCCTGTGTTTCTGTTTTATTCATGTCAATTATGCATACACAAAACAAAACATTCTGAGAATTCAGTCTCAATAGTTCGCCAATCGCTAATCGCTTTCATTCTGGACGTGTTCTGAGCGATTGGCGAGAAGAGAGGATCGCTTGGATTGATTCTGTTCGAGCTCATACTTTGTCATTTAAAAAGTTGCATCTGAACGCAACTTTTTATATGAACATAAGCATACTTTAAGGCATTTCTTAAATTGCGTTTTGATAAACGCATAAAGAAATTTGAGTTTAGTTGAGTTTCATACTGCGAAATTGTACTGGGGAACTCACGAGTTTATTTTGCGTTAAATGGCAAAAATCAACTTTGTACTAGAAACTCAAACTAAACTCTCTATGTAGACATGGTATAATGCTATTTTAACTAGGGTGAGTGAAAATGCAAGACTAGGAGTCGACATAAAACTTAAAATTTCGGTTCTCGGTCATTTGGACTGGGTGCAAACATTTATTGATGCAGAACAAATGTTATCATAAAAAGCTCGTTTAAAGTCCAGTCAAAGGCTGAAATGACTAAAATTCAGACACACCTTAAACAATATTTAGAACAAAATTGGGAAAAAGATATGGGCAAGAAATGGGACAAGGGATAGAACAAGGTCTTGGACACACTAAGAACAAAATCTGTTTCAAATATTAGGAAAAGAAGTGGGACAAAGTTTAGGAAAGGCATTCGAACAAGGATACGGTTAAGAATTTTAGCATGATTATCAGGAAAATATAAGAACAAGAATGGAGTCCAGTTTGGGAACAAATGAAAGTATAGGGACAAGAATAAGGACCAATGTAAAGATACCCAGTCGCGTCAAAACCTACGGGTATTTTTACGATACAGCAAACTCATTTTTTTATGATTTTAATAACGCAGTCGTGGTGGCCATGGCGCAGTGATCAGAGTGCGTGACCCATACTCCAGAGAACCCTGGTTCAATTCCATCAGACACAGAAAGATTTTTCAATTAAATTAACTTTTATGTTCGGCGTCACCTCTCCGCAGACATTGGCAAGCCTCAGAGGGTAAATAATGCCATGTAAAGCTTCTTGAGAACATGCACATTAGCCATTCGGAGTTGGCATAAAACTAGTACGTCCAGTTCCCGATCAATTGTGTTCAAACATTTAATAACACGCACAACACAATTTGATCATAAGAAGTTCGATCAAAGTCCTTTCAAGGGCTGAAATGACCAGTTTATTTATATTTTTTATAACGCAGTTGTGGTGGTGGTGGTTTGAACGCATACTTCAACTCATGGAATATCCCCCTATAGTACTTACAGACGCTTTTCAAATTCAAAATAGTAGTATGGATGAGGCATATCATCCGAGGTTTAAATTAAAATTCAAAAGGACTGCATGTAAATATGAACAACTTGTTTTTCAATGAATCTTTTGCATTGAGAGTGCATTGTGATGTTTTTGGATCTCTTATTTGTTTCTTGGCCCACGGTGATGTTATTGACCTCCCAAGAACATATGATACTTACCAGTTTTTCCTCTATAGACAATTTTCGAATAACAGGGATATAAAATTCACAATGTTACGGCGTCGTTCACCAGTTCATCAGCTGTTATCTGTTCGAAGTACAAATTTCAAAAGCACGAACGAACAGTGTTTTGCACGAAGCGAGTGTTCGGATAGGCATACAAAATGAGGCCATAAATATAACTTACCTTTCAGTGGCAAAGAAAGTAGCACCAACTCTCCTTGTTGGTCCGGAACCATTCTGTGGGATAAGCATAGGAGTCCTCTCTCTTTCAATAAAGAAAAAGGAAGAAAAACAAAAAGACAAATACTGGAGAAACTTACCCGGGTTAAATCACTCTCAACTCCTCTTTAGGGCATACAACCTAAAAAGAGTTTCAAAGAATGCATGAAGCTAACAAAGAATGATCTAAGAATTATCGCAGGACTGCTAACAGGTCATTGTAAGTTGAACTATCACCTTACAAAACTGGGAATCCTTAGTGATGGATGACACATGTAGGTTTTGCATGGAGAACAAAGAATCTGCGATACACGTCCTAGGACAGTGTCCTGCAATTGTTCAAGCCCGACAGAAATGTCTGGGTTGCCACAAAATATCAGATAATTTATTAAAATCAAGATATATATAGGACATATACTAGGATTTATCTCAGAGATTGGACTAAAAGTGGTTATTTAAGTCCATGAAGGGGAACAATAGATCTTATGGTGGCACTTCAAATCCCAATAATAATAATAAATAATACCTTTCAGTGATGAACTCATTTTCAGCAACTGGTTGATTTTTCGACGGGTAAATTTCACCTACTTTAAGAAAATTTTATCTCATTTCTGTTCAAGGATCGTGATGGGCGTAAAAATAAAGCTAAATTATTGGTTTTCAAAATATGCATCACTCACCATGATTGGTCCGTTTTTACCTGATCTACATACACTTGACTTTCCATGAACATTTTTATGAACTCTTTTTTAATTAAATTATAATTAATATTAAAATAAAAAAAAACAAATATCGAATGTCGAGGAATTCATGCCAAATACTTTAACTTTTCAAACCATTCATCATCTGGCTGCCATTTCCTGCATATTCATCACATAGCAGAAGGACGCGAAGGTGCATGGTCGATTTTTCGGCCTGAATGCAAAATTTATAATTTCAAATTTTATTTTTTGACAAATGTCTGTCGTATAGCATTGCAACAATAAACCTGTTCAGTACTGTCTGTTAGTAAATGGCCGGAAAGGATATCATATGTCAAATGTCAAATGTTGTCATTGCACATTGAATATTTAGTGCCATTTTGTGTGCAGCTGCTATTTGATTTCTGGCATCAACAAAGAAAGATGCGTGGCTACGAAAAGAGATATTCGCTTTGCATATTTTTGCTGATTAATTCACTATTCATTTTTTTCCGTACTGCAAAACAGCTTTAAGTGATATCTGTGCATGATTTAGTTTTTTCAAGTGTCGGTGTAATTTACGAGGGCAATTTGATAAGACAGTTACTTTTTGAATAAAGGATTTTTTTTTGGCAAAATAGCATTTTATTTGCCAAAATAGTCACCTTTTCGATCGATACATTTAGTAGTCCAGCGTTTCCAATTTTTCTATTCCTTCCAGTTAATAGGTTTAACAAGGTCCTCAAAATAGGCGTTGGTTTCAGTGATGATATCTTCATTCGAACGAAATCTCGAACCGCCGAGCCATTTTTTCAGGTTTGGATATAGGCAATATTCGCAGGGGGCTAAATCTGGACTATATGGTGAATGGCGAATAGCATTTCGTAGCTCAATTTATAGATTTTTGCATTGGCCACTACGGACGTGTGCGTCGGTTCGTTGTCATGTTGGAAGAGCACTTTTTCTTCGCCAAATGCGGTTGTCTCTACTTTAAATCAATGTTAAATCTGTAAAACAGCTGTGAATAATATTCGCCAGTGATCGTTTTACTCTTTTCTAGGTAATCGATGTGAATGACCTTGTTAACCGATTGACCCACCTTTGCCATCTTTGGCGTACGTTCATTAGGAGAAGTCCACTGCTTCTTGGTCTCTGGTGTGTTGTGACGTTTCCATATTTTATCTTCAGCTACGAAACGGCCCCAAAACTCCTTTGGAATGCGGTTGAACATCGCCAAGCACTCCTTCAGGTCAAATGGCTGCGCTTATGGTCGAGTGCGAGCATTCTCGATACCCATTGCGCGGATAGGTTTTTCATGTTCGAATATTCATATAAAATGTGATGTACCCACTCAATTGAGATGCCTAAAGCTTCAGCCACTTCAAAGATTTACATTCTTCGATCGTCTTTTATCATTCTATGCATTTTATCGAAGATGTCTGTCGTAACGACTTCTTTTGGGCGACCTGAACATTCAGTGTCACTTGTGCTGGCACGACTACAACGGAATTCAGTAAATCGTTACAATTGATGGTGCAGAATGGCCATAGTATGTATCAAGCCTTCCCTTGGTTTCGGTGACGCTTTTTTACGCAAAAAAAAATGCAAGTATGTCAAACTGAATAGAAGTTTGAAAGGAAAAGTAGTGAAAATACATTGAATTAAATCAAAAAAAGTTTAAAATGAAATTGCAGGTTAATAGTTAATGGTTTTACTGATATTGCTTATATTTCTGACTTCTTTTCTGTCAATGCTTTGATGCCTGCAAAAAGCTAAAAGTTCGCAGACATGCTTCAGCATCATGCATGCGTGCATGCTTTTGATGTGAGCCACTTCATAACAATATGTATATTCAATCACAAATGTCAGATGGTTGAAGCTTGCATGCCTCCTATGTGTTTCGACCTAATGAGCCGTTAGACCAAGAAAAAACATGCACTCGTTTCATGGGTGGCGTCGATTTGCATAATTATGCCGTAGAAAATTATCGTGTAGGCATTCTCGGAAAAAGTTTGGATTAACTTAAGTTCGCCTTTTCTAGGACTTCAACTTCTTACACTTTACGCGACTTCAAGAACGTAAGTGAAACAGCGATTATTTATTTATTTTTATCAAAATATATCTAATTTTATTTTTATAATTTTTTTAATATACATGCTCGATTTATAACTTCTAGAATATAAATAAATCCTATTAAGTACTAAAGCTAAATTTACATTTTAATTATAGAAAGATTTACATATATATTTATATGTATATATATATATTTAAATATAAAATGATAGAGTTAGTAAAGCAGTTTAATGGAAATATTTTGCCAGTACGTTAGTTTAGGACTAGATAAAGAAGCGGCTAAAACAAGGATTATTGTTAACAGAAAATATACGCATTGATTACAAAATTATCGATTATAATATCGAATTAACAGCTTTAAATCATGGCAGGTTTATAATTTAATATATATAACTATTAAGATATAAAGCAAATTAACTACTTTAGCTCAAGCTATAATTGTACATTAACAGAATACATATATGCGTTTATACGAGTATAAAAGTACAGGCTTTAAACTTCAAACTCCATGTTTTATAGTCTAAATAAAAGTATTTAAAAACAAATTCAATCTTTTAGTCTTGAAATTCAACTTTGATAACGTTATTTTTTTAGATCAACTCTCATTAGTCACCTGACAGATAACTGTTTGGAGTCAAGTCGTACACTCCAACCTCAATTGATGCGCGTTGCATTGCGTTGCGTTCCAAGCGCCACGCAAATGTTCTATGAGCGCTACCCAAACTTAACGTTGCTTGAACTTCAACAATCATTAGGCCAAAACACATAGAAAGCATGCATGCCTCAAGCATGCATCATGCCTGTGAAGCATGCTTGGTTAAAGCACATAGAAAGCATGCATCGCTTATGTGATAAATTTCAAATATGTTAAACTGAATAAAAATTTTAAAGAAAAAGTAGTGAAAATACATTGAATTTAATCAAAAACAACTAAAAATGGAATTGGAGGATATTTTATGCTTATTGGTTGTGTTGATATTGCTTTTATTTCACACATGTCTATTGTCAATGCTTTGATGCCTGCAAAAAGTTAAAAGTTCGCCAACTTCAGGCATGCTTCAAGCATCATGCATGCGTGCATGCTTTTAATGTGGGCTTCTTCATAAGAATATGTATATTCAATCATAAACGTCAGATGCTTGAAGCATGCATGTCTCCTAAGTGTTTTAGCCTATTGACGACAACAGCGACATTACGACATCTGTTAAATTTTTTTATATGTATTTCTTATGGAGAGCATTTGATGTAATGTCACAATGTCGTGTTGTCGATATATAACTATTCCTTATTTGACAGCTTGTCGTTGCTGTCGTCGTCAATGTGTTCAGTGCATGAGTAGGCTTCGTACAAAATGTATGTGCATAAATCAATTTTGACAGTTAACAGACGCAAGCGCAGTAATTTAGGTTGGACTGTTATATACAATAGAACGAGAGTATAATGCGAGATATTGTAAGAATCTCGCACAAGCTGTCAAATAACTTTCATTAGTCGAGTTCTTATATAACAATCTACAATGAATTGCGATGCGAGGCATTTTCACAATTAGTACGTTGCGAGGTTTTTCGGAAAATGGAAAAAACCTCAGATGCGATGATCGAAGTCGAAGGAGAAGAATGAAAAACTATCACCTAATTTGTGCTTTCAATTATAAACATTAATATTGAACTATATTTAAATAAAACTAAAAGCAATAAAAATTAAAAACAAACAGCCTCACAAAAAAAGTAAAGAACCGAGGTAATACAATGGAAGTTTCTCACTGTACATTGACTGTGCGGGCGATGCGGGGAGATTACGTTACATATCAGACAACGCATCGTTATTGGGCAACACATTCTCGGTCTATTGAGTTTTAGGCTTCATACGACTTTTAACATTTCACTTAAGTGAGGTTGTTTTTCCAAAATGCATTGGCGTTGCATGGAATTTTTATTCGCTGAGGTGATATAACTGAATAAGTGCTATAACAAAAATAACTGTACGACAGTAAAAGTTAATTTTTTTTTACTTTATGACAAAAATAACAAAAAAATTAAAAAAAAAAAACAAATAAAGCTGTCATCGGGACGTTAAGCGATGTGCTTAGGCAAGGTAACTGCAAATTTGTTGCATGTAACTATAACTCACTAAGTAAATGTGCTGCAGATAAAAATATAACACGCCAGGTAAGGCTGGTTATTAGTCCTCATAATCAAAATAGACAGCAAATTCTTGGCGCCAACGGCGTTGCATGAAATTATTACTTGGTGAGTATATGCGGCACGGTAAATGTTATAAAACGCCAATGAAGGATATATACTTTGTCTTACGATAAAAAAATATTTTATTACGTCGTCAGGTTGCGTAGGTAGCAGCTTATGTAACAAAAATACATTATTGTTGCATGGAATTATAACTCGCTGAGCAGAAGTGCTCCGAAAAATTTTTAAAATGGTTCTTTGAATTCATCACAAAAATAAAAAAAATTTGGAGCAGTAAAAATGCAACAACAATGAAAAAACGTTGCATGGAATTATAACTTCGTGACTATTGACGCTATGGTCACATGGTATATATAAGAAAATAGACCGTCATGAGGTCTCTTAGGAATCGTCTTAAGTAACTTAAATGCATCAAATGCAATTGGAAATGCAAAAAAAAAAAAATGAAATAAAGAAAAATTTTTTAAATTAAAATAAAGACAATTAAAAAAAAATATTATTTAAATAAAAATACGTTTTAGGATAAGGATTTCAATAAGGAGTAGGAAAACTATGACAAAAAGGATGGGTGCAAGGATTTGGACAAAGATTAGAAGAACGAATAAAAAAATGACAACGATTTGGATAAAGGTTAGAGCATGAAGTTGGACAAGGATAAAGGTAACAATTTAGACCAGGATTGGGAAGAGGACAGTGACAAGGAATGGCACAAGGACAAGAACAAAGATGTAGACTCATCCAAAAACATATTTAGAACAAGACTGGGAAGAGGATAAGGACAGGAAGTGGGACAAGGAATGGCACACGATTTGTTAACGCTAAGGATAAGATATAGGACAAAGATTGGGAAAATACGTCAGACAAAGATTAGGAAAATATTTTCAACAAGGATAAAGTCAGGAGTTTGCACATGGATTAAAACAAGAGTTTGGACAAGAAGTAGGACAATTATGGGTACAAATATAACAACGAGGATAAGCATGAGGACAAGTTTGAGAACAAAGGAAAGATAGTGGCATGAATATGAACATGGTAAGAAATACGCTGTCACGTCAAAACCTTTGGGTGTGTCCACGATACAGCTAACTTTTCGTTTTTTTTATTTAGTGGATTGGCTTGTGAGAAGTTGAACTTAAAGTGTAAAAAGTTGAATTTGAAGTGTAGAAAGTTGAATTTGCATTTGAAATGTAAAAATTGCATTTGAATTGTAAATTGTTGAAAGTGAAGTTGAAAACCTGTTTATATTATTGTTGCCTTAATTTTCTTTATATTTTAATATTTTAACACTTGGCAGATTCGTACTAAAACTTCTTCTGTACTATTTCAAAAATTTCTTTAAGGAATTTAAGTGGTAACATAGGTTAGAGTGCAAACAATAACTGTTATATTGAGCAGTTCTTTACAGAATTTTTGATTAAATTGAATACCTGCAACTGAATGAAGTTTGTTTGGAATGCATATTCTAGAATTATCTATTTATTTTTAAATGATTTTATATGTTTTTATTTGAATTGTCTTATATTTTTTGAACGTTTGCTTAGTTCGTTTTAATTTCTTCATTGTTCAGTATTACGAGGACAATTAGATAAGTCAGTGACTTTTTGAGTCACTAAAAAGTATTAAAAGGTATTTTTTTCGGTAAAAAAACGTTTTATTTGTCAACATAGACTACTTTCAGACCGATACATTCAACGTTTTTTCAATTTTCCCCCCTCAAAATAGCCGTTGGTTTCAGTGATGATCTCTTCATTCGAACAAAATCTCCTCCCTCCGAGCCATTTTTTCAGGTTTGGAAATAGGTGATATTTGCAGGGTGCTAAATCTGGTGAATATGATGTGTGGCATATAGCAGCTCGTAGCCCAATTTATGGATTTTTTCCATGGCGACTACAGACTTGTGCGCCGGTGCGTTGTCATGGTGGAAGAGCACTTTTTTCTTCGCCAAATGCGGTTGTTTTTACTTCAAATTAATGTCAAATCTGTTCAACAGCTGTGGATAAAATTCACCGGTAATCGTTTTACCATTTTCAAGGTAATTGATGTGAATGACCTTTTTGGCCAAAAGAACCACCTTGAGCTTCTTTGGTGCACGTTTACCTGGCTAAGTCCAGTGATTTGACTGTTCCTTGGCGTCTGGTGTTTTGTGATGTATTCATTTTCGTCTACGGTTACGAAACGGCTCCAAAACTCCTTCGGATTGTGGTTGAAACCCGTCAAACACTCCTTTGAAGTGGTCACATAGCTGTGCTTATGGTCGAGTGTGACCAATCGCGACACCCATCGCGCGGATAGGTTTTTCATGTCCAAATATTCATCTAAAATGTGATGTACCCATTCAGTTGAGATGTCTACAGCCTCAGATACCTCAGGCACATTTGTTCCCATGGATTTTATCGACGATGTCTGGCGTAACGACCTTTTTTGGGCGACTTGAACTTTCAGCGTCACTTGTGCTGGCACGACCACAGCGGAATTTAGTAAACCATTGAAATTAATGCTGCAGAGTGCCCATAGTATTTATCAAGCCTTCCCTTGGTTTCGGTGATGGTTTTTATACAAAAAAAAAATTATGTTTGATGAGTACACGAAGTTCACTTTTTTCTATTTTCTTCGAAGTTAAGTTCACGCATTGTTTGCTTTGAATGGCTGCCAAACACAAACTAAATAACGCAGCTTGCTCAAAATTTGACAGTAGTCTGTCAACGGATGGTCGGTAGCCATGATACAATTATACAGGTAGCATTGACAAGTATAGATTTTCTCAGCAACAAGGCAACGACCATTTGTCAAAAACAGTTGTTCGTGCAACAAGAATTAAACGAATGTAAAAATAAATAAATTCCGCAAAATATATGCGTTAAATACACAATTATAATAATGAAAGTTGTGAAAAAATTATGTGTGATATGTGTTTAACGTTTTCCAGCCGTGGTGTTTTAATAATAATTGGAAACTTCTTTAATTTCGTCCATATGCATCTGCAGCTGCTGAGGTTGCTACATTTGAACGTTTTCAACATTTTTTCTTATGTTTGCACTTAATAACACAAAGTTCACAAGTTATCTTCGTTGTAGTAATAATAATTCACTATTGATTAAATAAAATAGGCAATATTTTGTAAGAAAATGTTTGGTTATTTGCAAGCGCTGAAACATAAACAATGGCGAAAACATAAGAAATAATTGAACGCTCTCTTTCTAGACATTTTTTTTTGACATATGGTCGATGCCCAAGCAACTGTCAATACTACCTTATATTATTATACCATGGTCGGTAGCATGATATAATTATACAGGTAGCATTGACAAGTATAGATTTTCTCAGCAACAAGGCAACGACCATCTGTCAAAAACAGTTGTTCGTGCAACAAGAATTAAACGAAAGTAAAAATAAATAAATTCCGCAAAATATGTGCGTTAAATACACAATTATAATAATGAAAGTTGTGAAAAAATTATGTGTGATATGTGTTTAACGTTTTCCAGCCGTGGTGTTTTAATAATAATTTAATAATAATTGGAAACTTCTTTAATTTCGTCCGTATGCATCTGCAGCTGCTGAGGTTGCTACATTTGAACGTTTTCAACATTTTTTCTTATGTTTGCACTTAATAACACAAAGTTCACAAGTTATCTTCGTTGTAGTAATAATAATTCACTATTGATTAAATAAAATAGGCAATATTTTGTAAGAAAATGTTTGGTTATTTGCAAGCGCTGAAACATAAACAATGGCGAAAACATAAGAAATAATTGAACGCTCTCTTTCTAGACATTTTTTTTGACAAATGGTCGTTGCCCAAGCAACTGTCAATACTACCTTATATTATTATACCATGGTCGGTAGTTGATAGCGTCAGTGTTGCATTTAATGTTACTACGCGAGGAATACAAAAAGTCACTGACTTTTCAAGTTGTTCTTGGATTAGCATCATCATTGTTATTGGTTTCTTTCTTGGGTCATGTTTCTCCAAAACTGTTTTAACTAGGATTATTGCGTTATAATTTTATATAATTGTTTATAGAAATGTTATATTGTTATATTATTACATTTTCATAGCCTACCCTATTAAGCACTTTTTACATATTAATATATTTATATAGAATTAAAGAGTCTTGGTGTTTATAATTATTTTTTCAATTTCTATGAAAGTGTTTTATATACATATAAGGAGTACATTTTGTAATGCTTATAATGCAAATGCATATAACAATAATGCCGTTCATAATATTGATATATATATAAAAAATTGTGTTTTGTATATAAGTTTACATACAACGGTTAATGTCAGCCTTAAATATGCGAATTTGCAAAATCGAAAGTTATTTTTATTGATCTATAATTTTGCTCGTAAGGCTGTGAAACGTTTTTAAGCTAATATACAATACAAGCTAATACAATGTTTATAATACTTTTGTCAAATGCTTCTTCATCTTGTTTTGTTTTTATTTTTTTTTTTTAATTTTTAGCTAACATTTACAATTTATTATTTAGTCGTTTATATATGATAATCATGCAGTATTCATTAAATATTTAATACTAGGTAATACTAGGTTTTGTCATTTTATCTTGTTGCATTTGGCAAGGTAATTCTTTAAATAATATCTTATTGAATTTGAAAAAAAGAGTTTAAAAAGTGTTTAAAGAATATTTATTGTAAAACCTAAAAACTATTTTTGTCTTTATACTTAGTCCCGAAATATATGTAGCAACCCTCGTATGAAATATTCTGGAGGGACAATTTTAGTTGCATGAAGTAAAAGAATGAAAAAGTTCTATAAATAATATTATTTATTCACAGAGTTTACAATTTTGGTTCCGAAAGAATATTTATAAAAAAATTGAAAAAGTAGTGATAACATGAAAAATTTAACTTTTTCATTTCATCACATCATAGAACGGGATTTCGTTCTTGTAATTATTCTCTTAAGCCCGATTGCATTGTTCAAGTATGGTTTAAACGAGAGAACGGAATTGTCCCCACTGACGAGAACTAAAAAATTAAACTTTGAAGTGAGAGCTCATGCTGTGGACCTACCAAAACGGTTCATGGCTCATGATACCCATGAAGACACATGAAGACTCAAACGACTTTCAAGGTTCATGCGATAGTCGTGTACAGAAGTGACAGGCATGACTGAAAGCTGGGAAGTGAAGGGGGAAATTTAGCTCATAAGTGAGTCAACGGAAGTTATGATTTGTGAGTCAAAGAATCTTAGGAATTTCTATGAGCTCTTTAGATAAAGGTTACGATTCTATGGCAAAAAGGTTCCACTAACAATACCTATGGAAAAAAATTGGTACATTGGAACTTTTCTTGTTCTGTATACTCCTTGTTTAAAAATTGTGCTTGTGAAACCAATTGATTCCAATGGGATTTTCTATGGAACTAGTTGGGCTACTTGAATTTTTTAGGACCTGTGAGGTCAAGGGTGAAAAGTCTCTACTGGTGCTATGCATGGAACTAATAGGGTCATTGGAAATCTTTTAGTTTTTTTAGAGTCATTTGGCATTTTTTTTTATGGCAGAAGTTTTCTACATAACCAAAAAAGTTTCGAAGACCCAACCAACTTCATAAAAAAAAATCACAGTGTAATCTATTGATAAGAACAAAAAAAAAAAAAAAAATAGATTGCTTTGGTAATAGAATATAAATATTTTGGGAAAACGATATTCATGGTAATAGGATACGAGGGGTACTATTTATATTTCGGGAACTGGTAACACTAATGTCAATAGCTAAAATCTGGCATCACCATAATAAAGTTTGACAGTTGTTAGCATAAATGTACCCACAACGTTTTGATGTACAAGTGCTATGTGTTTTGTTGACAGTGAGTTACGAAAATCATTTTGTTAAAAAAATGGAAATGTCAAGAGAAGGTTTTCTTTGAATTATTTTTCACAACTTTCGACGTGGATTATCTCAACAACTCAGTTCTTTGTATGACGATAAAGCACCATCAAAAACCGCAGTATATCGCTAGTATAGTGAATTAATTTTATTTTTCAGATTATTTTTCACAACTTTCGACGTGGATTATTTCAACAAGAATGTGTCTATGAAGTCAGTTCTTTGTATGACGATAAAGCACCATCAAAAACCACAGTATTTCGCTGGTATAGTGAATTCAATCGTAGTCGTAGTTCGGTCGCGACGAATTCCGCCCAAAATCGGTTGTTGTAGCACAAAATATCGATGCAGTATGTGAACTAATAATGCAAGATCGTCATGTGACATATAGTGAGACAGAGGCAGCCTTGCACATTAGTTCCACTTCTATACATTCGATTTTGCATGAACACTAATCTTTTAAAGAAAATTCTCTCGTTGGATACTCCATAATTTATCAATCGCTCAAAAAAAGTCTCGCGTCGATTGGTGCAAGGAAATGATTAAAAAGTTCAAACGTAGTGCTTCAAAAGACGTGTATCAATTTGTGACAGGTGACGAATCATAAATATATGCGTATGAGCCGAAAACAAAACAGCAATCGACCGTGTGGGTATTTCAATACAATGCAAATCGGAAGTCTTCGGAGAAATTCGCAAAACCAACCGCCAAAGACGAATCATTCTCCATCATGAGAATGCGAGCTCTCACACATCTCGTAAAACATGTGCATCTTTAAGCAGTCAAAACATCAAATTGATGACTCATTCTCCATACAGTTCTGATTTGGTACCCAATGACTTCCTCTTGTTCCCGAATATCAAAGGTAAACTGCGTGGTCAACGTTTTTCGAGCGCCACAAAAGAAGTTGAAGCGTTCAAAAACCATGTTTTGAAGGTGTCTCGAGACGAATGGTAAAACTGCTATGACAAATAGTTTGAACGAATGCAAAAGTGTATTGATCATCAATGGGAATATTTTGAAAAACAATAACAATAAATAAACATTTTCATTTAAAAATGTTTGTTATTATTTGCTATTCCCGAAATATAAATAGTATCCATCGTAATTCATATATAATGGATTCATCATGGATGTTTTTTAAAAGCAGTCCCATAAAGTTCAAAATAGTTACCAAGATTCAACTACTTCCATAGATCATTTTTGTTAAAAAATTTGAGATTTTTGTCAAAGGAGTTTACAAAACCCAAAAAATTTTCACTGACCCAACTTATTCCATTGGTAATTAAAGTGAAACCTGTTTGCCAAAGAATCGAAATTTTTGTCTAACGAGTTCAAAGATCCCAAAAAATTCCAATCATCTAACCAGTACAATACATAATTCATTCGAACGAATTTGCCACGGAGTCATATATTTTTGTATAATGGGTCTTAAGAACCCATAAGCATTCCTAGTCCAAGACTGTTTCTAACTGATTTAACAGCTCAACTGTGCTATCTTTTAATACTTGCATTTATTATTCTGTTGGCTCATGAACTGTTTTGTGGGTAAAAATAGTGTAGATCGCTCGCGGATAAGTACGCTACAAACATTTTTTACCGTTCTGGTGCTTGAGCCAGTACTTGGTGCAATAAACAACTTGGTTGCGATTTTTTCTCCTGTCTCAAAAAAAGCGAGCATTTGACCTGTCAAACTATACAACATTTTTTTTTCTCACTCTCGTTTTCATTTACTTAATCATCGGTTTGACAGCTCAAGTAGACCATGATACAATTATACAAAGTAGGAGTGACAACTGGCTATTTTCTCACGAGAGTCTTGCACCGACTGTAATTGGCCTGTATATTTTACTTTCTACTTTTTTTATTTACTTTTTCCGTTCTCTAATTTATATTGTTTTTGACAGTTGGTGCAAGACGAAAGAACTTTCACTCCTACCTTGTACAAGGTGGGGCAAAAGTAATCACACTATTGAAACACCCTATAACTTTTGCAAATGGCGCCAAATGTCAAATCGATTTTGACATTTTTGAAGTAAACAAACGCAGAATACAAATCGGCAAGCCATGAATCGGTTTACTCCGCAAGAAAGCGGAATGCGTGGACGATTTTTCACCGAAAATTATCATAAGCGATGAGGTTCATCATTGCGCATTGAATAAACAAAATAATCGTTTCTGGGGTACCGAAAATCCGCGCATCACCCACGAAGAACCATTACACCCGCTCAAAGTTACTGCGTGGTGTACTGTTTACGCTGGAGGAGTCATCGGGCCATTTTTTTTTTTAGAACACCGCGGGCCAAACGACGACTGTGGACGGCGCGCGCTACAGGGCCATGATTAACGAATTTTGTCTTCCTCAATTGGATGAATTGGGATTGGAGAACATATGGTTCCAACAGGACGGTTCAACGGTGCACAATGCTCGCGCCACAACCAATATTCTGAAGGAAGCATTTCCGGGTCGCTTAATCTCTCGTTTCGGTGATTTGCACTGGCCGGCCAGATCACCCGATTTAACCGCTCCAGACTTTTTTTTATGGGGTTTTTTGAAGTCGCGGGTGTACGTCAACAAGCCTCAGACTCTTCAAGCTCTTAAGGAGAATATTCGCCAAGAATGCGAAAACCTGTCGCCCACGGTAAAAATTGACACGGGTATGCGGATGTAAGACTTTAAAGAAGGCACGCACGCGAGCACTAAAATGTGGTTCAGAGAAATAACGCTCAATGTGTGAAAAGTGAACATATTTATAGAGGAAATGACTTAAAATTTCGAGTCATATTTCATAGTGAAATAACTCCTTAAATTAAATTTTAAAAATTTTTGGAACGAGCCATTTATAAGCTCTTCAAGAGCACTAAAAAGTACTTGTAATTTTCTCGATCATTATATTTAAAAAAGGACTAAAGCACTTACATGCAATTACACATTTAGTATAAGTTTCCGTTAAAGCCGCTTTCCTTGTGCATTTCTTTTAAAAATTAAATTTAAGAATTCGTTTTTAGACTTGTTCAGTTAGAGCTTGGAATGTGCAAAATGAGCACTCGGAGAGCATTTACAAAATATGATTTCTAACAAAATTTGTAGTACTTTTGCAACTTATATTAAAGAATTCCGAAGAAACCTATTCTCGTAAGCCCGAGTACTCGAAAATTAATAAGTTCGTCCTTTTTTTTAGAGTACTTGTGCTCATACTCTTGAATATATGAATACCTACTATGTAGTACGATTACTTATACTTTTTGCCTGGGTACTCATTTTAAAAACTTTGCGTATTTATAAAACGAATACTTTCTGTTTCTTACTAAATACTCTATCTACGAACCTTAGCAACTTATTTAAAAATAAAGTTTTTATTAAATTTTACTTAAAATTAAACACACATCCTCGCCCATCTTTCATTCATACATCCTCAGGCACACTCAGACACATACACACACATGTACATACAGCTGTGCATTTATAGCTTATACTCGTAGTTCGCCGAACGCGAACGTCTGCCCGAGTACCAACGATAGGCTTGCAATGACTGCGGCGAATTTAGCGATTGCGGCGAACTAAGCGATAACGAACTGTTGACTACGGCACCCGGACTATGTGGTGACAACTGAAGCAACTTAGCCGCAGCCTGCTAGGATGATGGAGTAGAGGAAGAAGACATGTCGCTGGTGTTGCGCCGTGAAATACGTCGATTTATAACGGAAATAGAGGCGCCGCGTGCAGAGTTGCCATAGTCACTGCTGTGCGTTGTAGCGTTAGAGCCAGCTGTACCGTTGCGTTCACCAATCGAGCTGGCATCTAGAAAAAATTCTGGGCTAAAGCGTACACGACTGTGTTGTGAAGATATCGAGCCTTCTTTGGCACTCAAATAGGAGCTATCATCGCTGGTCAGCGAATCGGGGGGCGTTGGATTGGTAGGCGTCCCTTGTTGTGAGGACGCAGTTATGCTGCCGTTGGGCGTTTTAAAGTTATACTTCTTGAGTGAGGAACGCAGCTTGGAACCGGCCTTAATGCCTAGGCCAAGATGTGGTGGCTCGAATGGCAGACTGGCGGGACGTTCCTGCATTAACAGCGGCTGTGCGTGGCTATTCGCGCTCTTTGGTGTTGCATGTGTTGGTGTGCTAGTGGCTGTGGCGGGTGCTGTGACTGTGACGAAGTTATGGCGTTGGTGCTGCTGGTAGAGTGACGGTTTGTGCGCTGGACTGCCAGTTAAAGGCAGGTTCTCATAGTCGCGCATGCGATTCAGCGTAATGACATCGGCATTGCGCGCTGCCGCTAGATTGGAAAGCTTTGGTGAGCTTTTGTAGAGCTCATGTTTTGGGGGAGGTGGAACTTCGCTGCTGGCTGCAGTTCTGTAGAGTTGATGTTGTGGTTGTTGCTGTTGTTGTTGCTGTTGTTGTTGGCTAAAGTCAACAGTTGCTATTGGTGCAATATTGAGGTTAAGATTGTTATAGTCATAGAATTCCGGCAACAATTCTTCGTGCTCGAGCGTGAAACCTTGATTGATATTTGAGCTATTCGATATATTCGACGGAGTGCGTCGATGTCCGGCCGCAGTGACACCCATTTGTGGCACTCGGGGTGGAGGTGTGCGCGTCACTGCGGGCTGTTGCTCATAGTTGTAGTCGTAATAGTTTGGCAAACGATGATTGTAGTCGTAGGAATAGTCCGGATAGGATTTGCAGTCGCGTTCGAAGGCAAGGTTCATCTCGGGACGATAGGGAAAATAGTTTGAACCTATGCGAATAGAAGAGAACAAAATTAAAATATTTGTATCCAACAAGAAGATTTTGACTGTTAATCTTAGACTTCTTATGAGTAGCTACATAGGAAAGTGTTATTTTAATTAGACCTACCGAAATAGCCCGTTCGATGAGCACCTGCACCATAGGCTCCGCCATCGTTTGAGAAGCTCGGTCCATTACGCAAATAGTCAGCGGGTGCATAGATGGGCGGTGGACCACCACCCAGACGAAATCCTTCGAATGGGCGTGAGGGTGGTGAGCTGCCATCCCGCTCGGAGTATTCCAAATTCTCTGTAAAAGAGGAGGCGCTTATTTTGCGACGCGGTGAAGGTGTTGGTGGCTGCGTGTTGCTGCTGCCTAGCGAAGAAGACAGCATCGCTGAGGTGTTGGTGGTGAAATTTGAGCCCAAGCCGCTCGTGGTCGATATAGTCGAGGGTTGTTGTTGCTGATGTGGTGTGGGCGCTGGTAATTGTTGATAATAGTGCGATGTAGTGGCAGCCGCTGTAAGCTGTGCTACAACCTCATCAGAGCGTCTTAAAATAGGCGTTTCCTCTGTTTGTGGCGCATAGGCAACGGCACTGAGCGCCATTCTATAAAAAAATTAAATATTAAGTAAACATGTTTTTATGGCCCACTTTCTCCCCGTCCAGTTAACTTACCGATTGTGTCGCCCGGGTCCATGATAAGTATTGCTTGCGAATCGCCGCTCGTCCATAACCTTTGGATAATCCATTTCCATAGGTGCTTTCAGTGCAGGAACATCGCTCAACAATGTTGGATGCACAGGTGAAACGTTTGACATGCGCACATCATAGCCCGCTGCCACGCCTGCCAACAATGCTGCCATATTGTAGAGCAGCACCTCGATGACCGATAACTTTGGCTTACGAACCGAATCGCCAACATAGAGTGTAGGCATGGGAATGTTGGAAGTAAAACGACTGAGTAGGTAGGGATTTGGCGACATAATTGGCAGATTTGGTCCACCGCCGGGCAGTGCGTGTATGGGTGAGCTCCATTCAGCTTTGGAACTGTAGCCTGTTGTCATCGTTGTTGTTGTTGCATACATTTTGGTAGTTTAATGTATTAATGGCAGCATAGGTAGAACGTTAAATAAACAAGATATTATAAGTTGAGAAAAGGAACAACAAAATTTTATTTTAAACTTCTTTTTGCTCGGAGAACACCAAAATCTGAACCCAAAACATTAGATCCCTTAGCTTTAAAATAAAAAGCACCTCATAGCAATAGCGCATTGTACATCGACTTACGCCGAAAGAACATTTAGATTATTTTAGTAAAGTTTCATAGTAAATCGAGTCTGATATTAGTCAAACCATTAAATAGTTCCTCAAATATTGATCATAACGGTACATGTTAAAGGAATAACCTAAACACATTGAGAGTGAGAACAACATTAAAACATGTCGTTAAAATATAAATATAGTCATCACGTAGGCGACTTGTTCTTTTCAACTTGGCAGTGACAAGAGAGAACATCTAACGAGATTTATACAAACCCTGAGAGCCAATGAGGCAATGAGTTAAATTCATGTTAATCATTCTTCATAGATCTATACCGACGACAGCAGTTTTGTTGCATACAGCTGGCTGTATGTCGTTGCGACATAACCACAAAAGTCTTCCCCATAAAAAACGCATGTTAAAACAAATTGACAGCTATCGTTATGTTGTTGTCGTCGCCAATATGTTCAGGCTATAAGGTTTATAATTATCCTTTTGGTTTAACGTAATCTCATTTGTATTTGATATTCAATTCTGGAAACATTTCATCAATTCCTTGAGTAAAATAGCGACTGAAAAAGTGAAAGCAAATGGGTGGAAACAAATAGAACATGCCCTTTGGGAAGTCACTCCCGAGTTGGTTCTTTTGTTAAGCTTTTGAACCAAAAATTTTAGGCCTTATACCTATTCAGATAAGTTTGGCTTGGTTCGAAATGGCTTGATACTCGTAGATTAGTTGGAAAGAAGGGGAAATCAAGCGAAACATGTGTAGCATGTTCTAAACGTGATGTAAAGTCGGGGAAACATGTGAATAAGAATCCAAGACCTAATTCACCTAATTGATATGATAATTATAAATATTATAATAATTGTCTACCTATATCAATTCTGGTTATAAGACAATTCCATCCACAAACTTCTCTACAACCAACTACTACAATTTTACAACTCCACAACTTTAAAGTTGTAAATATTGATGAATTTTCAATTTCAGGTGATTAGAAATGAGAAAAGAAGCTTAGAAAGTTTAAAGTGTAGGACAATGGCCTAGTCGAGGTTGGAACTCGAGAACCCTGGAGGCGTGCCTACCTACTCAACTACCGAGGTCACTCTTATACTATGTTTCCATCTCCTCGAAATCTTGCGATTTTGAAAAAGTGTTTTCAAAGTGTTTCCATCAGGCATATTATGACAGCTAGATTTCATTTGACAATTAAGGCTTCATTTGCTTGCTTCTGATTGGTTGCTAATTGTTTTTTGTTTTTAATCATTAATCAGTAGTCATTACCAAATGTCAGTATGACAATTTTAATACGAGCTGAATAGGGCTGGATAGTGATGTATAACTTTTCAGGGATGCTGCATAGCATTTTATGAGATTTTGTATAAGATTTTGTTGAAATCTCGAGATTTTGAAATCTTGAACTTGTATGAAAATCTCACTAGATTTCAATGTAGATTAAACGAAATCTCACAAAATCTCGAGATTTCGAGGAGATGGAAACGTGGTATTAAGCTACGATCAGCATGGGAAGAAACTAAAAAAATTAGCCTGAAAAACTCTGCAAAAGAATGAATTGATTCAAAGGAAGGAAGGAAGGAAGGAATCAAATTCATCGAAAATGCTTACGACCGAATATTGGGAAAAGGACTAGGAGTAAAATAAGGAAAGGGAGTCGCACAAGGATTAGGAAAAAAATAAAGAAATGGAATGAAATAAGAATTTTCACAAGGATTATGACAAGTTTTAAGACCAATATAAGAATGAGGATGAGTACGAATAAAGGGACAAAAAAAAAGTACACGCAAAATAGCTACTACGGTTGTCCCTAACACTACCAACCCCATACTTGTACTGTAATAGACCTATTTTCTATTAAAATTTATTAAATAAAATTTGTCTTCATTAAAATCCAAAGAAAAATAGCGCATTTTTTTATTTCCCCAATTTTTTAAGGCTACTACCTCCTGGAATTATCTCCAGACTAAAATATATAACGGGTATTAACGGATGTCAACAAGAGATGTAAGAATTGTTTTTTGAATAAAACGAAGAAGTTTTTGGATACCTCTTAAATTTTTATTGGATTATAAAGTGAAAACATCGAGATTTTTTATGAAATACAATATCTTTCAGATGGTCGCCTCCGCTAAGCTTGCAGATCTTCATCCTTTTTTGAAAAATTTCGTTTCTTTTACGTATAATTGCTGCCCATTTCGGCGATGGCCTTCAATGCATGCTCTGAGAGTTGGAATTGTCTACGGATGATTAGAGAAGGCTAAGAGTAAGGTCTTCGCTAACCATTCCTAACCTCCTTAACCTTATATAACTTCAAAGGAAGATTTTAACCCCAGACCCCAAAATGCGAAGTTAAGTGACTATCCTTGCGAAAGTAAAAGTCGTCTGTGCCCGTATACTCCATATTCGACCACAAATAGTTATTTATCATGCCGTGTAGCGCACTCCATGGACTGTAACGGCTCTTCTGTCGCTATTTTCGAAAAAGTACAGGCCTATGACGACTCCGGCCCACAATCCTCACCAAAAAGTCACTTTTGCTTTAGTGCATTGGCATATCCTGAATCACTGGGAAGTTTTCGTATTTCGTATTCAATGTAAAAATTGACATTTGTCAGAAAACACTTTTATTTTTTTTTCAAAAAATGATCGACAACGTTCATGTCTCCAAGACCCAATCAGAGAACGAACAGTGCTGCTGATGGTCCGCCGGCTGCAATTCTTGAGCCAATTGGACCTTTTATGCATGCATAGCCACAACTTTCGTCATTATTCGTTGCAGGGTGAACATGAAGATGTCGAATTTTTGAGCAAGGTGACGAATTGAGTTACTGGGTTCGTTTTCAACACTTTCCTTAACTGCGTCGATAATTTTGGTCGAAAGCGAAGTCGTTGCAGTGTCTTCACATCTTGCTGAGTCATCTACTGAGTCAGTCTCTTGAAATTTTTGAATTATATTGCGGAAACACGTCTTAGAAGGTGCATGATTATGGGGAAAATTTGTGCATCCGAACTGCATCGCGAACGCGAACGGCGAATTCTGATTCTATCACTGTGTAGCTTTTTATGATAAATTTCCCGTGTTTATAAATCGAAAATGTCAGCATTTGACGATTGCCAAGTGACGATTGCCAAGTGACGATTGCCAAGTGACGATTGCCAAGTGGCTGTAAAATAATACTCCTTTTTAACCCTTCATCTCTTAGTGATACGCCCTATCTATCTATGCAAATGTTTTAACTGATATTAGAAATTTTTCTAAATTAAAATTTATGACACGAAAGTTTTTCTAATGCAATTAACAAAAATATTGACTTAAAATACTCCGTGATTTTAGAGTAAAAGGTTTATTAAAAGCCCGACTAGCACCCTATTATAATTTGCTTTCGACGTTCGATCTTCGCTGGTTATCGAACATCGATATTCGTTATTTTTCTGACAGGGTTTTCTAACTGCAACCCTGTCGAAGTCTTCGTTGCGGTTTTAAATTTTCAGTCGAATAGAATTTTGCTTTCGATGTGATTTTGTTTTTATTAAATTTGTTAAAAATGTAATTATTTTGTGATAGTTTTTGCTTTTTGACGACTTAAAGCAAATATTGAACTGTTGTTAATTTTATGCAATTTTTATGGTGGTGCGCAACAAATTGAACGAAGAAAAACTGATGGCATTGATGGAGGCAAATCCTCCAAAGAGGACAAAAAATGGAAAGAATTCACGCTGGAATTAAATTGTTTACGGCCACCAGTTAGAACCACAGAGAAATGGATGAAGGTTAGCTGAATTAGCATACGCATTGCTTCAGCAGTTTCTCGGTAAGTCCACTACCACCTCAATAGTTGGAAGTTCTGTAAAAACCTGTAAACAAATTTCTAAATATTATAGATGTCAAAACTTCTTTGAAAGTCTGTGCTTATGTTTTTCCTTTTCTTTTCTATTCGTGCGCTTACGAATTCTATTTATTTCCAAAGTGTTTGAGCGTCTCACAATCGTTTTTTACTTTTGGCCATGGTTGAATAAATAAGGTTGTCTCGGGGCTGATCGTGCTCTTTTCTTAGTACCCAGAATTATCAAAATCAATAAAAACAACAGCAAAAACTTCATCGGTTTAACACATGGTATAATTAATCAGGTAGGTGTGACAGTTTTCCAGCGAACATGAATTGTCAAAAATCATACAAGACAAAGCAAAAAAAAAAAAAAAAAAAATAAAACAGACGAGTTTAACAATCCATGAACGATCTCGTGAGAAAATAGCCTGTTGTCAAACCTACCTGTATAATTGTATCATGGGTTTAACATATTATCATGGTAGAATAACAGAGGTAGACGCATTTCGGACTGCGCTCTCTTCCTCATAGCCAAAATTGTCTTTCAATAGCAATTTGAAAATGAAAAAAAAACAAAAAATAAAAAAAATAATCGCTTTCAGATTTTCTATGGGCTGTCGGTTTCGTTTTGACAGTTGCGGCAGTCAGCCTCTCTGAAATGCTTCTACCTTCTTTTCATTGTACCATGTTCCATACTCTTCTGACAAATCGTCGAACCATAATTCCTTCGTAGTCACAACTATTTTCCTTTTATTTTTTCCACTTTATTTTCAAATAAATCGTATTTGTTTTCGTAAGACTACTCTGCACAGCTGTTGTTGGCGAGTTGAGACGCTAAAAGTTCGGTTCTTACGGAACCATGGTATAATAATACATGGTAGCATTGACAACTGCTTATTTTCTCTTCAACAGGAAAACATAAATTGTCAAAAACAGCTTTTTGTGGAAATACATCAGCAGCTGCTGTGGTTGTTGTTTTTTTCACTTCAACGTTTTCAACATTGCTTGTGTTTTCAATGGCGGATTGTGAGCGCTCTCTTTTTGAGTATATTTTTTGACATATATGATTTCCCAAGCAACTGTCAATGCTACCTTGTATTATTATACCATGGGTAACAACATTGAATTGCATTTAAGCGAACATTTTTGTGTTCAATCGTTTCGTAGCGATTCGGCTATTTTGGTTAGGGCTATAATAGGTCTGCTCCGAACGTTGCTCGGACTAAAACCTGCCAAACTGGTAAAATGGACAAAAACTTAAGGGTACAAATAGACCTAATATCAAATACAAAATCGTTCGGTCAGGCCTTTCCACTACAATCGAAAATCTAACGCAGCTCATAATAAGGGCTTAAGGCTATATTCAAATGAGAGTACACGCTTGCGCATGTGCTTGCTTGCGGAATCTTATAGCTGTATCTATGAATAAAGGATTCGGCAAGATTTGAGAGCATTCATTTCTCAAAATTGAAACAGATTTTTACCTTGAAATTATGCTGAGAATAGTTTTACAACATTAATTTCTATTTAGCACATTTTTGGTTTAAAATTCGAAGTCCTTGAAATGTGCTTAGTTAAGAAGGGTCACTCTTTGTCCTATGACAAATTTTAAATAGATTTGAGAAATATGGGAATTGATTTTTGTTCTGATAAGAATACCTTTTTAACTAAAATGAGAATTTTATCGTAGCGTGAGGAATAATGTGTATTCACAAATAAACACACAAATTTTCAGTAAAAGCTTTATACGTTTTATGCATTCATTAGTAAAATAATTTGTGACCCAAGTATTTGATTTAATTGTTAAAATAAAAACGGTAAACATCATCATGCTATGCTCCACGCACCTATTAAGCATAATTTCATGTTGATGACCAAAACCAGAAGCAATTTATAAATAAATTATGTATGTTATTAAAAAAAAAATTTATCAATAAACAAATAAACCAACATTTAATTTTATACAGTTTTTTTATTGTCTGTGTGTTTTGTGTGGGTTTTATATTTTTTATTGATTTTTTTTTCTTTTTTATAATATGGAATATTTTGAACTAACTTTAGAGAAAAACAGCTAAGGAGTAGTGAATAAAATAAAATATAATAAAATTATAATTTTATATAAAAATAATGTTTAAAAATATACTAGTGAACAAGTTATCATATAAAAAAATAAAAACTAAAGTTATTTGTTTAAAAAGAGAAAACACAAAATAAGTAACAAAAAAGGAAACAATTTGGAAGATTTAAATGACTTAAAAAACTTGCGTGCTTAGAAAGGCTTAAAACACATTTACAAATTATTTAATTTTAAACGTTGATAAAATGTACCGCATTTTTCAAAAGCAAGATTTCGATTTTTAGCCTTGCAAGTCTTAATTTAGGTAAATATAAAACATCGAGTACGAACATAAAATAATACATAAATGATTTTAAAAATCACAGCTAAAAATTAAAGTCAAGGAAATAAAAAATACAATTGTTTGAATAATATTCATGATTGCCAATTAATGTGTCAGTAAAAAATTAACATTTAAATTAATAAAAAAAGAAAAAATAATAACTGCAGCATTTAATACGTAGCAACTTAACCACATAACTATACTTGATGTATTTTTATAATTTTGTTTTTTTTTCTTTTTTTTTTTGCACGCTACTTTATATTAAACTAAGGCTAAAAACATTTTTTGTATCAGCTAAATATATTTAAGTTAAAAAATTTGTAATTCTACTGCTAAATTTGTATAAAAAATGCACTTTTACATTGTTATAAGTTACTTAATAAAAAAACACAAATTCTAAAATATTACAAAAATATATTAAAAAGGCACTGAAGTCTTCTGCTTAGCTAGTAAAATCTTCTAAGGATCTTACTTTATCTTAAACGCTGCTTATTTTAAATTATAAAAGTTAAACTTGGCTTGTATGGTTAATGCCTTTAATAAAGCAGGCTTATTTTTACATTTAACATTACTTTTATATATTTTTTTACTTTAATGTATTAATTACTTCCATTGCCAGTTGAAGATGATAACAACAGCTAAAAAATGTTCACGCATTTTCTACAAACACTTTTCTAAATGGCGGTTTTAATATAAAATATACACTTTTATGTTTGCTTTTTTAAATTGTCTGAATTTCTTTTTTAAATGTAAGGAACTCGGGGAGGAGATAGTTCGAATTGAGCTACTAACAATAGCACGTTTAACTTCTTTGAACATTTCTATCCAATCGGTGAATCTCTTCAAACGAACGGTAACATTTCTTTCATGCGAGTGATTTTTTTTTCAAGTTTTCATTATTTTAAGCGCGTGAAGTTTTGAAAGAGGGAATAAATGAGCTTGTTGCCTAAAGTGGCGATCTTTTAAAACGTGTCCTGAAATAACTTACAACCAGTGAACGAAATTGAACAGTACGCTAACGTTGTGTTGCGTAAATACACAAACGGAAAGGAAGAATTTATCATATCAAACCTTGAGAGCACTTTGACTGAGCTTCTTATAATCACATATTTCTGTGCATATTATTAAATACAACTATTTAACGAATGACAAATGATCGAGAACTGGACCTTAAATTTTGACGATTCCTAACGACTAATGTTCATGTTCTGAAGAAGCTTTACATGACCTAATTTGCCATAACGAGCTTTTCATTGCGAGGAAGTGTCTATGTTTGACACAAAAATGCGAATGTGTTTAACATAGACACCTGCCTTTACGGCTTAATTCGACGATGCTCCAAGCAAGGGACCAAAACATTGCTCCGACCTGAGTCCCTTCGAGTATTTAAAGGTGCCAAATTAGCTCTATGTTGTGATTACATGTCGAACCACTCCTGTTTCAATGGCGCTGCACCTCAACACAATCTGATTTTCGTCGGAATGATCATAATTTCGAAGTGTCTAAAGAAGCGGCCAAGTGACTGGTTTTTATTAAACTAGAAAGAATTTCTTATCTCAAGCTGATATTCGACCTACCTTTACCTCAAATATTAGGTTGAAAAAGGGCTAAAATTCGAACAGTTAGGGAGAAATGGGCTTCAAGGTCTTATTTGGTCTTATTTGGGGATTCTTTCTGGGAAATGCGAACTTTAAATGCGATTTTCTCAAGACTACGTTTTTTAAGACGTGTCCATTTCTCGGAAACGGCTGAACTGATAAGTCTAAAATTTTTAAACAAGTTTTTAAACATATTTTATAGTAATTGCTCGAAGATTTCTTCTCACCGATTAATATTTTCTATTTTATAAACAAATTTTAGGCCTAAATTTATACTGAAAATCGATTTATTTCTGGTGGAGAAGGCATAATTTTGTCAAAAGATGATCCCGTCATTATTTCAGATGATCCCGTGAAGAGATATCGTGCTCACCTTAAGTCGCATTCTTTTAAAGGAGATTCCAGAGATCGGTTAGAACAGCTTTAAAAATAATTATTTTTACAAATAAAAAATATGAAAGTATTTCACTTTACTTTGTTACCATAATGTGCATATAAATTTTTACGTTAATAAATTAAAATTTATTTTCAGTAAAAATTCTTCAAAAATCGCTTTTTTGGCCTTCTGACTGAGCATAACCTTTTAAGGAAATCTTTCTATATTTTTTGGTGAAGCGTGACTTACACTACGCTCTAAGTTAGTGTACTGTTCTTGCAAATCTGAGCTACAGCTTCTAAAAAAAGGATTCGTTACTGGTTTTGCAGTTCACTACTCACAATAGTTTTAAAGCGCAGACAAAGCGATACAATTTCTTCAAAGCACATTTCCCGCTTAATTTTCCCTACATTCCGCAATTTTTTAAAATTTTCCATAACCATTTTCAATTTGTTAGCGCCATTGCCTTTGGAATTCTTACCGCAGCTCAACATTTTAAAGCTGTTCGCATGACTTAGTTCTTTGTTTTGTTTGCTTTACTGTTGCCAACTCGTTGCTAAACTCATTGTTAACATTATCGAACAGTTTGTAGGCACTCTTCGAATTCTGACGAAACTTCTTCTTAGAGCCACGCAGCGTAAAGAAGCTCATGAGCGTCTTTATGCGCGTCGAACTTGATGAGGAATTCGTATTGGATTTTGTAGATTCGGCAGGCACCTGTTTGTGCTTGGCAGCATTCTGCTGTAGCTGCAGTTTTTCTTGCAGCTGTTGTTGTTGCAGCTCAAGCTGACGCTTCATTTTAATAACTTCAGGATCGGGCTGTACGTCCTGCAATTTACGCGTTGCCAGTATAGAATTCTGGGGTATGAACAGCGTAGCATGCTCTGTTGCGCACATCGAGTCATTATCACTAACACTGTCGAGGACAGGATATTGACGCATGGAATTACCCTCATCGGAATAATAAGTAGCAAAGCTTATGGAGTGATTGGCGCTGACACTTATGAGGCCGCTCGAAGTAGACTCAGCGGAAGAGTTCAACTGCATGTCTACATAAGAGCTTGTGCTGTTTGCGGCAGCTGCTGAGAAAACTTGAAAGGTTACAGATGACTTGCGCGAGGTTTGCTGCGATGCATCTTGCGAGGAGGATTGATCGGAACATATTGAGTTTAGGCGCTCATCGCCGGAGGTGGAGAGAAATGAGTTGACCTGCGCAGCTGTTTCGTTGTCGCTGGCAATTGACTCTTCATCGTCAGGATTTGAGGGTTGGCGAAAGAAGCAGTGCCGCGGAAACTGTGAGCCTGAGCCGTTGCGTTGAAAGCGATATGTGCTATCAGCATCATCAGCGCTGTCCTCGGTCAAGTGTGAGACGGCGCTGTACATGGTGAGATCACCGCTGGACTTAGAACTAACGCGTTCGGCGCGTTGCCAATAGGAACGATTGGAAGTGGAACGCTTGAAATTGTCAGCATGCGCATCAGGCGAAGCTGCTGGCAATGTGCTTGTAGGCACTGCCGCCGTTGAGAAGATCTCATCCAAGGACTTTTGCATAGATTTGTAAAACACGCGATCATAGGTCAAATTGTCTGGATTTGCAATGATCATCAGCGAACCAGTCGTAGCGGAAAGTAACGGATTTTCATGGCAATACGGCGATGTGGGCTCGGCAAGCGGACTTGTTGGCGTGCGCTGTTGCCGGCGCACCAATGGCGACAATTTACTGTCCAGTGACAATTTTTTACGTCCGCCTAAAGCGGGGCTGTTGCTCAGACTATTACAGGCATGCTCGCTGAGCGGACTGCGCTCATTAGGCATGATTTTACGAAATGGAAAACAGCCCGTAGTGGGCGTCAAAGCTTCGGCATCGGAGTCACTGTCCTCGGAGGCAACGGGACGTTGATAACGATTAACGGTGGGAAATTGTACAACATTACAGGGCGTAATCAAGTTAAAAGGTCGCTGTTGCGGTATGACATCGCCTGTAGAATTATGGCGTAAGTATATCGTGTCTAGGCCACGATCATGACTCTTTACTAAATGTTGCAACTGCAAAGTTTCTGGCTTTTTCTTGGACTTCTTGCTGCTGCGCAAATGATTGATGTGGGTTTTTTGGCTGTGAGTGTTGTATTGGTGGTTATTGTGGTTGTGGTGGTTGTTGGTCAGTGTGCTAGTACTCGCATTACTATTATTACTACTACTATTATAGCTATTTATGGAAAATGCATGACTACAATTTTGGTTGTTGTTGTTGTTAATGTTGCCATTACCGTTAATTTGTATTGCGTTCTGATTATAATTATTATTGTTATTATTATTATTGCTAAAATTTATAAATGATGCCAATGCAATGGATGTCGTTGATGATGAATTGGATGAATTGGAATTTGACGCAGTAGTTGCTGTTGTTATTGGTATACCTTGTGCATTAAAGCCAATGACTGCATGTGTTGTGGGCGAATTTGGTGTAGAACCAGCGTGTTGTTGGTGTTGCTGTTGTTGCAGTCGTATAGATTTCTTGTCTAGATTTGGCGCACTCTTGCTAAAAGAATGCGTTGAGGCAGAATGCGCTGCTGGCCATTCGGTGGCTCTCAATGATGTTGGCAAATGTGAACGTTCACGTTGATGTACAGTTGAAGGACCCCAGGTTTTGCCTTTAAAACCATCTGGCGGTACTTTTGTAATAAAAAAAAAAAAACAAAATAATAAAAAACAAAAAACGAAAGAAAAGAAAAGAAAGAAACAAACATAACAAATAAGTACGAAATAATAATAAAAAATATCAATGTAATAATTAAAAATAAAGTTCACTAAAATGCAATAAAAAATTTTATATCGTGCATATAAACAGTAATAAAACTAAAATTATAATAAATGATTTTAGAGGATTAGAGCGGTAATGTTTTTTTCTTAAAAAGGGTAGATTTTTCAAATATTCAATATATTGCTACTCATCAAGACTAGTAAAAATTGCATAATTAAAGAGTGTTTTGTTAAGTATTTTATATCACGCTTTCATCTGCAAGAAATCTTAAGATTTTAAAGAGATTTAAAAATATAATTAAAATAATAAAAAACACGCGTACTTTTGTTGATTCTAAGCAAATCTATTTCTTTAAAGTTTTTATCGAAACTTCATCGAAGTGACAACTAACATCGAATTGTTATAAAAACACACAAACAGTTTGAAAAGCACTAATATTTAAGTTTGATGAGCACAATAAAATCTACTCAAAACGAGAAGCACTGGAATCAGACGAAATAGTTTGCAAAGCACATAAGTAAAGCAAACTTTAAATGTTTGAGAAGCATTGGAGAGAAAAGTTCTATTTTCTGTTGGATGCATATTTAATGTATGAATACATGAAAAATTACTAAATTATTTATTTTTGAATAAGAAAATATATATATATATATTATTTAATCGGAACCATGACCAAATCGCTTGATATATGCTTGGTTTGCTCTCGTTTCGTTATAAAAGTATTGCGTAAAACTTAGACAAACCTCTCTTTCCATATGAATTGATAGAATAAGTATCATTCAAAAATTAATTATTGAAGACTCTATTATGATGAATGTAAATAGTACACTGTCTACTTCTCTGATGACTTTGTATTCTAGTGAATGATACTAGACATATCATAGTATCATAGTGTCATTGGAGGCCATACCAAAGCAGTGGCTTTTGCGATTATTTAACTTTCAATCAATCTTATAAAGTATATAGATCACAGTTATCTTTTCAGAGATAAATTTTCTCTTTGTGTAGTGTTTGAACTCGATTCCGAAAGATATTTCTGTTCTGTACTTTATCATCTGGCCATCAGTTATAAAGAAATTTACTTGACAAAATAAAAAAAAAAAATAAATACCAAAACATGGGATTTAAGCCTGTTTTACCTGATAATAAATCTTTTGAGATCAGCGTTTTCTTAAAAAAACTTTAATCATACCGTTAGTGCGTAAGAAGTGCTATTTCCTGGCGTATATTTTTATATTCAAATATGGCTCCTTTGGAGTTGATGAAGAGGTTTTCATCATTCATCAATGATGAATTTTATAAAAAGAAGATTGCAAACCCAAATGATGATGAAAAGAGTTATCTTTATTTAATAAAAAGAGGGTTGCAAATGCATATAAGTTTTTCAAAGTAGCTCTATAATTATTTTTTGCCATATTTTTTATTTCTACAGTTTTTTTTTCATTATTTTTATAATGATTTGAGAATTTACTTTTTTATAAATGATTTCCTGAAATGCTTGTACTATGGATATTTTACTCTGCTACTGACTTTAAATCTTTAACTTTAAAAATACCTTTTTAAAATTAGAAAAAATTTACTCACGTGCAACAATGCGTAGACCCGATAATGCAGGTGAACCAGGTGGCGTATCAGTGCGTACACGCGATTTATCGCGTATGGTCGTGATGGTGTGACGAAAATCTGTAGGTAAAGAAATTTGCACGGGTTCATTGCGTTTAAGAACCTGTAAGAACAAAGAAAAATTATTGTATTTATAAAATTTTACTCTATAAAATAAACATGCGAAGATTACCTTTAGTTTGACTTTGCTAAATTTGCCACGCCTCTTATTTGGTACAGGTGTATTTTGTGCCATAATTAACTCACGACCAATCAGCTCGATTTCGCGAGCCATAAGCTGTTGTTCAAAGATTTTTAAATTATTTGCCTGTTCACGTTGTTGCATTTGTACGCGACGCAGCTGTTCCTCCTTGTTGCGCAATTCCTAAAGACGACAATGAGAGATGTTTTGTTAATGGTTTTAAAGAGTTGAGAGACAAAAATAGACACACGGTAATGATTAGAATATAGCATGAAATAGTGAAGCTATGAAAACAATGAAGGATAAAACATTAACGAAAACATGAAAAAATATTTTAAAGGTGGTGTTCATGCAAGATATGGTTAGTTTAAGAGCAGAACTTAATCAAGTGCTTTAAAAAAGATCAAAAGTGCTGTTTAAATGTTAACATTTAATGGTATCCAAGAACGTGGAATGTTTTTTTTTTAAGAACAAAATGCTTAAGTAGATCGATAATCCCAGATAAGCGGAGCAAGTGTCAGTTAGAAGTTTTCAATGGCAATAGCTTTAGAAGAAGCTTTTAAAAGGTATAAAAATTGTTTTGGTAAGAGCTTTATTAAAGCTCAACAAGTCTGCTTTTAGTAGAAAAAAAAACATCATGTTAATAAACTATTTATGTTTAACATCAAAAGATTATATATTTTTTTTTGGAGCACATGCTTGCTTTATGTTGGTATGTTTTGGATTTAAAAACAAAAGAGAATAAACAAAAAAAATGGAATACTAAGAAAAACATCAAAAATTCTTTAAGTTTATCAAGGCAGGCTTGCTTACCTCTTCGATACATTGAAAACGCTGTATGAAATAATTATTGGTCAACATTGAAAAATGTTTATTTTTAACAAAATACATTTTGACAATTTGCAATTAGGTGCAAATATGTTCGATAGCAGCAATTATTTAAGAAATAAAGAAAAAAAAAAATTATGAAAAAAATACGGGGAATGAAAAATAAATGTATGAGCGTGAGTAGAAGAAAAGTTCATGTTAATTAATGAACAAATAAAGTTGATTAAATTTATGAAAGCACACCACACCACCACCAAAGCCTAAAACCAAAGCCAATTCAAAGCGAAAAGACGAAAAAAATGATCAACTTACTTTCTCTTTCAAGCGCAACTCATGCAAAACTTCAGCAATTTCCTTTTTCCAGCCGTCCTGCATGGTGTGAAAAGATTCTTGAGGCGTTAATGTAAAACCAGAACGCGCTATATCCTCCAGCTTCATCAGAATGTCCTTGAAACCTGGTCGCTTGTGCGGGTCACTCTCCCAGCAGCCTGTTTAAAATTAAATTTAGCCAAAGCTGGTTACAAAAAAACTTCGAGCGCTTACTTTTCATGAGCTTTCCCCATGCTTCTGGGCAGGTTTTTGGTATTGGCAATGCCAGCGAATTCACAGCGACTCCATAAGCTACAGACAATGAATCGAAGCCTTTATATGGCGTCTCACCTGTTATTAACTCCCACAGCAGCACACCGTAACTCCAAACGTCTGAAGATCTATACGAGTTAAATTAATGTTACTCAAATCAAATGCTCAAAACTTGTCGCTAATCTCATGTAAATTTGCCAAAAATACTTACTTGGAGTACGTGCCGCGACTTATCACTTCTGGTGGCATCCAAGCGTATGTGCCCGCAGCGGACATGCGCGTTGTGTTGTAGAGCTCGCGCGCCAAGCCGAAATCCGTGATTTTCAAAGTCTTTTTCTGTAGATTGTCGCCCTCGATTGTTTCGAATATTAAGACTGCAAGTTAAGAATTGTTTAAGTTAAATAAAGTCATTGCTTAATAGTTAAATTATTTATTTTCAATGTTAATATTCCGTTATAAGCACGTGAAGCTTTAAATGCGTCATTTATTTGTTTTGTTTTATTTATTATTATTTACTTGATTTTATTGTACAACAATAAGTTGTTGAAAGTGCAATGTTCGCATATTTTAGCACGTCTGATAATAGACAATATAGACGGAAATAACAATCTCAACAAAAATAAAAAGTATAGAAAAAAAGAAAACAAATCAATAGCAAACTTCTAGTCATGAAATAATTTTAAAAAAGGCAAAAAAAGTGATTGATTTATTATATAAACGGTTTTCAGCATTTAATCTTGTTGAATGCTATTATTTCTATTTTGCCATTTTTTGCTGTATAAGATAATAGGGGTAAGTTCGATCAGATGGTTTGAATTCAATGTATTTTTTTTTAACATTTTGCGTCATAGTGGGAGCGTGAGGATCCCAACCACCTCATATCAGCTTTTTAATGTTTTTTTTTCGAGTAATTTTAAGTTCGTCCAGTGTTTTGCTTTCAGCGGTTGTTAGGTTGATAGAAGAGAATGTATAAAAATGTATATAATTTTCAAAAATTGTCTCCAAATTGTTGAAATTTAATAATTAAAATTAAAAAAAAACAATATTTTTGATAAAATTCATAATTGACTGAAATTGGATTTTTCTCCATTCTCTTACTGTTGAAGCTTGAAGCCCTGACTGCTCGATAAAGCAGTCAACTAACTAATATTATGTAATCATTGTTATGTATCTTATTTTCACTCAGTATCTTTTAAAGTACGGTATCTGTCATCTGTATTAGTAAGTCGTGATCTATATGTTTGTTTATACCGTATCTGTTACTTCGTATTTGTTAAAATATTTAAGTATATGAAAATATTATGTATAATTATTATTGATGTAAATGTATTCGTAGTTTAAATTTGGCTGTTAGGAATTTTCTAAATGTTGTTCAAATTTTTTTTAAGTCCAGCAGCCAAGGAAACGAGTAAGAGTTTTTGCACCACAATTTGTATATTCTATATTATTTTATTACTTATAACTTTTTGTATAGAGAATAAACTTTTCACATACATTTCAAACTTTCAAAGTCATTGTGTTTTACTGCCACTTGCACAAGGTTTTGAATTCCGCCTTCAAGAAAAAGTTTATTTACGGCCGTTGGGCACAAAAGCTAACACTTACTAAGAGGTTTTTGGGGTCGCGGATCACGAGTCTGAAGTCAAAGATCAAAAACTCTTAAATTCAATATGGGAATTACAAATTCCTACAGAATTGTCCCATCGTATTTACTCTAATTTATTGGATTTAAAAATTTTCAAACATACATTTCAGATTCGTGATCAACAAACCTGTGACAACATGTTGTAACTTCGAAAGTTTCGAAGTTGTCGAATTTTATCATGAGTCGGTATGTTTTAACACTTTCAACAGGCGATATTTGCGATATCACTTTAATTTGGTGGTGGTAAACGAGAATCGAAATAAAAAAGTATTTATTCATTTAAACATGGTTTCTCTTATCAAATAGCAGAAATGTTGATTTATGATTTTAAATTAGTGAAATAACAAAAGTATAGGCTTAAATAAAAGTATATGTTTTAAGTTAAACTTAACTTATTACACCTAACCTCACTTCCAGGAATTCTTAAAAAAAAAAATAACATCAAAACAATTTGAGCTGTTGGTGAACTTTCTGGAGCGGCGCACCAAGGGGCACCAGCGAGGCGTTTATGCGCACCAACAACAACCAAACAGTGCATAGTTTGTGGCAAGAATTAACAGTTACATTAAATGCAATCACATTAAATTAAATGCAATCGCACTTGAAGAATTCATAATTTTTATTGAATTTTATTATCACCGTATTTTATTTGTGTTACAAAAAAGGCTTCCGTGCAACTGTCAAATGTTCAAACATAACTTCGAAACAAACCAAATCTCTTCTCGAATGAAATTGTTACAACATACTGCCAGATCGAATATTTCGATTCGATTTTCGCTTCGATAGTGAAATTTCAATATGTCGCCACTGAAAACTATCTGTATAAGCATGATATAAAAAATATTTAAATAAAAAATGTTTGCCACAAATTATCACTTAATTTCTATTTTCAAATGTTCTAAAAATCACAATAGCAGGTGTTGACTCCGCATACTTGATTGACACCATACAAAAGGTGGATAAAAATAAGTGCTTGATTTTGACTAAATTTCAAGTTGAAGAATTTTTGATGTTCCTATTCTTGAATACCGAGGAACAATTGTAAAAATAAAAGTACTATGGAATTAATAAGGAACCCGTTCCCAATCGACAGCGCGCACTCTGTTTATTCTAGAGCAATGAAACTGTGGAAATTGGCATAAAATAGACAGAATAGGTTGATATGATATTCTTAAAAAATATTGGATATTTGATAGATCTCAAAACAAACTTTAACTCGTGGTGCTTGACTAAGTTTTTCGCATAGAATTAAAACAAATGAATGACCATCTTTTGATTAGATATTTTACAGACAAAATTCCTAGACTTAAAAAGCATTTTTTGGCAAATATGCTATTGGACTTTAACCTGGAATCATGGAAATTTTATCAGGGGTGTTATGAAAACCTACAACTGTTAGAATAATTATGAGAATCGGCACAGATTTAGTTTTGGTGTTACTGAAAACGACTTATCGAGGTGGTTGTCTGTTTTATATCGAGCAGCTGACAGTTGTCAAATAGTTAAAAGTGTGAATGCTAGCTTCTTCAAAGCAGCAACAAATTTGGAAAAATGTGAGTAATGAAGGATTTTAATTATTTTTGTTACGTTTATTTATTTGTATTTTGAATTCATATATTAAATTATAAACTCGCGAAATTTCACAATTTCGCGCAATTTCTCACAATTTCACAATTTTTTTCTTGACGCTTTCAATTTTCTTTAGATATAGACGGAGGTGAAGCGTGAAGTTATGAAGTTAGCACACAACAGAGAGGAAGTAAAAGCAACCACGAGTGGTGGTTCAAAATTCCATGCAAAAAGTCAAAATTACACTTACATGAATTCTGATAACTCTAATGGATTACTTTTGTCTCTCAACACTTTCTCCCAAGAAGAAACAGATTCTCCCATTAAAAAAAAATGCTTAAAACAACAGCTCATATTTCTAAATTTCAAATCTAACTTTTTTGAAAATCTTTGCGCAACATAAAATCAAAACATGGAAGCCGTTTGGTTGACAGTTAAGCGAATCAGCTGATTCGAATATCGTTTTTGAGTGTTTTCGAAAAAAAACAAAAGCAAGTCTGTATTATAAGTCCGATTCATAACACCATTTGAAACTGATATCGATTCCAATTTGGATTCTACGTCAATTCTGTGTCGGTTTCAACAACAGCCCTGTATGGAATGGAATGGCCGGATAAAAGTTGTTATTCTTCCAGAAAACTTTAAAATTAAAGAAAAGATATCATAATACTTCTGAAACCTTAAATTCCAAAAATGAAATTTCGATGAATTTTCCTAGAAGTAACCTTGGAAATAATATGATAAAATGCACGACACGACTTCGACGAATGTCACATAGATTAGATGAAGCTAAATTTTAAAAAAGTGATGAAGGCAGCATTTTTAAATCATTCCAACATTTTTTATACTATTAGAAAAACTTCTTCAAAGAATCGATTTTTTTAAAAAGTATTGGGTCTGTGTAGGGATTTTTAGAAGGTGCTCTATCGTCTGTCAGAGTTTAAATTAAGAAAGCCAAGAGTAAAGCAATTATCTGGAAAGATCGCAAACAACGGAAACTTGGAGGAAAATATCGCTTAATTCTAAAGATGATTTGATTTTTATTATTTATATTTGTCGATAAAGAATTCCGCGTTAACTCGGACTTACCCGCTTCTGAAATTTTTAACAGCACCAATCACCATGTTCCTCTCTTTCTTGAATTTTCACTTTATCAATACCAGAAACTAGTTACTAATCAGGAACTTACATTAGACTTTAAAAACGCAAACTTTGCTGAAATGAATGATAATTTATCCTCGATCTCGTGGGACTTCATCGCTCGGGAACCAGATCTATCGATTGCCTATGATAAATTTGTATCTTTTTTAAATGACTCGATCAATCAGTTTGTGCCATTGAAACAGACCTTCAGCAATAGGAACCCCTTGTGGTTTAACAAGAGGCTCTCAAACTTAAAGAACAAAAAGAATAAAACCTATAAGCGCTTTAGGCAAGATACATCTAATCTGATTCTAAAAGCAAACTACCTGTCACTTCAAAATCAATTTGTAATTCACTGAACAAACTCTAAAGGATAACAGTAAATACTTCTGGTCTTCTATCAACAACAAAAGGAAAACAAACGGACTACCCAGCACTATGTCTTATCTGGGCTCCTCCTCAGATGACAGTAAAACTATATACAATTTGTTTGCTGATTATTTTAAATCAGTTTATCCGTTTCTTGCTCTGCTCCTGTAATGATTATTCGCCCCCTATGATTCCGTCCTTGACCTAGGTGATGTTACATTCCAAACTGAAGAGATTGCAACTGTTTTAGCTAGCCTTAAAACTAACCCTATACCAGGTCCTGTTGGTTTACCTCAAATCGTTTTACGAAGTTGTGCCGCTTTCCTGGCGACTCCTCTCTTTTTAATCCTTAGAAAATCCGTATCTAATGGCGATCAATAAAACGATGTTTGGAAACATTCTTACATAGTCCCCATCCACAAATCTGGTCCGTAACATGATATAAAAAACTATAGACCCATTTGCAAACTCTCCGTTATAACTAAAATCTTCGACAAAATCATATACGATAAAATGACATTCCATGTTAAAAATGTCATATTTCCGGAACAACATGGGTTCTTGTCAGGTAAATCAACGTTGACGAACTTGGTACTTTTTTGTAATGTTATAATTACTAACTTTGCAGTAGGTCTTCAAGCCGATGTCATCTATGCTGATTTTGCGAAAGCATTTGACAAAGTCTCTCACAAGCACCTAATTTTAAAACTTGCCTCCCTGGGAATTCACTCTAACCTCCTATGTTGGTTCCAATCATACCTTTCCAGCCGCCGCCAATCAGTGAAAATAAATAGCAACCTATCCAATCTCTTGAGGCAGTCATCAAGAACAACTACTGTTCTTTATATTTATTAATGATCTTCCTAGGGTCATACGTTATTCCCAAAGCCTTCTTTTCGCCGACGATCTGAAGCTTTTTCGATCCATTAAGTCAAATGAGGATGCCATTCTTCTCCAAACAGATATTGATTCAATCTTCGCCTGGTGCGAACAGAATAAATTAACACTTAACATCTACAAATGACAATGTTTTCAAATGCCATCATCAACAAGTCAAACTCGATGCTTGCCGTCCTTATAAGGAACTCAGAGGATTTTAGGGATCCCTACACCCTCAAATGTCTGTACTCTTCGTTAATTCGACCCCATTTAGAATACTGCTCCATTTCATGGAATACTTCTTTTCCCATTCAATCCCAGCGAATTTGAAGAGTACAGAAAAAGTTCACGAGATATGTGATTTCTAAACTTAACTGGAACCTCCATCAGCCTCTTCCATACCCCACTAGATGTGCATTAATTGATATCTGCTCCCTCGAATCAAGATGCAAGATGCAGTCAGTCACTTTTATTCGTGACCTGGTTCATCATCATATCCAGTGTCCTACTCTACTTGGTTTGCTTGATTTTCTTACCCCGCCCCGCTATCTTCGTAGACAGTTTAACTTTCGGGTTCCTTTTCACAGATCGGAATATGCTCGAAATGAGCCTATTACACGCTGCACTATTGAGGCCAACAGGGTATTGCCGTTGATAGACATATTCGATTCAATTTCAAGAGCTCAGTTCAAAATTAATCTCAACCTGCTCCAAGTTTTACGCGTTACCTAATGTTAACGCTGTATGTTGATGATTTGCTTTGGTCTCGTCCTCTGTTAGTTATCTATATCTTGCACATATATTTATACCGTCTTCTTTTTTAAGCAATGTTCAATCTTAATTTATTTGTCATCTTTCCTAATTTTTACATGTAACTTATTCGTAATTAATACAATTAATGTTTTTATTAATTTTATGTTGTATATATTCTAAATTGTCTGTAAGAGACATTGTCTCTGCTTGATGAAATGTAAATAAATAAATACATTAAATAATTGTACTAGCAAACAATTTATAAATCAAAAGTATTTATAAATCAAACAATATAGCTGGAAAGGATATATACCTCGATTTTATCAACACACATTTGTTTTGTTTCTTCTTCTCCCTACAAAGCTGTAAGAAATTTAAATTCTATATTTCAACTTACCGTTTGAGCTTTTTAAATCCCGATGTATGATCGAAATTGGGGCTTCATTGTGCAAGTAGTTCATGCCGCGTGCTATTTGTATTGCCCAATTGACCAGCACATCTGGAGGAATTTTACGTCCAGCAAGAATGCGATTAAGCGAGCCACCGCGCGAATATTCCATGACCAGGCACAGCTTAGGCGGTTTAAGACAAACACCACGCAATGCAACAATGTTTTCATGTTTCAAGGCCCAGAAAAGTTTGGCCTCCTGCAATACATTATCACGCATTGTTTCCATATCTTCGTCGGCAGTTTGACGTGCCGCTTTAATGGCAACTTCTTCATTGCCATAATAGCCACGATGTACTTTACAAAAACCACCCACACCGATTACTTCCTGAACATCTAATTCCTCATATTCGATTTCCAATGGTTGAATGTCGCCAATGGCAGAAGGCACATTAATAAGCATCGGATCCTGATTGGTGACAAAATTCGAAGGAAATATGCCAACCTGTAGAAATAGAAAAAAAAAATGTCTGCTTTATTTTTTGCTGAGCAATAAATTTAGGTAGATAATGTTTTGGCAGTTATGAATATTCAAGCAAGTCAAAAATTTCATTAAAAAGTGAAAGTTAAAGTGGGGCTGACAAATTTAAGCTTAAAACCATTTCTATATCAAACATAATTTGAATATTTCTAATAAAAAATTTGGTATATTCAAAATGAAATATATTCAAAATAACGTTTTATGAACTTGACATAAACTATAACCATACAGCTTAATGGTAAAAGCTTTATAGTAAACCTGTTGATAGTTGAAGATAAAGCATGGCAATGGAATTATTTATCGCTTAAAGTCAAGAAAATGACGTCACATTGTATTATAGATAAACAAAGCATTGTTATCGTGAATTTTTGTAAATTCTGATAGGAACAGCTGAAATTTGGTGTTTGTCTAGCTACAAATACGCAGAAATAAAATAAAACAATCGTTCTATTTAGCATATTTTTTTTTTTTGAGAAAAAGTAAGACAAAATAAAAGTTTAGTTTCAGGTTTTATAAAAGTTTTTTCAATAAATAATAGGTAGCAATATAATAAAAAAACCCAATAATGGAAATGAAACTAAAAAGAAATGAAATTAACACTTAAAAAAAAATCAAACGTACTCGAACACACTTCCGAAAACAGCTCTATAGTTCTTGCCAACTTCGAAAGCCCTACGTTTGCGAGAAATGGTACGTTTTATGTTTATATTTGAACTAGAAGGTCTGGTATTGTTTTCAGAGAGCCGCTTAGTAGACTATTTTATAGCGAGGCACTAACGTATGCATTTAGTCAGGGCCATTTTCAAAAGTGTTTTATGCAATGATTTGCCAGTACGAAAGGGCAAAACGGGGAATATTAATTGGTTGAATGAGTTAAAATATGGTCGTTTAAGCAAGGAGGGAGTATCCTTTAAAGGGTTCACTTGAAGTGCAGAAGCCAAGCAATAATTGTTCCTTGTTATAGCCATGACGGTTAGGTTGCGATAGCTGAGTGGGTTGTTCGACTCGTGCTCTTAGGCTTTTATAGTCTTTAATTGTGCATACCATATAATTTCATTCGTAATGAGTTGTCCATAAACCATCAAAAAATACCGAAAATTGGCACCGTGGTTTTTGGACGACCCATAACCTCTTGTTATGAGTCTGATACTTCGTTGAACCAATTGGAGGATTAAATAAATCTGTCAATTTAATTTACCTCTATTTCCGAGACTGCCGCAAGGGCAGTATGTTAAGAAGTCGACCGACGGAGAGCAGTCGTACCCTGCTTAGGTTTGGATAATAGTAGAGGAGATGCTCAACGCTAGCTTCCTCTACATTATATTTACGTTATCGTACTTCTGCAGCGGTCATTGGCTTCAATTCAAAACCGAGGGCATGTGCTCCTGTCAGGCAATGACTAGAAAGCACTCCTACCAGAACAGAATCCGTTTTTCTGAATCCCAATAGAGAGAAAGTGCGCTTGAAATTATATAAAGGCCAATTTGCTCTAGTCGTATAGCATGTGGCGAGATGGTACCAATGTTCCTTGTGTTGACGAAGTATGTTTCGCATGCATTGGATTTTAAAGGTGGTTAAGGGTAAACCTACCCTATTTTTTCCCGGGAGGGTAGTGGTGGTTGTACCCTTTTTAGCCATTTCAACACCTTTGCACATGCCTTCAATAGTACAGTGCCTAGGCAACCAGACCAGGTGTATTTTGAAATGCTTAATAGTACAGTGCCCAGACACCCAGACCGGATGTATTTTGAAATGCTTGGACATCTCGTTGAGAATTCTGCGGCATACAGTGATGGATTTAGAGTTGTAGGTGTAAGAGCGTAGCGCCTTTAGAGCTGCTTGACTAACTGAAAATATGTAGGCACCAGCTTCTTGGAGAGCCAAAATCTTCGCTTGGTAAGCCCTACAATGAAAGGGGAGTCGAAAAGAGGTCTCAAATCCAATATCCGGAGAATAAACTTGCCCTGTTGGTCGCCCTTCGAGCTTATAGTTGTCTGTAAAAATGTTTAAAGCTCCATTAATGTGATGGGGTATGTTATTCTAATCCTGGCGTGAAGGGATATGAACATCGTAGTTCTTGGTAGTTGTTGCCTTTGACTAAACATCTTATGACCATTTGTGGTTTGACTTTTTCAAAAATGACAGAACTGGACCTAGCATGATTTAATGCCGTCTCTGAACAGCTAATGTTTATATTCTTAAGAAGCTGTTTGGACGGTTGCCATTGCCCACAGGGAGATGAACGTTAAACGGAAAATATTTGTCTTTAATTTGTTTTTTTTTTCTTAGCTGGGTTAGTTATTTTTTTTTGGGTATTGCGCTACTCAAACTATGAAGTTTGTTTTTATCTTGAATGAAATATTTTTGTCCCTGTACTAACAAATGCAAATTACAACGAACTCTTTAAATAAAGTTAAATGTGGATTAATTGTCCTTTATCCTAGCACTTAATAAAAATGAAGCATAAAAGAAAAACTATTCTCACCTTATCGCCAATTTTTCCCGTCCACCAGCCTTCATCGCCTGAGATGTTGCTGTCCATAGACAGGACAAGAACAATTTGTCCACGTCGTAAAGTAAGTTCATCCTCTCCTTGTGCCTCATAGTCATATAAAGCTGTCCACAGGCTACCATCGGGCGCAGCTGGGGTTGTTGAATTGTTCACGCTGCTGCTATTGTTGCCGTTTGCATTGCCATTGCTTGTGCTGCCGCTAACAGTATTTGTTGGTGGCATATTTAACGTGTCGGGGTGATGTTCCTCGCTGATGGATAGCATTGGGGAAGTATTGCTGTGAACGTGCTTGCTGCGGGCTGGCATAAAAGTGGATATCGTTTCTATGCAGCACTTAGTGGTGAGGATTTTTTAATTTATGTATTCCTTTTTTTATGCAATGGTGGAGCAGAGTAGGCGTGGCGTTGGCTGCTGATGCCATGCCTTGTAGAGTGTCGTACGGTGGCACTCTAAAGCTTAGGATGTTTTAATCTAAGAAGCTGTGAAGAAGGTGTCGCTGAAATAAGAAGAAACAATGATGAAAATCTAAAGCGTTCTTCAAAGAAGCGACAGAAATAAAGTTGCTGATTGGAGTTTGTATGCTTGATACTACTTAGTACAATGAGAGCAAGTTTTAGGTTACAGAGTTAGCAATATATTCACACGATAGTAACAAGGACGATATTAAAATTGCGTCTAGATAGCAGATACATTTGGAAGTGTAGAATTATATCAATGCGTGGCATCCCGCTGGCAAAACATGAAAATAAATTTCATACTGAATACGGCTAAAAATACATGTTTATCTTAAAAAATGTACTTTCATACGCACCCCACCATAGCGAGTGTATATCCTCACGAAGACAACAACAATAAGATCGAAAAATAACATACCCAACGTACACACTATGTGCTCCTCCGCATAAGAAAGTTTAATCCAAAAACGTGTCAACAGCTAGCCAAAAACAAAATATCAGCGCCTTCAATATACCCACTGTGAACGCTTCTCCAGCCGCCTCAATGAATGGAAGACAGCAGCAAAAACAGCACAGCACAAAGCCGTGTACACTGCACTGTTTTTTTGTTGTTTTTTTTGTAGCAAGCAGCAAATGCACCACCAGCAAACGGGTGGGGTGGGTCCAGCACTGTGTCAGAAAGTTAAGTTAATATTTTTTCTTAGCTCTTTCTTTAGCGCAGCTTTCTACAAACTGGCGGCGTCAAAATATATTCGAACTTTTAACTAAAAGTTCCAATTTTGAACACCACTTCAATTTCACAATATTTTCCTCGAGTTCCAGTGGAGCTCCAGCAAACGTTGAGTAAAATAGTCTCGAACTTCTTGAATATTTTTTTTTGACGTAGTCTTCTTTTCTTGCTGCTAAATTGCGTTCACTTCACACACAAAAGCAAAGAAACAACATATTTTTCTCACAAATTTTTCGTTCGTTTTCGTCGTTTAAACTGCTTAGTTTCGTTTAAATTCCTTTAATTTATATTGTTTACTATTATTTAGTGTGGTTTTTTAATGATTTTATTTAGTTTTTTTCGCTTTTGCAGTGCAAATTTAGTTCATTTGCGATTTTTCGTCGTTGTCGTTTTTCACCGTTCCGTTTTGCCATGATATTTGGCCATTTATTTTTCTACACCATTCGTTGGCACGTCTTCTTCGAGTGCAATTTGGAAATGTCATAAATTGGTGGAATGCTGTCAAGTTGAGCTACTAGCAAGAGATGCAGCAGAGAAAAAGAGACGACAGCAAGTCGGTAAGGTTGTTATATAGAGTGTGAGGCAAGCAGCTGGTTTCTTCTAATACGGAAAATTGCTTGAAGAGTTCGTTCAGTGCACTAGTGTTTGTAGGTTTTTGGCTGTGCTAATTTTGTTATTGTTTATTGGATGGGGTTTTGCCTGAGATAATTTAATATGCATTTGTTTGAGATTTACTGAGTGTTAAGTGGTTGTTGAGCAAGCGAAACTTTATATGGTTCTATGGTGTAATGGTTAGCACTCTGGACTTTGAATCCAGCGATCCGAGTTCAAATCTCGGTAGAACCTTTGCACAAAATATTTGAAGTGTAATTAATTTATATTTTATGCCTATGAGCACAGTAGCAGTTGATATATTAGGACCTAGAGCAGCACTACGCTGTCGGTTAAGAAAAAGGCTCTATCAAATTAATCCCCAAACTAAAAAGGAAACAAAGCCAACTGATTTTATTTTTATTCTATGTTCTTATTTCATGAAAGGTTTTGAGTAATTTGATTAAAATAGTGAACGTGAAGTGTATTGATCTTTATTTCGTAAAATTGGAATTCGCAATGGAGGTTTGCAGAAACATACATTATAACTACGGCCATATCACACCATCCCAATGCAGTCAAGGTAATTGCAGTCAGGAACTGATATTAGCTTATGAAAAATACTCTCATCATAAATTTAAAGGCTATACGTGGTTATACATATATGATCAATAAAAGGGGCTTCTATACCTATAAAACGGCTGTAACAGAGCTGTTGGATGCGTTCGAGAAACTTGGCGTTAATGTCCTCAAAAATTAATTTTTTGCCAATTAATTTGGATTATTTTGAGAGACAAATCGCTACGGCTTTAGTTGAGCAAGAGGTACGATATCATCAGGTATCCTTGGCATTATAAAATGAGGTTATTCCCCATTTTAGTATTACTTACGACTCAACTCTTTTGTACCAGATGGGCTCATATTCTTTTTCACAGAGAAGAAGAAAGAAAACATCAGATGCAGTATTGTCTGAAATTTGTTGTTGGTCCAAAACCATATTTCAAGAAAAGGATTGAAAACAGAGTTATTGAACACGAATTTCAAGAAATCAATATGGATATCGATGTTGAAGTACTATTCGATTTTTCCTACCTTGATGGTGATAATGATAATGATATGAACATTATATAAAATTCGATGCTATTGCAAAGTGTAACAATGAAATAAATACATACGTAAATAAATAAATAAAAATTGAAATTAAATTTCTTTTCATTTCATTCCGTTTTCGACGTATAAACTTTAACGTAAAGAGATTAATTGTCTTCGGTGACTATTCATGAAATTTTCTGGTGAATATTTTTAACTCTAGAGCCAGAGGGTTAAAATGCTGCGAGAAAATATTCCTCGGAAAATGTTAATAAATTCAATAGCAAAAGCAAAAAGAAAAATAAAAATAAAAAATAAACTAAAATTAAAATAAGGACACGTATTAGAACAAGGATTAGAAAAAGAATGAGGGAAAGGATTTGGACAAAAATTTAGCCATGGATTCGGAAAAACACCGCGTCCAGGATTGTGACAAGTATAACAACAAAGATCTAGACATATCTAAAACAATATTTACGACAAGATTGGGAAAAGGACAAGGAATAGAACAATTATTTAACAAGCAATAACAATCGAGTTTAGCTACTACAGCTTTTTCGCACATTCTCATCATTAACACATTTAAAGTCACAATCCCAATATCTTTGAAATTTTCAACGATATTAATACAAGTGGCTCAAAATAAGCTTATATGAGAAAAATTTACCCACCAAAATATGGTTGGGCTCAAGGACAACACAAGACATCACGACTAACCATGCAAAAACATAACCATGCAATTACACAATAGTTTGTAATCTACTCTTGAGTTGACCTTTAGACAAGTTAACATCAAAAAAGCTACAATTGTTAACTAATTTACTCATACGGTTTAAAGGAGCAGTTAACATATAATTTGGTCTACTTAATGGTAAGTAAATTAAATTGTTAGCATTTCTACTGCTTCTACGATTAGAGTTAAAATTTATAAGAGAAAGAAGTTCTGGAGAATTGAATACACCGGTGATGAGTTGGTGCAAATAGACGATATCTGCAGACTTCGCGCACTCAATGATTGCATTTTTAAAAGTTTCAAGCGATCCTCATAAGGAGGAAGGTTTAAAATGTCAAATCCACTTAAGCCTCTTAGGGCAAACCGAACAAAGCATTTTTGGATTCTCTCTATTCGATCAACATGCACATTGTAACTTGGAGACCAAACTTGACTTGCGTACTCCAAGTGAAGTCGCACTATTACTTAATACAACGTTGTTGTCGTAATCATGCTATTGAATTCCTTGGCCCAGCGTTTAATAAATCCAAGCATAGAAGATGCTTTTTTACAAATGTTATCAATATGAATGTTAAAGGAAAGCTTAGAATCCATACATATTCCCAGATCTTTAACGACATCCACACGACATAAAGCAGTATCTTTTATTTTATAATCAAAAACTAAATTATTCCTTTTTCGCGAAAAGGTCATAGTTCGGCCTTTATCTGGATTAAGAAACATATTATTTTTAGAACACCAAACTTCAAAAGATTTCAGATCGGACTGGAGTAGGGCTGAATTGTCTTGAGAATTTATTTTTCTGTATATTTTCATATCCGCATAAATAAGCAGATGAGAGTTTTTAATGATATGGGTCACATCATGAATGGCTAAAATAAACAGAAGTGGACCTAGGTGACTTCCTTGAGGAACACCTGATAACGCAATAAACTCAGCAGACAAAACCCCTCGGAATCGTATTTGACAACGGTCTGTCAAATACGATTTAATCCAGTTTACAAAATATTGTGGAAATCCAATGGACTTAAGTTTAAATAGAATTAAATTGTGTGGTAACTTATCAAATGCCTTGCTAAAATCAGTGTAGATGCAGTCGACCTGGCAACCAGATTCAATGGTGTTTAAGCGAAACGTTGTAAAATCGAGCAGATTAGATACCGTAGATCTAAAAAAAAAAAAATAAATAACTGGCCATTTCAGCCCTTGAAAGGACTTTGACCTAGCTTCTTATGATCAATTGTGTTTTGCGTGTTATTAAGTTTGTACACAATTGACCGAGAACCGGACCTACATGCTTAACGCCGACTCCGAACGGCGATGAACGGAAAGTTCTCGTTCTCAAGAAGCTTTACATGGCATTTTGATTACTCTCTGAGGTTTGCCATTGTCTGCAGAGAGGTGGCGGCCGTACAGAAAAATTATTTTAATTCAAATAATTTTCTGTCACTGCTGGGGTTCGAACCTGGGTTTCCAAAGTTCTTTGACATAGCGGCCACGCACTTTAACCAACTACGCCACGGACGCCACTACATACCGTAGATCTGCCATTAACAAAACCATGCTGACGAGTTGTTATGACTTCACGACAGTGAACTTTTACCCGATCATACACGATTCGCTCAAAAAGTTTTGGAATTGATGACAGTTTAGCAATGGGCCTGTAATTAATAACATCATTCCTGCAACCTTTTTTAAAAATAGGACTAATAAATGATTTTTTCCAAAACAGTGGAAAATAACTTTCGTTTATAGATTTATTAAATAACAAAGAGAGTGGTTGACACAAAATTGAACCGCATTGAGTTAACACTGCGGCAGGAATTCCATCAGGTCCAGCGCTAAAATCTTCATCGATCGAACTAATATATTTTAAAATATCCTCTGAGGTAAAGGATAAAGAGTCCAAAGAAATTCTGGGTGTAGAATTCATATATTTAAAATACCCCTCATCAGGATCAAAAGAATCCGAACAAAATGACTCTTTAAAAAGATTTGCAAACAAGCCACAAATAATGACGGGATCGTCAGTAATTCCATCAACAAATTTGAATGATGAAGGGAATCCATCGGATTTCTTCTTTGTATTTATGAATCCCCAAAACTTCTTTGGATCAGACAGTATTCTCAGCTTTATATTGTCTAAATATTCATTATAGAATGGAGCTGAGCTATTTTCAAATTCCAGAAACAAACGTTTGTAGGTTTCCAGGTCATTTGAGTCTAAACTACAGACATATTTCTTCCATGCCCTATTCCTGTTGTTGCGAAGAGTTTTTAAATCCTTAGTGTACCAAGGGTACGCATAGTTTTTCGCAAATTTGAGGCTATATGGTACGGACTGAGAGAACACAGTAAAGAGCTACGTATAAAAAAAATGTATGAAGTTATTAAGGTTTTTTCCATTTAAGTACTCTAAAATGTTGGCGTCCGTGGCGTAGTTGGTTAAAGTGCGTGGCCGCTATGTCAAAGAACTTTGGAGACCCAGGTTCGAACCCCAGCAGCGACAGAAAATTATTTGAATTTAAATAATTTTTCTGTACGGACGCCACCTCTCTGCAGTCAATGGCAAACCTCAGAGAGTAATCAAAATGCCATGTAAAGCTTCTTGAGAACGAGAACATTCTGTTCATCGCCGTTCGGAGTCGGCGTTAAACATGTAGGTCCGGTTCTCAGTCAATTGTGTACAAACTTAATAACACGCACAACACAATTGATCATAAGAAGCTAGGCCAAAGTCCTTTCAAGGGCTGAAATGGCCAGTTATTTATTTTTTTTTTTTTTTAGTACTCTAAAATAACATTTAGTTTGTTATGAAGTAAATGATTCAACTTCAAAAAGTCAGCTTTTTTAAAATTGAATTCATAAACCTTATCGATTGAACTCGAATTTACTATGCTCTCCCTGTCCGATTTATACCAAATGCTCAATGGTGGATGGTATTCATCAACATTAGTCAGAGTATGAAAGGCCCTCTTAACAATTGCATTATTACTGTCTGTAGTTAAGACCAGGTCAAGAAGTCTTTCAAGGCTATTCTAAATACAACTAACTTGTTGTAAGTCAGAATATATATTGTCAGCAAATATATGTTCTTGGCAGGTCTTCGAATTTGATGCACAAAAATATGTATCATCGTCGGAAGAATGCCACGGAAGAATAAGTCAGGCAGATTGAAATCGCCCAACAGTAAAATGTCGTCATTAACTTCAAGTAGACTTATTATATATTCTTTGCAATCCGCAATGCTTGCATAGACTTCTGCACTGCTCTTTGGGGGAACATACGCATTAATAACATATACATTGGAATTACAATGTATAACCTTAACGCATATAAGTTCGATATTAGAAGAGCAGGGAATATCAATTAAGGAACTGATGAAGGAATTCCTTACAGCTAAAAGGACACCACCACCAACAGCAGAAATATTGTTAGTGTGTCTGTCTCTTCTAAAAACTTGAAAACTAATGTCAAACAATTCCAAGTCAATAATGATTCCGTTCAGCCATGGTTCTGTTAATGCGATAATATCCTCAGAGAAATTCTGAGACGCAAAAAATATCTCGCGCGTTTTAGAACGTAATCCCCTTACATTTTGATAGTAAAGGGATAATCTATTTAGTTTTTTTGGGTCTGATGGGCGATTTTATTCGTCCTTCTAGACTTATTTTTAGGCGTAAACTCAGATACGAGGACATTATCGGCCCACATTTTAGAGTTAAGACCAGATGCAAACTCTTCAGCTTCAACCGTTAGAATAAATGAGGCGTGGGAAGGCTTGTTATCAATTTTTTGGTAAACCCAAAAAATAAAGTTTGGATTTAATTATACTTTCGAACAGCTTAGAAACGTTGGATAATTTCGAAATTGGACGGTAGTTAGCAATAATATTTTTTTTGCCTGATTTAAAAATAGACGTGATAGAAGCAATTTTCCAACACTTAAGATAACACCTTCAGATAGGGAATTATTTAAAATTTCACATAAGGGAGCAGCTAAAGAGAAAGCACAATTTAGAAGGAAAATGGAAGCAAAGCCATCAATATCTGCTTTGAAAGAACTTTTCAATTCAATGAGATGCTCCAGGACATAACTAACAGATAAGGTCATTGAGCCCAGATCAGTAAATGTATCAACGGACTCCAAAATCTCATCAGTGGAAAAATCCTCATCAACACCAAAGTTAGACTTGGAAAAAATCCTGCATAGCTGCAAACAGATTAACCGTATCAGCTATGTTAGTAGAGCACCTGCTTTCAAAAGACATGGAAGTAGGAATTTGTGAGCAACCTTTTTTGGACTGAATAAAATTCCACAAACTTTTCGGATTAGTTTTAATATAGGATTCAAAATTCATTGAATTGCTTGCTTGTATAATAAAGGGCTGCACAAATGCATTCGAATCGCTTTACAAATCATTTGTGTGGTGCGCAATTACTTTCACTCTTTTACTCTCTATACTATAACACATCATCATCTAGCAACTCAAACAAATAACACAATTTGACAACTATCAACGGCTCCTCTCTTTTGCTCACAAGTTTTTGACAGAAAGAAAGCTATTCTTAGTGTTGTCAAAAATTACACCTAACACCTTATTAATATTACACCATGGTTGAAGGCAAAACAAATGAGTTATTGACTCTCACTCAATATTTTTGTAAATAAAAAGAACTTGCAAGAGGAGTACAAGTAAGCAAGTAGTATAAGTATTTGAGTATTTTAGAAGATAAATTTTCATTGCATGTGTGGTTGGTTATAAGGGAGGGCAGGAGAGGGTTAATATGTATGACCAACCCCCATTACTTTTGCAAGAGGAATATGTTTTCCTTTTGGGACCCTGTTCAAGTGTAAGTGTAGGGTATAAATATACAAAAATCATAAAATTTGTATGGGAACCCACCTAAGGAAGGGTCGAAGTGGATAGGTCTCAAAGGGAAAAAATGTTCCTATTAAAAAAGTAATGGGGGTCGGTCATACATAATAACCCTCTCCGACCCCCCATTTAAGCTGAAAATACTGATAATTGTAACTGGTTAAGCACACTGAAAATGCCTTTTGATTTTAACACACGCAAGTATTTGGAGTACAAGGTATAACTATATAGTTATTTTTTCATTTGCCCTGATAGCGGACGATAACTTTTATAATTGACGAGAGCAAGTTGCGTATGCATTTGATCCGAGAGAGAGTGAGTTAAAATATTAATTGTTCTCTGAGCAACAAGTAACGCGCTTACGCTATCTCTTTGCTGAATTATTCTACAAGTGATGTGCTTAACTTAAAGTACTTGGTGTAATCAAAGAAGAAAATGCATTTGTGCAGCCCATTAGTATATACTTCAGCTATACATAAAATTTTCATCCAATTTTTTTTCATTATTTTTTTACAAAAAATTAAAAAAGTCAATAGCTAGTTGAATTTGTATTTAAGACTTCACGTTTTAGTATTTTATTAAGACTTCACGTTTTACAATATATGTAACTTCTGAACCCTTTAAAACCACATCATGATTTTATATCATTGGAAAGGTATAACCTAACGTAAATATGTAAAAAATGAAAAATAAAAAAAAAAGAAATAAATTATAGTACGTGTTGCTGACATGGTATTAAACTTAAACAAGTTAAGAATGCAGTCAACTTATTGCAATATTTTCAAAAATTTTGTACTTTTCCTCAAAAAAGATTAAATAACTTTTCCAATGATACTACATATATTACCGGTAATCGGTCTTAAGTTGATTGAGTTACGTTGTCTCAAAATAGACCCTATTTTGGCCGCGAACAATTATTCTAAAAATGTATAACTTCGAATTTGGTTTTCATATCAATAAACCAATCAAAGAAAAATATTTGAGCCAAATCGGAGATGATCAGCGCAACTGATCACTTCAATGTGAAATGAGCGATATCAGATAGTAAAAACAAAAAACAAAAATCAGGTCAAAGTTTTTCCTTATCTAGTCGTTCCTTGTCTAGCTTTATTTTTTCCCGATATCTTCGTGCTCTTTCAGCAGGCGTTAACTTTGCTATTTTACTCTTAAATATACAAAAACGAAATACAAAATGAATACTTCAGCCGGTGGTGTGACATATCTTAAAAGTGACGTTCAATACATTTGCCACTTTTTAGTTTTTTTCTTGGGAATTTTAGTTTGCAAAAATACGAAAACAAAAGAAATTTATCAAAACCTATGAAACAATGATTTTAAACTTAGATTTTTTTAATTTACTATTTTTGCTTTAATAAAACTCCACGTGACGTTCAATACATTTTTACACGTACTTATCATGACGAACTGAGAAAACACAAAAAAAATTTGCTTTAATATTATTTAATCGTTTTAATTTTTTGAATTTCGTGAGAACTAACCTCTGCACTTTCTTAATAAAACTTTTTTGTCATCTATACCACACCTAATTAAAACTAAGAAGCGTAAAAAAAAGTGACGTTCAATACAATGCGCAGGGACTAAAAGTAAATCGAAAGCCAAATTCGCGATGACAATGTATTGACAATAACAACAAAATAAAACATAAGAAATAAATGCTATCATTACAAAACAGTTAGTATTTGTTAAATTTTTGCGTTGTTTTCACGTTTTCTTTTTTCACGTTTCTCATCAAAAAGTGTAACTGGGGACACACGTTTTTGTATTAAGCGAGTACGAGATAGCAATATAACATTCTTCAAAACAAATATGCAAACAATTTTAGGATTCTGAAAAATATATTTTGTTAATAAATATTCTTCAGTGATCACTTTCTCATGTTTTATTTGTTTTTTTTTTGTTTTTACCTAAAAACAGACTTAAAAAAACGGGGACAAAAAAAGAGCGTTTTGTATGCAATTGACCCATGTATGTATGTATCGAATAATTTCGCATATTAGCCAAAAAAAAAAATAAACGTACAAACAAGATAATAAGTTAATATTGTGTTGTCATCCAGTTCTGAGCTACATTTTGATTTGGAAGTTGGGCATTGGGAAGTTGATTAAAAATGGATTTCAAGATTTATACGGGATAGACAAATAAAGTTAAGCCAATAAAACTTTTGTTTTTTTTAAATAAAACAAGAAAATTTGTCAAAACATTTCAAAATATTTACGAAAAAATATAATAAAATGACAAATTTTTCAGGGCAGAGGGTAGCTTCGAAAAACTATTGATGTTTTAATATCAAAATGTTGACCATTATTTATACTCTTCCTACTTCCTACTTTAAATCGAAAATGTTCCTATTTCAAGTACAAAGCATCTACAACATGTTTATGAATAAAAAAACTTTCAAGACTTTTTATCATTAAAAAGCTTTTTAACTAATGAACATTTTAAAGCTATTATAAAATATTTTTATGAATACGGCTGTTAGAACTTTTTCATAAATTTTTTAACCACTTTTGGGAGAGTTAAGACACGGACGATTCATTTTTTTAATTTTTCTAAAGTTTTTTTTTTTGATGAAAATGATAAACTACTGTTTAAAACAGAGTCCATTGCATTTTTCATGTTTTTTTAACATATTTTGGCGGGGTTTTTTAACCCGATATTATATTTTTTCCATATATTTTATTGTCTTTTCTTCATAAGTTTTCAAATTATTTAAAAATTAAAATTTTCAATCGTTTTTTCCTAAGTTTATTTAAAATAAACAAAAAATTTACAACTGGCAATGCTATGGCACAGCGAACACCTGTGTTTGAGTGGGTGGTGGGTGGTGAACGGCCACTGGCACACACATTAAGCACATACACTTAGCTTCCACATTTAAGAGAGCGCTTGAAAGAGAGAGTAGAACTGCTGAAGCTGCAAAACTCTACACAAAATAGAAATTAACAACAAAACAAAAATAACAACAATTTCACGCTCACACAGCATCCAACAAAGCACAGAGCCGACAAAATTAACTAAAAACAACAAATATAACAACAACTACAACCAGGAGATGAGTGTGCTTGCAAAAGAAACAAACAAACGAACGAACGAACGAACGAACGAACGAACGATTGAACGAATCCTGTGTATCCTATGCGAGACGAAAAACACAGAGTCGTCGAAGGATTCTAGCAAAAGAATTTTCTTCAGTAACGCGCAAGAATTCGTCGAACACTGAACACATAAAAAAATGAACGGGCCGCATTGAGTGAAATTTGAATATTTGCATGTTGTTGTTGTGCTGGGAAAACTTTCCACACAACACAAAATAAAAAAGAAAAAGAAAAGTTAATAAAATCACATAAAAAATATTGTTTAAAAAAAAAGAAAGAAAAATGTTTGAGCCTTAGCAAATAAAAAGAAAAAAGCTAATTTTTACTAAGAAAAGTTTAAACGAGAAAATTTTAAGCAAAGCAGCCGCAGCAAAAGTGAAAGAAGAAGAAGAAGAAGAAGAATAAAAAAAAAAAGTGAAGCTGCGAAAAATGTGAAAATTGTGTACGCCTGCATAAAAGTATATATTAACCCGTTACCACCCACCCGGGCATTCTTTGTGCTGTGTTGTGATGTGATGTGCTTGCTGTGTGTGGATGCTGCAGAGCTACAAGAAGAGTGCCTGTCAAATTGTGTGTGTGAATGTGTGTTAGGAAGTTTTTTCTTTTTCGTTCTTTTTTTTTATTAAAAGGAAATTTTTGCAAAAACCTTTTTAAACAAACTTATTTATTTAAATGCTGCTTTATGTAGGCATAATTTTTCAGCTGCTGACAGCTAGTTTTTTTGGCTCTTTAGCACTGCATGCGGGAAATTATGCTTTAATGGCTTAATTAATTAACCCCTTAACTGCATTAATTCACATGTCGAAATTCGCAAGATATTAAATAACTCAACGTGTGGCTACTGCTGATAAAAAACTAGGCAGCAGTAGCAGCAGCAGCAACGCAGCAGCAGCATGACAGTAACTAGAGCAAATTCAACAGCAGCAGCAGCAGCAGGAGCAGCGTTGCCAGAGTTGACTATTGGCTATAATAAAATAGATAATGTTTTTTTTTTTTAAATAATATTGAGTTGAAAAACTCTGAAGTCAAAATTAATGTTTTTTACAGCTGTTGTTGACAGTGATAACAGTCTCACAATTTGTTTAGAATTTTTTTTTTTTATTTTTTCTTTTATTTTTTTAACAGCCTCACAATTTGTTCAAAAAGTCGAGCTAAAAAAATTACGAAGAAAAAATTTTCGTTAATCTAACGAAAACTCAAGCTTTTTAAAAATTTACAAAATTATAAACTCATCGAGTTAAACTTGAGTTTATCTCGAGAAAAGTTGAAGTAATTAGCAGAAATGTGGAGTTTATGAATTTAATTTTTTAAGATTTAGTGAAACGAGTTGAATATAATGTCACGAAGTTTGAAATTTCTTCCTTATGCAAATATAGATGTCCTTCCATATAAAGGGTCATCCATTTTTTCCTTCGGAAAGTAAAGCTTAAAAAAACATTAAAAATGCAGAGCAGATATAATGCAGAATTTTTATTTTATTCTAATTTTTGGACTTCGGCATCATACGTGAAATACAATATCGTTGAAATGTTTTCCAAGGGAGTTTTTGCAGAAATCAATCCTTTTGAGCTATTTTTTAATGATTTTTGTGTATAATACTATGTTCAGACTGGGAGCTAAATGCGCATTTAGAGCCTAATTCGCATTTATTTCCTTAATGCTTCTCTAAATGCGAATTTACCCATATAAAATTCTGTCAAGTAAATTCACATAAATTCTACTTCAAATGAGCATTTAGCAGTTTGCGACCCTGTTTCGAAGTTCGAATACATTTTACTCGTTTGTTTTGACAGTACTCGTTATTAAATTCAATCAGCTGTTCGCCATTCGATTGATAAACTTGAACAGTTTTTGTTTTTCGTTTTCTTAATTTTATTAATGAAATACACAACAAAAGTCCTGTTCAAAAATAAATAGGAAGATTTCGTTGGTGAAAACCGATTGCAAAGGACTGGCCTGAAAACAACAAATTATAGAAGACGTGCGCCGCTGCGTGGGAAAACATCCTCTCATCCTTGTCTTTCAGGTGCAAAATATGCAGAATAATCTGCTGAATGATCTACGACAAGAATGGAAAGCAAACTCAAGATTTCTCTTTGGTAAAAATTATACCATGCAAATAGTTTTGGGACGTAACAAAGCTGAAGAAGTTGAAACAGGTTTCCACAAGCTTTCCAACAGACTTCGCGACAGGATGGACTGCCACTGAAACGCTAAAGCAAGAGGTGACTGGGCAAAATATTACTGAGCGGTAGAATATGCTCGCAGTGTTTTTGTAGCCACAGAAACAGTGGTATTAAAAGGAGGTCCATCCGAAGATTTTGCACACTCACTGGAACCACATTTGCTTTCACTGTGTATGCCTACCAAATTGCAAAGGGAATTCTAGCGTTCTATAGTGACTACACCGTGTGCGAAGAAGGAAAAGTATTGACACCTGCGCAGGCTCGCATACTCAAGCTAATTGCAAATCATATAAAAAAAACCGTTTGGGTTAATTGTGAGTTCATTTAATTTGTCAATGATACATTTGTTTAACTATTAATAAAGTTGTTTATAAATATATTCAAACAAAAATAATAAATGTTTACAATTTTCCGAAAACTTTCTGGTTCGTTCCTGCAATCATATTTTTGTTAAAATGTCAGCATTTTCACAACAGAAATAATATTAAGAAATTTGTCAATTTTAATGCGAATTAAGGGCTTCTTCATAGTTTGAACACTTGACATTTGTAAGAATTTTCGAACTTCTAAATGCGCATTTAAAACGCAGTCTGAACATAGTATAACTCAGGCATTAGCTCGGCCATGACTAGAAGAATGTTGTTTTTTAATTGCCCAAGAGTTTGAGGTTTATTCAGTTAAGCAATATCTTTTGAGTAGCCTTAAAAAAAGTCCAGAGGCGTCAAATCGCACAATCTTGGGGGCCAATTGATACCGCCAAATCTCGAAATAAGTCGTCCTGGAAATTTCTGTTGCAACAAAGCCCTATTTGATGCTGTTGTGTGGCTTGTGGCCACATCATGTTGAAAGCACATATCATCCGGAATCATACCTTCAATTTCAGGCCAAAAAAAATCGGTTAACATACGGCTATACTACTCCGAATAGACCGCAACGGTTGCTCTTTGATCGTTTTCAAAAACACACCAATAACACCGCCAGACCATAATGCCCACCAAACAGTTACTTTTCGTGGATGAAAAGGCTTCTCCACAATCACTTGGGGATTTTCACCTCACCACCTCCCCCACCACAACATTGCTGGTATTCAATAAAAGTTAACCTGGCGATAATAACACTGAACAACAAAATCAATTTTTTTTTCAAAATAACAAGGTTCTGACAATGGATTCTGGTAGAGGGGACAAAAAAAACAATATACGTCTATCGGCGCACACACGGCAAAATGACTACTTTAGGAGGCCAAAATGCATAGATATGGAAAATTGTTTTTAGTTCTGCTGTTTAGGGTTCCCGACCCATACGTTATAAAAAATAACCATAAACAAGAATGAATGGGCACACGGTAAGCTTAATAGAAACTAAAACGGTAAACCTAATAGAAAAAAAAAAAAATATGAATTTAGGAAAGAAAAAAAAGTAAACATATTTCACTATACATAACAGAATAATTTATTAGTGGCACTTATGAAGGCAAAGAAATTTTTCGTTTACCACAACTGAAAAATTTACCAACTATACTTCGTTTGCGAGCTGTATTTGCCGCAAACGAATATTCAGTTGTCACAACTTAAAAATATATCTTATATATATAAACCGCAAGCTATTTCGGTCATTATTATTTATTATATTAATAATCTTTCTCATTATGTCCGTCCGTCTTCTTATGGATTCCACCTCTGTTGCTATCTTCGTCCGCGTATTAAGCAAACTACCAATTTCGTTATATAGTAACAATTTGTCCAAAAAGTAACTCTTAACTATAAGCGTTATGTTTATACAACGAAGGGAAAAATAAACAAAATTTTCAGTTGGGAAAAACGAAGTTTTCAATTGCTGTAATTTAAAAATCACTCGCGTTTATGACAAACGAAATTCATTTCCTGCAACTAAATGACTCGTTTCTCACAACTGAAAATTTTGTTTATTTTTCGTTCAACGTTTATGACAACTGTTGAAACGTTTGCAATAAACGATTTCAAGCACGACAAACGAAGTTCGTTTGCGGCAAACTGGCGATAAACGTTTTTTTTCTTTGCGTGTAGGTTATAATAATTGAAATATCAGGATGCTTCATCATCATCTTCATGTTTATGGTCATCATCTTCGTCCTCATCATTTCTATTGATGACGCCGCGGCGTTTTGAAAGTTTACGTCTGAGTCTTATTTTAGGGGGATTTAATTTCCCCCCTTTTTGAGCATTCTTATAGTGAATCGGCATAGGAAATCATGTTATCCTTACATTTTGGGTATAGGATGTGTTCTGAAGATATATGTAAAATACTACGAGAAATATTTTTGTGGAACATTTTAACCCCGAAAATTCTCAATTTATGGGTCTTTTTTTACCTTTTTGTGATAAAAGGCAAAAAAGACCCATAAAACAAGGAAATTGTGAACACAACAACAAGTAAAGGGTGTCCCAATAAGAACGCAATTTTTAAATGTGGCAACACTGGAAGTGTCATTGTTTGACATTTGAACAATTGTTACTGTTTGCTAGTAGAAGGTACGAGGTTAGTAAAAATGGAGCGCTACACGAATGAACAACGCATTCTCATTGTGAAATTGTTTTTCCAAAATGGTGAAAGTTTTGCGGCTACAGTTCGCAAATTGCGATCAATTTGGGGTCACAATAATGCTCCAAAAGAGTCAACTGTAAAGAGATTAATGGATAAATTTGCCGAAACTGGGTCTGTTAGTGATGTAAAGACAACAACGCGCCTTCGACCAGGTCGATCGACCGAAAATGTCGCAGCTGTACGTGATGATGTCGCTCAAACTCCATCCACCTCAATTCGACACCGAGCTCAACATATTGGTGTCTCCAAATCCACTATGCAGCGAATTTTGACGAAAGATTTGCATCTTCATGCATACAAAGTTCAATTGACTCAGGAACTGAAGCCAGCTGACCATGGACAGCGAAGGGAGTTCGTTAATTGGGTATTGGAGAGACAACATGAAAATGCTGATTTTGCCGCTAAAATCATCTTCAGTGACGAGGCCCATTTCCATCTTGATGGCTTCGTCAATAGGCAGAATTGTCGCATTTGCGGTGAGAAAAATCCTCGAGTGATTCACGAGAAGCAAATGCATCCTCAACGTGTCACTGTGTGGTGTGGTTTTTGGACTGCAGGAATCATTGGACCTTTTTTTTATGAAAATGAGGCAGGTCAAGCGCAAACAGTCAATGGTGTTCGGTATCGTGAAATGATAACCAGTTTTTTCTTGCCTAGAATTGAAGAAATGAATGTGGGGGCATGTGGTTCCAACAAGACGGCGCCACATGTCATACAGCCAGAGAAACAATTCAATTGCTGCATCAGTCATTTCCCGGTCGTGTTATTTCGCGTTTTGGAAATCAGAATTGGCCGCCTAGATCGTGCGATTTAACACCATTAGATTTTTTTCTTTGGGGTTTTTTGAAGTCGATGGTTTACGCGAATAAGCCGACGACGACTCGAGCCTTAAAAGAGGAAATTGGACGCTGCATTAATGAAATTCCGCAGCATTTATGCAAAACGGTTTTGCATTCAACCGTTTTAATTTTGCTTTTCATAGTTTTTTGTTTGAACCTAATGGATCTTATCAGCCAAAGTGCATCCGATAAGGTTCGTTGCTATTGCTAAGTATGATATGCCAAATGAGTAAAACAATTTTTTCAGTAACCCCCTAAAACCAAGTTTTGTGCGACATTTTATCATCAATTCTGAATAAGTACGAAATTAACCCTTTAATACATTTTAAGTTTTGACTTATTTCTGGCATTTAAGTTGAACTTTCAGCTTTAGTGCATTCAGAGATTTATAGTAGAATTTTACATTAAATTTTTTTGTGGAACATTTTAACCAATGATATTGCTGTTTTATGGGTCTTTTTTGCCTTTTATCACAAAAAGGTCAAAAAAGACCCATAAATTGAGAAGTTAGGGGGTTAAAATGTTCCACAAAAATATTTCTCGTGGTATTTTACATAAAATCCTCAGAACACATCCTATACCCAAAATGTAAGAATAACATGATTTCCTATGCCGATTCACTATAAGAATGCTCAAAAAGGGAGGAAATTAAATCCCCCTAAAATAAGACTCAGACGTAAACTTTCAAAACGCCGATACACGTTTATTGTTTTTTTGTCCCCTCTATCAGAATACATTGTCGGAACCGTGTTATTTTGGAAAAAAATTGATTTTGTTGTTCAGTGTAATAAGTCATTGAATTTATCTAATACACAAACCATTATTTACACTCTTTCCACATCAAATCGAAAGTGTTCCTATTCTAACTACAAAGCATCTACATGTTTATGAATAACAACATTTTAAAAGACTTTTTAACATTAAAGAGCTTTTTAACTATTGAATGTTTTTAAGCTATTTTAAAATATTTTTATGAATACGGCTGTTAATATAATTAACCCTTAAACGCACCGTGTATCTTTAAAGATACAACTATTGAAAAAATTCCTACGGCTATATTTTAGGTTTGATTTTTTTCAAATCGGTTCTATATTATTTAGATTATTATAAGTCTTAAATAAAAAATAGTTTTTACTTCTATTTGTCATACTTTTTTAAAAAATTATGTAGAGAGATAAAAATTTTTTTTTTTAATTAAATAAACCCTATTTTTAACAGTTTAACTTCTAGGAACAGATAAACAATTTTGATTAGGAAAAAAACTGACTGCTTTCCAAAAATGTCCTTTAGTTATTTTAAGTGGTTCGAAAAAATTTCGATCATTTGGCACCTCACTGGACCACTTTAGTTGGTTGTATCTTTAAAGATACAGTGTGCACTCCCTGGAGCTTTTGATAATTTTAACTTTTTAAAATAAATGAATTAATAAAAATATTATAACACATTTCTTTTATTTAGATATAGTTTGATACGAATTTTAGATGTGGGTAGATTCACATTGTATCTTTATAAATACAACCACTTTTTTTAAAAAACTTTTTTTTTAAAAAAACCTTTTCAAAACTTAAAACGCAGTTTATATTTTTACTCAATTTTACATAAAATACATTTTTTTCGGTAAAAATCGGGGGGGGGGGGGGGGGGGGCCTTGTGTATGTAAGGGTTAAAATATTTCTGTTTTTATTTTTAATCTACCAACAAAATTTCATTTTTATCAGGCACTAGAGAATATATTTTTTTCTTCGATTTTTTTTTATGAATTTTTTTAACCAATTTTCAATAGATGTAAAAAATCAACTTTCCATAGCTGTAAAAAAACCAAATGACTTTCAAACCAGCTATGTAAGGCGCCTTTTCAATTTTGCGTTCCAGCAACACTAAGCATTGGCAGATGAATTCTGACAGTTCCATTCGAAAATTTCATATTTTCTGTCATAAAAGTATTCATAAAGTTTTGGTGTATGTGCGCTTATTGTATTGTTTACAGTTTTTTGAAAATTATATTTCAGCAAAAAAAAAAAAAAAAAAAAAATATACAATGCAGTCCCAACTTGATACCCAATGAGTTCTTCATATTCCCTCACATTAAGAAAAAATGCGTGGTGAGCGTTTTTCTACGACCGAACAGACCGTTGAAGCCTTTAAAAACCTGGATTCCGAGGTACCAACTTCAGAGTGGCAACACTGTTTCTAAAATTTATTTAAAAGAATGCAAAAGTGTACTGATAATTTTGGAGAATACTATGGAAAAACAAAAAAAAAAAGCATTTTCACTGATTAACCACTTTTTTCATTGCTAAGCGCAAGACTTAAAAGGCAACCCTCGTGATGTGCTGCGTCATTATAACAATTTTAATAGGGGTATTCTCACAGTCTTGCAAAACTCTTGCAAAGTGTAAGAATTGCAAAAATTGCAGAATCTTGCAATCTGTGCGACCACACAACAACAAAGTACAAGGGAGAAAAGAAAAGTGTGGTGTGCTTGACCACTGATGCTTCGGCAAGCTTCAGTTCAGTGCCATCAATATATCCTAAACAATGTGGCAACTCATGGTATGCTTTGTTGACAATATCTTGCCTTTCGGTTGGATCAGGCCATGAAATATATTTTTGTTGGAGATGCAGGAAAGACTGGAAGGCTCTAAACTTTATTTATAAATTGTTTCCCCATCTCCAACCCCAAATATTGTGTCTATTTTTCGAATGATCGCATTATCCTCAGACGCTCTGAGTCTGTACAAAACAATACGCAACTGAAGATCCATAGGAGGCTGCTGCTGCCTGTGTAAGTTGATGAATTGACAGCTATTTCTGAGAAATGATAGTAAAAATCCAAACTGATCTCTTTTCACACGTAACATCTGTCGAAAACGATTTTCATCGTATGTTGCAAGTACCATCGATCTCCATTCTATTGATTTGGAAACATTGTGAAAAATGTCACAGTGGTTCGACAGAGTGACAAGAATGTCTTCATCCAATTCAGTAAATATCCTCCAATGAGAGCGCTCATCTGGTAAATCAATGAAAGTTAGATAATAACGGGAACAAAAATTGATATAAATAATTACCATCTTCCAGAATAATATTAAAAGCAGCATTTTTGTTTTCTTACAATTATTGCAATATTTGTGGTTTTATGCGTTCCAGCAGTGTTGTATATTTAAGTATTGCAAGTTTACATCTTCACAAATTTTGCAACGCTGCAATATTGCAAGAATACCCCTAAATGTTTTTGATGTAACTTACTTTTCATGCTGTGACGCAAAGGGTTAAATACTCGTATCAAACAAATTTTGATATTCGAATTCTGAAAATTCACAAATGCGGACTTGGGTTGTTATTAATGAACAATGAAAAAATAAAAAAAAAAAATTAAATAAAAAAATATAAATTTGATGGATTCCAAAGATATAATTTGGCTTTTATTGGCTTTTATGGACGAAGCCACACCTCCCTGTCCAGTGCCCGTCCCAGTTTTCTAGTAGAAGGACATCACCAAATAGTAACTCCAATCTGAGTTTAAACATTCTGCGACTTTTACTTCCAAAGCTTCTCGATATCAACAATTTTAATTGTACTGACAGAGCCACACCCCCTCCCCTATACAATGTCCATCCCCGTCTTCTAGTAGATGGACTTTACCAAGTGACTACTTCATATTAAGTCTCATTGTTATGTGGCATTTAGTTCCAAAGCTATTCGAAACCATAAATTTTAAATGTATGGACGGTGCCACGCCCTCTTGTCCAATGCTCACTCAATTTTGAAAGTCAAAGAACATGACTGATTAGAACGTTCTTACCTAGTTTAATTGATGTGTGAGTAATAGTTTGAAAGTTACATCGAAATTTTGGGATATCGTAGTGCCACGCCTCTCGTCCAACGCCCTTGAAATTTTCTTTCACAGTCACAAAACACGGATATATTTCTTGTAAATTGAAATAAATCGTGAAAAATTTTCCACGCACTTTGTTGTGATACATTACAAATGCAGAATGAAATGTCAAAGTGACGCGACACTTCATGTAAATGACTTCATGTCAATGAACGACGCTTAAATTATTTTCGTGAAAAATGTTTTCGTGAAATATTGAATAAAAAGTCAAATTGATGCGACACTTCATGTACATGACTTCACTTCAATCAACGACGGTTAAATTACTTGGATATTGCTCATACTAATGTACTAAAATCGCCATTAAAAAACGGGGAGGGGGGGGTGGGGATAGAAGGGTGAAAAATACTTTTAAACCTCTTCTCACACCTACCAAATATACAAAAGAAAATTTCATTGAAATCGGTCGAGCCGTTTCGGAGGAGTGCGACCACAAACACTGTGACACAAGATTTTTATATATTAGATAAAGTAGACACCCGAGGATTTGTTTGAAATACAAAACTTTCAAACTATTTTCAGCTATTAAATAATGCGCCTTTGTGACCCTACACCCATTGTTGATACACCATTTAAAACAAAAAAAAAAGTTGTAGTTATGTTTTTATAGGCTTGTTAACAGACAAAGTCAACACATTGTGTTGGAAGAATTTTTTTTGTTAGAAACAAAATTAAAATAAATAAAACATAAAACGATTTATTTTTTATTTTTTTTTTTATTTTTTTTTGTTTAATAAATATTTATATGTCTATACTTTTATATAAAATTAAAGCGAAACTTTTTTGTTGCCGCTAAACTCCAAAACTACTGGTCCGATTTTTATGAAATAAGTTCTGAAATATCACATTTGTGCCAAAAAAGGATACAGGGATATTTTCTTTAAGAAATTTCAGTATTAAGTATCTTTAATTAAAGTGTAAATTTTTTAAAAAATCATCCACAATGCGATGCATTGCTTGATCGTTAGTTTTTCACGCGTTTGTGCTGCGAGAGCCTCTTACTCTCTATACTTTCAATAAGACTTAATCTGACTTGACATATAGCATGGTCAGTGGCGGATATACATAGGGGCTGAAAGGGCTTAAGCCCCCATCTGGAGAATTTTTTGTATAAAAAAAAAATAAAAACAAAATGCCCAAAAAGACGTTTCATAACACGCATACAAAAGTGTATTTTTAGCCCCCCCCCCCTCTCTGCCCTTTGGCGAATCCTAGATCCGCCACTTAGCATGGTGTATTTAATTGTCAAATAATTTTGAGATCTGACCAGAGAGCGGACCACTCTGGCCTGCTAGTAATTTATTAATTTAGAATTTGAAAACAGGATATGTAAAAAAAAAAAATGAAAAAAATAATCCTTAAAAATGTTAGTCAAACATATTAAAAATTCGATTTATGTGCATACAGATCTATTTTTAATGGCTTGCTGTAATAAAGACACCACCAGCTGGCAACGCTGGCTCAAATACTAACACTCAGCTACTGCTGCTGATGCTGCTGCTGCTGGTGCTGCTACTTCTTCTGCTAGCTCAACAAACACCCGTGCGAGCTCTGTTAACATGAGCTTCAGCCAGCAATAATAACAACAACAGCATCCGAAATAACAACAGCACCAAAAACAACATCAGCAACAACAACAAAAGCAGTAACAGCAACACCAACAGCAAAAACAACAACAATCGAAGAGTAAAGCCTGCGGGCGGCCTCAATTTAAATGAGCGCTACATAGTTGCATGTGTGTGTGTGTGTTTATATGTGTATTTGTGTTACGTTATGTGCTTACATGTGTTGGAGCGTTGTGTCTGTGTGTATGCTTGCAGAAATTTTTCAACAGTGACCTAGCCCTATATTGTTACGTCTTGCTAGTGCTTAACGCTTACGTTAACGTCGCTCATAACACGTAAATAGTGCTCAGAATGTTTAACAGCGGCTTTATTAGGATTTGAATTTATTTTGCGTGACATTAAAATTCATTTTTTTTTTCTTAATTATATATGTAAGATTGACAAGTTTTAGAAAAAAACTTAATTTTATTATTTTTATTTTTTATATTTCTACTTGTGTGCTCCAATTGCGCCCACACACTAACAAACACTCACACAGCCACACACAGCTTTATATGTTTCACAAAACGTTAAAATGTTTTAATGTATGAAACTGCAAAATTAACCTCGCGTTGCCTTAAATTAGCCCTTAAATCGTCAGCATTGTTAGCAACGCTAACTCGTTACTTTAACAGCCACAACAACAACAACGACAGCACAAAAAATAAAAAAAAACAAAAATACATAAAAAATGTCGCAATAAAAAAAGGGATTCGTTTCGCGCTTGTTTGCATTTTCCTGTGTGTTTGTGTTAAAGTCTACACATGTTCTTTTTTTGTTTTTTTAATATATATACAAATAAATATGCTTATACATAAAAAATACATGTATCAATGTATTTGTTAGCTTTAACAAAAATAAAAAAATTTTCTAAAATTTAGCAAACAACAAAGAATGCAGCACAAAATAGCAAAAAGTTTTTCCTATAATGTATAAGTTATAAATTTTCTAATTAGAAAAAAAAAACAACAAAACAACAACAAAAATAACAAAACCAACACCAATGCATCAAACACCAATTATATTAAATATGCTTATTTAGCAATAAATTCCATGCACATGCAATGAAAATAGATGGTTTGCCAGCTCGTCTGTGTTGTTGTGCGTCGCGGCAATGCAAGCAAATAACCGAACTGCTTTAGGTGCACAATCATCGGTCACACCATCGGCATCATCGACAACATCATCGGCAGGCAAAGTAAGTAAAATTAAAATATAAATATAAAAAAAAAAAATTGATTCAGAAAGCTTAGACACATCCACAAGCGCGAAGCTAGTGCTCTGGGTGCAACATGGCGTATGAGCAACATTAATTATTTTTATTATGGACAATAATTGCGAGCTTAATCTTTGGTACTTGTTGTGACTGGATTTTGGTGTTTAATAGTGCATTTGATAGCTTAAGTAATGAAATTGTTTAAAAAGCAAAGTTGTACACCAAAAGTCATTTGATTGCTGCTGTTGAAGTGCTCAAAGTACTACATTATTTTCACACAATTTTTTTTATTCGTTGCATATGAATGATTGTTCGAAATTCTTCGTTTAAATTGTTTCCAGATGTATTAAATTGAATATGTTAAGACAGCAATTGCCACCCAAATATTATGCTTCTTAGTGGTTCTTATTGTAACTAATTGAGACATTATTTGCCTGCCCAAAATCCATCTTCAAAATGTATAAATTTCCAAAAATATACCCTACGCTTTAGTTTAAGTTTTCCCTAAACAAATTTCTTAAAATCAAACCCAAAATAACATCCTATATACTTAACTCACGCTTAATAAAGAAATTGTTCACTTGTTTTTTTTTCTTTATAACAGCTTGCAGCTCCTCTTCTGTTTGCTCAATCAAAGTATATACATGACAAACAAACATACGGGCCCCTGTTGTGTCTACCAACATAAAGTCATTTAAAAATATGAGCTTAATATTTACCCTGACTGGACTTAATTTTGTTTTTTTTTTTTGGGTTTAACAGCTTAACGCTTTAATCTAACATATATTGAAAATAAGATATATTATGTTCAATAAACATATAAAATTTTAGCTGCAAATTTTATAGCAAAAATTGTGATTGGGTTGCATATAAAAGTGTAAAATGTATACGAGTAACGTATTTTAGCGGTAAAGTTTCATAAAAATCCTCAAGATTTTTCAACACTTAGTTTTAAGTGTAATGTTGACTTTATTTTTTATAACCCCAAGCTTCGTAAAACTTAGGTTGAATGTTTTTCTAAGCATTTTTAAGTCAAAAATACGCTCAAAAAGAAAAAAAAAGATGCACCTAGAACTTTGGCTTTAATCTTAAATTCGTATACAACATTGATCTTGAAGTTAGATACCATAATTTTTTAGTAGATAGAATTCCATGTGACTGCACAAGAGAATATCTTTAAAAAACCAATAAGAAATTATCTCTGGCTTGACTCGAGTAAAAAAAAAAAAGTGCAGCCGTGTTGAACCTTCTCACCACCTCCAAGAATACGCAAATTAAGGCTCTTTCCAAGCTTCGTTCTTGAATGGATTTATTGAAAATATTTCTTCGAAAAGTATGTATTTGACTTGTTTTGCGTGTGGTCTTTTAATTTTTGGGTTCAAACTTTCATTTCCTAACTCAAAAATTAAAAATATGACGGCTTTTAAGCAGAAAAGTAGTTGAAAATATGAATTATCTTCATTTCGTTTTCGAGCCGACTAAAATTTTTAGAATCCATTAGAAATCATGAATAAACATGGATCTATGTCTATACATATCTATATCTATATCTATATATCTATACTATTATATAAAAGGCTTATCACGTATCTTCGTGTACGCTAAACTAAAGAACTACTGATCCGATTTTAATAATTCTCTTACTAATTCAAAGCGTCATTCTTAACTTAAGCTATTGCATACTTTATTTTTTAAAACCTATCCTAAAATGATATTAATATTTGAGATTAAATGCCATCTAAAAACTTCATAGAAAATTATTCATAAAAGCTGCGGTGGGATGACATAACGTCCACCGACATAAGGTCCATGGATATTATGTCCGTTTCAAACAGACATTTGTGTTTCGAAACAGACATAATGTCCAAAACAAAACGGACAGAAGGTCCATGGACATTATGTTCGATGAACAATCGCCCAAACGAAAGAAAGAAGGTATAAGGATCCAAATTAAATGCCAAATTAAAATATGAAAAAACGCCCGAATTTTTGTTTATAGCCAAACAGTTAAGAAATTTCAACCTAGTTATGATAAAATGGTTTGGCCTTCTACGGAAGGTAAGACAATAACATTCCGTATAAGGGCAAATCTTCATGGAATAACATCAGAAACATATTTCAAACTCGTTATGATAAAATGATTTGCCCTTGTATGGAAGGTAACAAAACAACATTCATCGGTCTTAAATTCCGGGAGCAGAAAAAATACTAAATTAACCGTTAACTTCCTTAACAATTTTTTTGATCGTAAGTTAAGCAAATTAAAATCGCTACAAAAACAACTTCATGGAAACCTATTAATTCTGTTCTAAATTGTGAATGATCGCAATTTAGTAGAAATGAGCAATCGCCCAAAATTTAAAGTTGGATGATTGCTCATTGATGACCAAACAGAACGGTCATAATGTCCGTCCCGTAAAAGATATAAGGTCCATGGACATTATGACCGTTTAGAGTGGACATAATGTCCATGGACCTTATGTCCGTGGACGTTATGTCATCCCACCAAACGCTGCATTAAGCAGTACAAAGCTTATTCTTTCTTTTCCATTGTGTGTTTAAAAGCTCTTTTTGGTTACGCCTTACTTATAAGAATGATCGAAAAAAATGAGATAATGAAGCAACAACAATGTAAATTTTAAAATAGACAGAATCTATCCTTTTTTATGAAATTCCCTACAGTAAAATGTTTAAAATAAATAAATAGGTAAGCATGAGAACATTTACATAAATATAAATCTGTATCGATCGCGTAGTACCCTTGCGAGGTAAGTGAGAATTCGTCTTTATACGAAAACACGAACGAGGAAATGAGACAAATGCTGTTGCTATTTTCGACTCAGACTCAATGCTGCCAAACAGTACTAGCGGTGCTGCCATCCCTGCCATCTCTCAAGTAGCTGATAAAAAGCTTTTATTAGTAGTGTTGCTAAGCTCACATTACAAAGGTTGAAGTTTTGATAAAACACTTATCAAGATCCATTTTTTGCCTCTTTTTATGTGTAATGGTACCTCGGCCACGACAAAGTAATGGCTATGCTAATTTGATGAAAGTAATTTATTTATATTAGCTAACCAGGAATAGCAGAATACCTTACATTGTTTATAGCTGGAAAAGTATGTGCGCATTAGTTTATAGTTGTAAATATGAAATCTATTTATGTAAAAAGTAGTGTACATTTTTGTGTCACCACTTACTTCGGAAACGGGTCGACCGATTTCAACCAAAATTTTAGGGTACGTTGGGAAAGTTTGTACGTAATTGGCCCATTGATTCCGGAGATATGGCATTTTAAAGATTTTCCCATATATATATATATATGGGTCAATTGCATACAAAACGCTATTTTTTTTGTCCCCGCTCTTTTAACTTTGTTTTTAGGTAAAAACAAAAAGAAAAAAACAAATAAAAAATGAAAAAGTAATCATTGAGGAATATTTATTGATAGAACACATATATCAGAATCCTAAAATTGTTTGCATATTTGTTCTGAAGAATATTATATTGCTCTCTTGTTCTGGCTTAATACAAAAACATATGTTCCCAGTTATACTTTTTGATGAAAAATGTGAACAAAAAGTTGAAAACAATGCAAAAAAATAACAAGTAATAACTGTTTTCTAATAATAGCATTTATTTCTTATGTTTTATTTTGTTGTTATTCTCAAAACATTGTCATCGCGAATTTGGCTTTCGATTTACATATAGTCCCCAAGCATTGTATTGAACGTCACATTTTTTTTTACACTTCGTTAGTTTTAGTTTAGGAGTGGTATAGATGACAAGTAAGTTATATTAAGGAAGTGCAGAGATTAGTTCTCATGAAATTCTAAAAATTAAGACGATTATATAATATCAAAGTAACTTTTTGTGTGTTCTCTCAGTTCATTATGATAAGTACGTGTAAAAATGTGTTGAACGTCACGTGGAGTTTTATTAAAGCAAAAATAGTAAGTAAAATAAATACAAGTTTAAAATCATTGTTTCATAGGTTTTGATTAATTTCCTTGTTTTAGTATATTTGCAAAATAAAATTCCTAAGAAAAAAAAACTAAAAAGTGGTAAATGTATTGAACGTCACTTTTAAGATATGTCACACCACCGGCTGAAGTATTAATTTTGTATTTCGTTTTTGTATATTTAAGAGTAAAATAGCAAAATTAACGCCTGCTCAAAGAGCTCGAAGATATCGGGAAAAAATAAAGCTAGATAAGGAACGAAATGAAGAATATAAACGAAAGCCAAAAGAATGGCACCTATGTTTGACTTTGACCTGATTTTTATGTTTACTAACTGATATCGCCCATTTCACATTGAAGTGATCAGTTGCACTGATCATCTCCGCTTTCGCTCAAATATTTTTCTTGTATTGGTCTATTGATTTGAAAACCAAATTCGAAGTTATAAGTTTTTAGAATAATTTTTCGCGGCCAAAATAGGGTCTATTTTGAGACAACGTAGCTCAATCAACTTAAGACCGATTACGGGAAATATACAATCATTGGAAAAGTTATTTCATCTATTTTAAGGAAAAGTACAAAATTTTTCAAAATATTGCAATAAGTTGACTCATTCTTAATTTTTTTAAGTTTAATACCATACCAGAAACACGTGCTATAATTTTTTTTCTTTTTTATAATTTTAATTTTTTTACGTTTTTACGTTAGGTTATACCTTTCCAATGATATAAAATAAAGATGTGGTTTTAAAGGGTTCAGAAGTTATATTGTTAAACCTGAAGTCTTCATAAACTTTCAATACAAATTCAACTAGCTATTGAATTTTTAATTTTTTTTAAAAAATTAAAGAAATAAAAAAATTGGATGAAATTTTTATGTATAGCTGAATTATATACTTTATATTTACTTTTTATTTTTTTTATTCAAAAGAATAAACCTTTTTTTTGTTAAACTCCAAATTTGATTTAAATTATTTGGTTAAGCGCAACAAAATGTATTGAACGTCACAAAATGTATTGAACGTCACTCTGTTGTTTTTTCTGAAATTGCTTATTATTTACCATTTTTCTATTATTCATTGCTGCAAGTCTACTACTTTGAAAATAACCTCTACGTTGATGTCTTTTTGGTGAAAAATTTCAAGTTTTTCCCGTTAAAATTGTAAAATAAGTAGGTATTTTTGGTAAAAATATATTATTTCTGTAATTGAAATGGCGATTTTTTCAAAAGCTGATTTAACTCATGAAATAACGTTACAAACATCGCAGTAAGCTTTACTTTGCAAGATTTTAAAATTTTTAGTGATTTTTCTCGCATATCTGCTATGTGACGTTCAATACAAAAATCGTATGAAAACCAAAGAAAAAATTATGTTTTTGCAGGGCCTAAAATTAACTTCAAATTCTCCATTAATTTTCACTTAATTTGACCACTCTAACGGAAACATTTAAAAAACTTTAAAAACAACAACTTTAAAAACATATGTATAAAAAAGTCGTGATTTGTGTTTGTAATTCCATAACTCAAGAACGGAGAGTCCGATTTGCTTGAGGTTTTCTTTGTTGTGTTCTTATTGGCCGTACCATGGTTCGGATGTGACACCTCCTTTTACCGCCCACAAATTAATGAAAATTTTATATTTCAGACGGCTCAGACTAAAATTTAGTACTTTAGTTCATATGGTCACTGTTGGCAACAGTACTACAAGTGGGGGGGGGGGGGCAGCTATATAAATATGCTGGGGGTTCCCCCTCTCTTATTTATGTATACCTATCTATATTCTTATCTATCTTGGTTTGTTCGGTTGCTTAAAACTTGAAAACGACTGGACTAAATAATTGGATACTTCCTTCTGCGAATATGTGATATCAAATATTTTTAGAATTATAGGTCACACAGCTTAGAAATTTGATATTCGAATTTAGGTATTCAATAGGTTTGGAAGTAGAAGTCACATAACATTGAAACCCAGAATGTAGAATGTATTTCTACAAGAGAACTGGGACGGGCATAGGAAAAGGGGTTATGGCTTCAACCACACAAGTCAAATTTTTGATATTGAATAGCTTTAAAACTAAACGTCGCAAGACAATGAAACTCGGTATGGAGTTACTAATTGCCAAAGTCTTTCTACTGGAAAACTGGTACGTGCATTGGAAAAGGGGGTGTGGACCGATTTCTATACAGAATAGCTATGGAAGTTAAAATCAAAGGACATTGAAACTCATATTGGAATTGCCACCTGGGAGTGATATTCTGCTCTTTGGAAACTGTAAGGGGCAGTGGAACAAGAGCGTGGTGTCAGACTAAGAGACTAATAAAAGTTTTGAATTTACTTATTATTTCCAATATACTTGCTGGGTGCAGCAATGCACGCCGGGTATCGCTAGTATTTCATAAGAGATGGATATGAATTTATCTGACGTTTTGTATTAACAATGTTTCAAAAAGATTTTGCATCAGATTTTATGTTTCATTTAACTTTAGTTAAATATATTTTATAGGACTGCCGGTAGTTATATTTAGTTGAGGTATAAGAAACAAAATTACAAATGTTCTGGGTATTTTTTAATATTTTTTATAATATTTCGATTTTAAGTTTCTCAGTTTTCTTAGTTCTTTGGTATTTCCTGCCCATTGTTTTATAATTTGGTTTTTTTTTTACAACAGACCAACTGATCGACACCAAAAGTTTTTTCAAATTGAATGATGCTTGCTATGTTATGCGAAGTAGATAAAATTTTCCTGGAATTTCTTCTTCGCCTTCAATAGATTTTAAAATTACGAATACTTTTTTGAGGTAAAATTCTGTTCAAAATTATTTGTTGGTGTACGATATGTTGTTGTTGTTTTTTTTGTTATTCTTTTTAAAGGATTCCCACAATTGTGGGAACTGAGTTTTATCAACACAAAATTTAATGGAGCGTATGAAAAACGAAAAGCTTTCTGATAAATTTAAATTACGGATATTTATTTGCATGACTGTATGAATTTGTTGCTTAAAAGCTTTGATTTTTAAGTTCTGTAGCGTGTCATTATTCCGTGACAAAGCTTTTGTTTCCGCCATGAATTGTTTCCGTGCAATTATTTTGCTTTTAATGCCCCCTAGGATTTCTTAAATCTGGCGCAAAGCAGAAAAGCAAAAGTTGTGGGGGAAAATCCTCAAATCTTTTCATCACTGATAAACTAATGCATTTTGCCAAAAGATCCCCAAGAATCACTTAATCTTAATAAAAACTCCGATTAAATTGTCTGCAGCTACTTCTGGATATCAAGCAACGCACAAATCAACGCACTCACATACACGCACACGAACACATACAGACACACAAAAGGGTCAACTAAATATTTTATAATCCTGACAAGGTTAAAAACACAACAATTGCACGTACACAAAGACAGACGCAGACAAAGCCAGCTACGAATACAGACAGACAGACAGACAGACAGATAGACAAAGAGACAGACAGACAGACAGACAGCCACGCATGCGACACATATTTAAATATGCACAAATAACGTAACGTACGTTAGCTGCGGGGGGACAGTATTTGCCACAATTGCGGTCGCTTCGAGAAGCAGCCAAAAGCGAGCCTGCTCCTGTCACCTTCACCCCTCCCCCCCAATAGCTTAACACACGCTCTGTCCACAAGCTACACACTCAGCTTGTATTGATAAAAATGTAAATTATATGCCTGCCTGGAGTACAAAAGGAATTCAAGCTTCCTTTTCACTGCTCGTTTTTTTTTTCATTTTTTTTTGTTGTTGTTCATATTTTGTGTAATACGCTTTTGTGTTCATTGTTGTTGTTGTTGGGTGAATTTCTTTTTTTTTTTTTGTAATATTTTTCATTGCTGCCATTCTACTTACTCGCTCTAGACAATGGGCTGTTGAGAAAGAATGGAAGCTGAATGAATAAGGAAAGCAAGCAAAAAGTGCCTACAACTCAACTCATATATTTTGTAGAATTAAAGATTGTAGACATTTTTCCCCAACGGCCTAGCTCAAGTGCAAGTAGTTGCGCTTGTCATCACGCCCAGCAACCTTCAGCCACCACCCAACACAACCTACCAAACACCCACTAAACCCAATAGCAACGACAAAAACCTTAAGTAACCCAAACTGACTTGAAGTATGAGACGTCCTTCAATGGCGGGTGTATTGCATGCAATGAAAAGAAATGCTCTACAGTCGAAAAAGTGTTTTTTGTTCTCAACGTTGTTGTTGTAGTTCTCATTGATGTTGTATTTGTTGTTGTGCAGCCTGAGCCTAGGCTGTGTCGCTGTTGTATAACATCATGAGTCTGGGTCATAGTAGACTCAGGCTTGTATTGTTGAAGGCATTGAGTGCAATTTTAAGCAATTCAAATTGAAATCTATTGAAAGTGGAACAAATTTTGTGGCTTTAAGTAAGAGTAGGGAAGAAATACTGCCCACTTGTACTGAGTTGTGCAGAACTGTCGGTAGCTGCTGCTGTTGCAAAGCAATCCTTTGGGCTTTAAGAGCCGCTAGAATATTTAATATATTTAAACTTTACCCACAGGATGCATTAAAAATAGGAAACAGTTTAATATTAATATGTGTAGAAAGAGTGTCACCAGTGTGCGAAGGACAAAAAACGATTCAAAGATTCAAAGACAAAAGATTCATCCCAACAAACATTTGAGCTGCCAGAAGGCTTTAGTGAGGGCATTTCCCCTCCCTCTATAACAGCAAGGTGAAGTTTTTTGGAAGGTGATTTGGCGCACTTATCGAGGTTCGGGGCTGGCGTGACATCTCTCTATATTGCTGTTTCACGGAAGCACGTCAGAAGCACCTTATCGAAGGAAGTCAGACGCAACTTAACAAAGTTTCTCAGAAGCACGTAAAAAGCAACTTTCCGAAGCTTGTCAGAAGCACGTCAAAAGCAACTTATCGAAGCTTGTCGGAAGCACGTCAGAAACAATATATCGATACTTAGCGAAGCACTTCAGAAGCAACTATCGAAGCAACTTATCGAAGCAACTTATCGAAGCTAGCTTCCATGGCGTTCGCAAGTGCCATGGAAGCCTTATCCAGGAACAAAGTGTTAAACCTCCATATACAAGTGAATTAGAAGCGATATGGAGGTTGAACCTCTATAGATTTCAAAATTTAACCTTCTGGAAGATGAAATGTTAGTTGGGATATTTCACCGGTTTAGCCGTTGACAAAGTTAAGAAAAAAAAATCATCTTTGCAGAAGAGCAGTTCCAAACTACTAACTAGGGAGAGGAATATTTCCTTGCTCCCGTTAATACTTGTGCGATTCTTTTTCGAGGCTCATATGAAGTACTTAAGAAGCTCACTCAGTCTCTTAACTGCTTTTCTTACAAGCGATATAGAAGCAAGGTACGTGTAAGTTGTCTGGGGTTCGCTAAGGTGCTTCGCTATTGGAGAGGAGAGGATTATTTCCTTGTTTCCGTAAATACTTGTGCGATTCTTTTTCAAGGCTTATATGAAGTACTTTAGAGGCTCACTTAGCCTCTTAACTACTTCTCTTGCAAGCGATATAGAAGCTAAGCGCGCGAAAGTAGTCTGAGTTTCGATAAGATGCTTCGCTAATGCCTTTGAGAAGCACCGTAATTAGGATTTACAATCACATAAACAGCCTTGTTCCCACAAGTGAAATAGAAGCTATGAAAAAAAAAGATAGGTTAGGTACGGTTGAAGTGGCTATTTCTTATGAGACACACTTAGGCCAATTAGGCCCATTGTGGTACCAGGGGTTAATTATTTTCACTCTATCTAAACTAGTTGGAGTTATTTATAAAGCTGAGTATTCGGTAGACCGAAGATTTTAAGAGCTCGTTTAGGTCACTGGTTCCACAGGAAAAGGTGGCGTTTTTTGGCCAGAGCTGGGCATGTGCAGAGAAGTTGTGTTGTAGATTCTACTTCCTCCTCGTCTCTGCAGCTTCTGCAAAAGTCGTTATGGAGGGTTTTAAGTCTTCGGGCATAGTTTCCAATTAGGCCGTGTCCTGTTAAAACGCCTTTGAACTGTTCCTTTGAGCGTTTTAAGTTCAGGGTTGGCCAAACTTGACGCACCGTATAGCATGTGCTACACTTAGACCACCTAATGTTGGTACTTTCAAGGAATAGATCATTTGTGCGTAATTGACATGTGGCGAGAGGTATTCCAATTTGTTCCTTATCTGTCGATAGGGGTGTGGTAGTACTGTTACGAGCGAGTTCGTCTGCTTTGCAGTTTCCGGAGATCCAACATAGTAGTATATTGAGCTGCTCTGTCATCTCATTTAGAGATCTGCGGCAGCTTAGGACTATTTTAGATGTTGTTTTAACAGATTCTAGGGTCCGTACTTGATGATTCGAAGCCAACCAGAGTGCGGGCATCACACTAATAATATTGCTGCCGTAAGTAAAAGTGTCGTCGAGTCCCCCCAAATATCTATTTGCCAACGTTCGCAACAATTGGCCATCTCTGCGACCTCCATGCATCAAATTTTGTGCTTGGACTTAAAGTACCACCCATATAAAGTCCAATTGACACAGCAGCTGTTGCGTGCTGTGATCGTTGCGTGCTTGTTAACATAGCCACCGAGGTGCTATGTTCTTCTGTAACTGGGGCTCGGAAAATCCACAAGTGATCGTGGAGAAGCCAAGGCATCTACCGCGAGTCACTGTTTGGTGCGGTTTATGGGTCGGAAGCATCATCGGGCCGTTTTTTTCGAAGATAAGGACGGAAACATCGAAAATGTAGACTCTGAGCTGTACCCCACTATTTAGGAGGACTATTTTGTGCCGGAGGTCGAAATGTAGAGTCTGGACGATATGTGTTTCAACAGGACGGCACTACACCACACACAACTCGCCTCAATTTGGACTTTTTGCATCTTAAATTCCCGAACAATGTAATTTCTCGTCGCAGTGATGTGAATTTGCCGCCCAGATCATACGATTTTGCGCCGTAAGACTTTTTTCTGTGGGGTTACACGAAGGATAAAGTCTATGTGAATGATCCGAAGACGATTCCAGACTTGAAAAGTTATATATAACATCGGTGATTCGGGCTATTCCGGAGGCTATGCTGCTATATATCATCGAAAATATGGCCGAAAGAGTGAGATATCTACGGAATAGTCGCAATGAACATATCCATGAAAAAATTTTTCACACTCCTATCCTACAATAAGGAGTGAAAATATTGTAGGAGGAGGTCCTACAACAATCCTATTGTGTCACTTTTTGAACGAAATAAAACATTTGGATAAATTCTAAACTGCTTGAGTTTTATTCAAAATCAAAGTACCACACGTCTTAATGGAATACCTTTTATATGAAGTTGATATCCTTAATATGAAACGAACTTCTATGGACTTTCGTACTTTTTTGGAAACTTAAATTGGTTGGCATTGCAACCGCTTGCAATCTTGCATCTCTTGCATGTATTTCTTATCATTTCTTCTGTAAGTTGAATGCTTTCTCCGGAAATACTGTCGTTCTGAAAGCAAGCTTGGGCAGCCGAACGAACCGAACAGATTGCAGGATATCGATAGCAATATAGATGATATCGTGACCAAAATTTTTCTCCTTAGTTGGCTAGAACGTCTCCCTTGTATAAAAGTTCAGCTTCAAACCAGTCTTCGGAGGACAACGGCAACCTCAAGATTTTTTTTAAAAAAATAACCTACAATATGACTTCAAGATGAGTTCAAGATGAGCAGTATAACTCCGCACTGGGTTCCCACCATTATGAACATCCTCCACTGTCTCACCTACCATTGACAAAACGGCATGGATATCTAACGTTTAAGTCCAAAACACCGATCTCCTCATGTGGCTGGTGCTCAAAATTGTTTCCGTTGCAGCCAATTGACATCGCTAAGACAGTTGAAAGCATGATTTGGGAATTTGGTGCACAAAAGATCGATTGTGGCAGGGGCTGTGTGGCATGGCGCACCATCTTGCATGAACCAGAGGTCGTCCAAATACATGTCTCCAATTTCAGTAAAAAAAAGTCCGTTTTTATGGCTTTGTCACACCCACCGTTGACCTAAACGTTGTTTTCAGTCTCATTTTCGAAGAAAAATGGTCCAATGATGCCACAACTCCACAAACCGCACCGAACTGTCACTCTCTGTGGATGCATCAGCTTCTTGACAATAACATGCGGGTTTTTCGAGCCTCAGATGCAGCTATTTTGTTTTTTAACGTAGCCGCTGAGATGAAAATGCGCCTCGTCAGAAAAGATAATTTTTCACCCAAAATCATTTGGGCTACACAACACTCACTTTCGAAATAAGTTTCCAATATTTCCCAACGTTGTTCAAGAGTAAAGCGACTAAATTCTTTCCTCGGAGGTATGATTCTGACTTTATGTCAAGATTTCGAGCGGGAATTGATAGCTGTCAGTTTCAAAATAACCTTTGATTTAAAAAGAAACCACTAGATGGCCCACCCTGTACAAGACTAGGTACGAATGATGAGATGTCATTAGATGGTAAGTGAACCATTATTCTTATAGGTATAATTTTCTACCCTAAGGCGAGGAAAGCATCATGGTAGAGCAGACCAGCGCTTCGAGAATTCAGGTAGCCCCTGTAAGTTCCAGAGCCTCGTCTAGGAAAGTGTGGAGACTTCAAATCACTGCTACAAAGATAAGTTTCTGCTCTGGGAGGACCTATGGGAGCACCTACTTGTTCGAAGCAAAGGGAAGGAGGTATCCAATAGTCGGAAAAAACTCAAGAAAACTGAAGGAAAGGAAAGGCAGACGTATTTTCAAGTGAAAGAGAAGAGAGGCAGAAAAGGGTGAGTGCGAGAATATTGAGATGCATGGTGATAGAAATGAGATCCGAAAACTTTTCGAAAAAATAAGACGTCTGGTCGATGATTTTAAGTCCGGGGCCTCTTCCTGCAAGGACAAGAACGTTAATATAGTGACAGATATCCAGAAAACACTGATGAGTTTGGGGGAACACTTGTCTAAGCTTCTGAATAGCGATGACGTCAACAATCCTGCCAATAGAGATGATACCCCGGGAACCCCATTTGCAGGCCACAGCATTGAAATTTCTTTCAATTGAAATAGATGGCAAACCTCAGAGAGTAAATAATGCCATGGAAGTGTCCAAACAGAACCAAAGCGACTGTCGGTTGTCGGGTGCTGTATCCCTTAGTACGGAAGAGGTGTTAGATAGTCCTCCACCACCAGGGGTTGTGACACGTCATCACAACATGGAGTTAATTTGGTACCTTTGAATACTCAAAGGGGTGCAGGCCGACGCCAAGTTTTAGTCCCGTGCTTGGAGCATGGTAGAATTAAGCCGTCAAGGCAAGTCTCTGCGTTAAACACATTCGGATTTTCTGTCGGTTGTCGGGTGCGCCTGCAAAAAAATACATGAAAATCTATACAACTGCCAAAAATTAAATGGCCGTAGAAATCCGCGATGGTAAAACGCCAGAATAGAATTAATTTTATTTTTTTTTTATTTCTTTTATAATTCTTAAAAAACATATTTTTTGCGAATTATATTGTGAGCTTAATGCCAAATAATTCATGAAGCAACAGGTTGCTACAACAACAAAGTTCTTTGCAGAACTTAAACCAAGCTGACTAGACCATGGTTTCGTCGGACGCTACTCCGACTCATCAGTAGTCTCAGTGGTTCTAGCAGTCCACTAACTTTGACAAGCTAATAGGCGCAAGATCAATAAAACCAAAGAGCAATTATAGAAGCGCTATACTTTGTCAAAGCAATGTTTTTCTACTCTTTTGCTAGTCGCAAAATTTCAAAAAGTTGACTGCATTGATTATTTTTTTTTCGACGGCTGGTGGATCTCTCTTTGAGTGGCGTAAGTGTTGCCATATTTTAGCTAAGAATTGGCTGTGTTCAGTGCTATTTTCTCAGTTTTTGACATGAGCTGACTTTTTGTTTTGTGTCTGTGTGCTGCATTCCATGAGCTGATGTTTCGTTTTGTGCGTGTGTGTTGCACTTGTACCATTCACACATCGAAAAGCAACGCTGATCCGACAACCGCTCCTATTCTGCACATGTTCTCAGCGGATTTCTCCGAGAGAGGATTCTGTTCGGACTCTAAAGCTTCTTGAGAACATGCACATTAACCGTTTGGAGTCGGCATAAAACTAGTAGGGCCTGTGCTCGAACATTTGTGTACAAACATTTAATAACGAGAAGTTCGGTCAAAGTCCTTTCAATGGCTGAAATGGTCAATTTATTATTTTTATTATTATGATAAAGTATAAATAAATTGTTAATTATTGTCTATTTATGTATTTATAGAATTTTATGAAGAATTTGCCGCTTATTTTGGCCATACTTTCACTGCAAAGACAACTCCATTAGCTAATTAAGAAAATTTTCTTTTTTTTTTTTTGAAGGAAGTAACAAAATTATTTTTTTCACATATTAACTGCAGGAAGGAAATATTCAAATGCAGTAGCAGAAACAGAGGAGAAAAAAAAGTAGTAGATGGGGGAATTACAATGAAATTAAGTCCTGTAGATCGTAAAATTTTCATACGCTGCGAGAGCTGTAAAAATCTCCACTTGCCATTATTGTGAAGACACGTTTATGTCAACTTTCAATGCTTATGAGGGCTGTTTGATAATTAAGATTAACGGCGCACTCGGAATGAAGGTTAACGGAAACTCTTTTCGCGCCCTTATAATTAAATAGCAAGCAGAACGCATACAGCATTAAAGCGAGCAGAAACAATGAGCGTTAGTGTGGGGGGTGGAGAGAGGGTGGAGAAGAAATTTGTGGAAGGAGCATATTTAATGAAGAAAATTAAAACAAAACTTTATCGACTATAAACAAACTTTTCTAGGCGATGACGTGTAGCGGATTAAAAAGACTCTATAATTAAAGCCCTGGGGTAAAGTGAGCGGATCGTAAGCGTTAATCTTCAAGAGCTGTCAGTGAACTGCCATCAAAGGAAGTTTAATACCGGCTCATAATTTTTCATCGTTTTCAATGCATAACGAGAAAAATATTGATGATTCATTGCTTTGCAAACTCATATATTTTAATTCAGCAAAGTATTCAGTTCAATGAGTATCATTAATCAATATTTTCAATATATTACTTCAATATTTTGTTTAGAATTCCTCATTAAAAAAGGAATTAAAAAAAAAATATTTTAAGAAGTCTCATTCCTAGATTCTAGTAGACAATCTTGTTGAATAAGATTTGCTTTTAAGCATTAAACTGTCAGACAGAAGATGCTGTTAAAGCTAATTAATATCATATGATGAGTATCATATGATGGTTATGGTATATAATTATAATCATATCCGTTATGGTTTGATGGGTGCAGTATAATGGGTACGTGTTGATAGGTGTGAAATTATGAGTATGGTTGGCATGTTAAAATGATTATGTTAAGATGGCTATGGAATGATAAATTTGGTATGATGGTAATTGTATGACCGGTGTGATATGAAGAGTGCGGTATAAGGCGTTTGATATGATGTGATGGATTTGATATACTGGGTATGGTATTGTGGGTGTATTATACCGGGTGTGGTTTAATGGGAATGGCATGATATGTGTTTTATGATGATGTAGCATGATGGGTAAAGAAGTAAGAAATGTTTCTATGATGGTATAGAATGGCATGAATGGTATGAAGGCTGTGGTGTAATGAATGTTGTATAATGGCTGTGATGTGATGAGTGTGGTATAATTGGTATGGTAAGAGAGGTTTGTTATAATGCATGTAGTATGAAGGGTATACTATGCTAAGTTCAGTTTGGTATGATGATAAAGGGTGGTCTGAAAGATATGATGGCTTTGATATGATGGTTGTGGTATAATGGCTATGGTATAGATATATTAAGATAAGTTCAGTATGGTATGATGGTATCGTATGTTCTGAATGGTATTATGGCTAGGATAAGATAGTTATGGTATAATGGCTATGGTGTGGTATGATGGGTATAGGTTGATAAGTTCAGTATGGAATAAGGGTATTGTGCTATGACATGATGCTCATGTTATGATGGCTATTGTATAATGGATGCGGTATAGTTATGGTTTGATGGGCAAAGTATGATAATAATGGTATGATGGTAATGGTATGATTGTGATGGTATGATGTGCATAACAGTCTGATGTTATGATTGATTTGGTATTATGGATATGGTATGATGAGTTAAGTATGATACATTTTGCATGTTGTTTATGATATGACGGGCTTAAAATTATGAATATTTTGTGATGGTTGTGATATGGTGATTATTGTATGATGGTTATTACATTATGGGTATGGTATTATGGGTGCATTTTAATATGTGTTTTAATAAACTATTTTTAATTATTATTCCATGTCTCATTAAAGGGAGAATATGTTGCATTGATATGTCTGATGGGTATGGTGGGTCTGGTTTGATAGGTCTGGTATGATGGGTATTATATGATGGATATAAAATTATGGGTGCTGTATAATGGGTGTATTATTATGAGTTTGGTAAGATGGGCAAAGTATAAGTAGTATGATGGGTACTGTACAATGGATATTGTATGATGCTTATGGTATGATGAGTATGGTGTTGATGGTGGTATGAGTAGCTGTTAGTGGTGATGATTGTTATAGTAATGACTTCGTCACACAAAATTTTTTTAATTGTTATTCCATCTCGTATCAAAGGGAGAAAAAGTTGCATGCAAATTTAAAATTTCAGGGCATAATTATTTCAGATATCATAGATAACATCTTGTTAAATTTTTTTTATCCTAAATATTTATGAGGCGTCCGTGGCTTAGTTGGTTAAAGTGCGTGGCCGCTATGTCAAAGAACTTTGGAAACCCAGGTTCGAACCCCAGCAGCGACAGAAAATTATTTGAATTAAAATAATTTTTCTGTACGGCCGCAACCTCTCTGCAGACACTGGCAAACCTCAGAGAGTAATTAAAATGCCATGTAAAGCTTCTTGAGAACGAGAACTTTCCATTCATCGCCGTTTGGAGTCGGCGTTAAGCATGTAGGTCCGGTTCTCGGTCAATTGTGGACAAACTTAATAACACGCACAACACAATTGATCATAAGAAGCTAGGGCGAAGTCCTTTCAAGGGCTGAAATGGCCAGTTATTTATTTATTTTTTTAAATATTTACGAGAAAATATTTCAACCTCAGTAAATTTTTCAAAATCCATTATGATTAGATTAAACCAGTTTTTTATTTTTTTTTTTTAAATTTTATCCAGTCTTCTATATATAAATATGCGTGAAAAACCAGCCAGGAACCCTTTTCTTCCATGTTTCTCAACGGATTTTGATAATATATTTTTTTTAATTTTTTAATGAGTATGGAGAAGGAGTAAATTGAATATTTTTTATAGTAATCTACCTGCTTTAAACAGGTGAAATGATGTATGATGTATTTCACCCACTAGGGGCTTACATGCACATAGAATATCAGCACAAAAAGGAGAGAAAGAAGAAAAAACGTTCGGTATTGTTTCGTTAGCGTGGCGTCCCTGGCATAGTTGGTTAAAGTGCGTGGCCGCTATGTCAACGAACTTTGGAAACCCAGGTTCGAACCCCAGCAGCGACAGAAAATTATTTGAATTAAAATAATTTTTCTGTACGGCCGCCACTTCTCTGCAGACAATGGCAAACCTCAGAGAGTAATTAAAATGCCATGTAAAGCTTCTTGTGAACGAGAACATTCCGTTCATCGCAGTTCGGAGTCGGCGTTAAGCATGTAGGTCCGGTTCTCGGTCCATTGTGTACAAACTTAATAACACGCACAACACAATTGATCATAAGAAGCTAGGTCAAAGTCCTTTCAAGGGCTGAAATGGCCAGTTATTTATTTATTTATTTTTTAAATGTTTCGTTAGAATTTTTATTTCTTTACACTGCGGTATGAGTTCAGTTACGTTCGCACATGAACAAAGAAAGAGAGAGAGAGACAAAAAAACACGGAGAATATAAACAGAGACGAACGATTTCCTATGCATATTTGACGGCCACAGAACGTACACAAAGAAATTTCCATATAAATGATCAGTACAAAGTTAAGAGAAAGAAAGCTCGCCACTTGACGGCAAAATAGACTCTTTTTCTATTTTCAGTTTGTCGCTCACATTGTGCTCTCTCTTTTGCCAGAGAACTGGTGGCGAATTCATTAGGAAAGTAAAAGTCGAATTAAATTATAATTAAATATCAAATTTGATTTGAAAACAATGCGTTGTGAAGTCAAATTCTTTGGGAAAATTTATTGTACCAATCTAGAAATCTATAAAACCTAAACATAAGCAACAGTTCAACATGGCATCATGCCTGACAATTATTTTTTTCAATATAATATTTACGAAATAAATCAAACGAAACCTTGATTCACTTCAATAACTATTAATTTTTATTTCATTTATTGTATTGCCCTAAAGTATTTCTCAATTTAATACTTAGTCTATTAACATCGGAATTGGTGATCCATAGCACAAACTATCCCATTCCCAATTTTAACTTGACGAGGACACTCACTAATAAGTTCTCTAGCAGAGCGTAATGGCGACATCTTTAACATTGTCTTCTATACTGATGGGTTCAAAATGAGTTGTGGATTGCGAGCTGGTGTACACAGTTTATCAAATAATATCCCGGTATGTGTTTGACCAGCACAGTACATTCAGAACTCTAGGTAGACCATTCTTTGACAATCTATAGGAACTTTCACACTGGATGGCTCTTAAGCAGTGGAGAGCACAGTACCAGCATTTGTTTCTTTTACTCTTTCGTGCTTACTTAAAAAGACGAAGTGTCGCACAGTGATGCGATTGGTACAAGTTAGACGGAAAATATTATTTTGTGGATTTTTTTGGTAGTTTTCGATGTTTTAGGTATAGGAAAATACAAAAAAACCTATTTCAGAAATTTTGGCCAAGGGGGCGTGGCAGCTGCCATACAACTGAAACATAATTTGCGCTATATATTAGAAATTAGATAAGCTACGACAACAAAATCAAACGTAGATTTTTTGTGTGTGATTTCCAAAAAGTAAAGAAAATTTTGGCGTGATTGGAGAAGTAGGCGTGGCAGCTACCATACAACTTTATCCTATTTTTTGCCATATCTTAGAAATGAGTTGAGCTATAGTAAAAAAATGAATCGTAGACGTTTTTTATGGAATTTTAAAAAAGTCAAGAAAATTTTAGTGCGATTGAACAAGTAGGCGTGGCAGCTGTCATACAACTAAATCACATTTTTTGCTATATATTAAAATTGAGATAAGCTACGATAGCAAAATTAAACGTGGATGCCTTGTGTGTAATTCTGAAGAAGTGAAAAAAATTTCCACCCGATTGAACAAGTGGGCGTGGTAGCTGCCATACATGTGGACTATATTTTGGTCCATAACTAAGAAATGAGAAAAGCTATGAAATATTTCGATATACATATAAGCTTTTCTCTAAAAAATAAAGGTAAAGTTCCCAAATGAATCAAATCGGATGAAAACCACACCTACCGCCCATACAAAGTGACTTTATTAAAAAGGTAAAATGTCTTAGAATTCCACAAAAATTAATAGATGGACTTGAAATTTTGTGTATGAGCTTCGATATTTAACATGTACTCTGAATATAAAAATCAAACAAATCGGATGAAAACCACGCCTACCTCCCATACAAAGTGGCTTTATTATAAAGTTAAATGTCTTAGAATTCCACAAAAATTAATAGATGGACTTGAAATTTTGCATATGAGCTTCTATATTTAATATGTACTCTGAGAATAAAAATCAATCTGTTGAAAATCACGCCTACCTCCCATACAAAGTGGCTTTATTAAAAAGGTAAAATGTCTTAGAATTCCACAAAAATTAATAGATGGACTTGAAATTTTGCGTTTCAAGCATCGATATTTAATATGCATTCTGAGTATAAAAATCAATTAAATCGGATGAAAACCACGCCTACCTCCCATACAAAGTGACTTTGAATATACTTTGGTTCGAGTATTTGGTAAGTCGAAGATCATTTCTTACTAGTTACAAATTAAATTATCAATGAATATTAAAAGCACTAGTAGTTTCGTCTATCGGCTTATCACAATTATAAAAAACAGTTGAAACCTGGTTTTGAAATAAAAATAAATAGCATTTTTATGACCATCAAACAGGTTATAAAACACGGAAACCAACACTTTGCGCCCTTTGGCACTTTAAGAACTGAAATAAGACATAGTAATGGTTAAATTTAAATGGTTTAAAAATATATGATATATGTTGATATATGTTTCAATGCAGACTCTAATATAAGAAATTTTTTGCGGAAAATGCTGTTATGTGTGGATATTGAGATGGCAAACCAGATTGAAAAACATTTTTTTTACTATTTCCATTGAAAAAAATTCCACGCGTTTCGCACATGTTACACTTTTTTCTATACAAAAATGTAGTTTTTCCACACTACGGGTTCGTTCATAAATTACGTTACCAATTTAGAGGGGGAGGAGGGGTTTTAAATGTTTTACGATAAGTAATGATATGAGGGGAGGGGGTCTCATATATAGCAAAGTGACTCGAAAAAATTTAAATTAATACACCCTTCATTTAAAAAATGTCCATCCTTACATCTTCATTAGACGGTCAAACGTCTAAATTGACGGTAAACTAATGACAAGTGTCAATATGAATTCTCATAAGTGAGTTTTATTTAATTTAACCCTTAAATGCCTAGTGTATCTTTTTTGGATACAACCGAGAAAATAAGCTATTTATTTTAAAATATTGCAAAAATTAAAATGCTGGATATGTAGTTGACATAAAATACCTTTTAAACTATTAACATTTTAAGAGTATCATTTAACAAACGAATTTAGAGTTATCATAAAAAGAATCGTTTTCCACGTTTTTGCCTTGAACTCCTACAACCAAACCGATTGATGGTATACGTCGGAATGCCCACTGTTTCTTTTTGGATACAAAACAAAAATTTTTTTCCAAAAAAATAGAAACGGGGTCGGGTTCAGGGGATCATTTAGCAGAACATAATTTTTTTTTAATGAAATCGGTGTTGTTGGCCATTTAAGGGTTGAAATAAATCGGAATAAAAATTATAAAAATTTATGGAAAAAAATAATTCACCATTTAAATGCAATGCCTGTCTAAGTGCGCGACGTTCGTCTTTTCGCTCTCCACCATCTTCATCTGTTACCGCGCCGCCGTCTTCTACTTCTTCACGATCTTCACCGAAATTTTCTGCTGTCTCTCTGCCCCCGTCTACTTCTGTACAAACCTCATTAGAAGAAACGGTGATTAATTCTCACACAAGTGCATTGCCGATAGGCTTGACTTCGACGATGGATAAACAGCTGACCTGCTCTGATCAACTACATCAAAGACCCGAGCAGCCACTGCAACAACAAACATCACAGCAAGCACAACAAATTCATGAAAACAATTGGTCAAAGCAAATTCAACAAGAGGCGCAAAACATAAACAATAAATTGCCGCCTAAAGTGATTACATTAGAAATTGTTTATAATGAAATAATCTCTCTAAAAAATTTGAATGCAAACTGTTTGTCGCTAATTCACAGTCTTCAAGAAGATAAAAGAATGCTTGAAGAAAAAGTAATTAATCTGCAAGAAGAGGTGAACTTTCTGCAACAAAAAAATAGGGACAAGTGCATTGAAATTGTTGGTGTTCCTGCTGTCAACAATGTCAACGCTCTTGATTGCGCTCTGAAAATTTTCTCAGATGGATTGAACGTTAACGTAACTGAAGCACAGATTGATGACTGTTACGTAAAGCGGATAAAGAATTCCAGGGGTTCCGCATCATCGAACTCTGTGCAAAACGTTTTATGTGTAAAATTTGTATCTAGTATTTGTAAAAAGGCTGTTATGAAAAATAAGTATAGATTCAGGAACAATTTAAATACCAGAATATTTAACCTTGATCGAATATCTAGTATTTTTATAAATGAATCCCTTTCCATTATGACCAGATCTCTTTTTAATGAATGTAAAAAATTAAAGACAGTGAAGAATTATAAATATCTATGGGTTAGTAATGGTAGAGTTTTAATGCGCAAAAAGGAGGGTGATACTGCTTTGGTAATTAATTCATTTGAGGATCTAAATACATTAATTTAAGTCAGTTTAGTTAATTTTTACTGTTTGAAAGAATTATGGAAAATTGTAATCCTCAAGAAAATTTATTCAATATTCCTTTTGCGCTCTGTAAACATGTAAATTTTTATGATATTTTATCTAACCCAAATAGTTTTTACATTATTCATCAAAATATTAGAAGTTTGAGAAAAAATTTTGATAATTTCATATTGCATATTGAGTCATTTGTTAACAAGCCTGTCTTCATCTTTTTAACGGAAATCTGGATCTATGATTGTGAAACATCTTTATTTAATATTCCTGGATATAAAACTTATACCAACTGCAACAACGATTATGGTGCTGGAGGAGTGGCTGTTTTTGTAAGAGAGGAATACAAATGTGATTTTAGTTTTTAACTTTAAAAGTTCTGATGTGGCTAGGATTTGCTGTTTAATTGATAACAAAAAATACTCATTTTTTTGTATTTATAGGTTCCACGATAACTTAAATCATGATATGTTTTTGAGTGATCTGGATGTCCTTTTGTCTAATGTTAAGTGTGATAATCTTATTTTGCTAGGTGATATCAACATAAATATCTTACAAAATTCATCACTGGTTGATAAATATTTATTCTTACTCTCGGCGTATGGTCTTGAATCATGCATTAATGAACCTACTCGTATAACTGACAACTCTTCTACTTGCATTGACCATATTTTTGTGCGGTTAAGTCAATCAAGTAAACTATCTTTAAGCAGCTCTGTTTCGGATTTTAATTTTTCAGATCATTGCATGACATGTTTACGTTTTGAAAATGTTAGTCTTATGGAGAAAACACAACCACAGCTTAATATTTTATTCAATAAAACTGATTTTGCTGCTTTAAATAATAAACTTGTTTCTGAAACATGGGAAAATGTTTACTGTGAACCTAATCCATCTAAGTCTTTTAATATGTTTTTTGATATCCTAGTTGATCACGTAAATTCATGTACTACAAAAGTAATAAATCGCGACTCTAAGCTTAAAAGACTGAAACCCTGGATGTCTGTCGACTTATTGAAAAAAATTAAAAGCAAAAATAAACTTTTCAAAAAATGTTCCAAGCAACCTACTAACATGAATGTTAAATCTCGTTACAAAGCTCTCTGTAAGGAAATTTCTATGGAAGTCTCTACATGTAAAACTAATTATTACGTAAATGAATTTAGTAAAATAAGAGGTAATGTTAAGAAGGAATGGCAATTGGTGAATAATATTTTAAATAAGTCAACGAATAATAACAAATCCGATTTTATCAATGTTGAAGGAAAGTCCTTATATGAAGCTTTTGAAAAGGCTAATGCTTTTAATAATTTTTTTGCCAAAATAGGTAGGGATGTGGTTTCTAATGATGTAGTTAACAACGTTGCTTGTAAATGTTTAGATAGTGAACCGTTCTATTCCAACAGCTTTTTTTTCGAACCAATTTCGTCTTTTGAGCTGTTTAAAATAATTATGTCTCTTAAAAACTCTAGTTCATGTTCTGATGGATTTTTTTCTAATGTGTTTCTTAAAAAAATTGTATTTAACATTGTTGATGTCCTTTGTATGATCTTTAATAAAAGTATAAAACTTGGAATATTCCCTGACGTTCTTAAAGTAGCAGTAGTAATTCCATTATTTAAAAAAGGTGATGAATCTGTTTTAAATAATTACAGACCCATCTCAGTGTTGTCGGTTTTTTCAAAAATCTTTGAAAAAGCTGTAAAATCAAGAATGGTTCATTTCCTAACTAAAAGTAAGTTTTTTAGTAATTGTCAGTATGGCTTTAGAGAAGGTTTATCCACTGAAGATGCACTTTTAAACTTTTGTACAAATATTTATGGTGGTTTAAATAATAAAAAAGCCTGCGCTGCTCTCTTTGTGGACATAACAAAAGCCTTTGATACTGTAGATCATGAGATATTACTCAATAAAATTTGGAGATGTGGTTTCAGGGGCTCTGTGTACTGCTGGTTTCAATCGTATTTATCTAATAGAAAACAAAGAGTTAAAATAGATAAAGAGTTTAGTAGCTTGGTTAATATAAATATAGGTGTTCCCCAGGGTTCTGTTCTGGGGCCTATTCTGTTTCTTATTTATATTAACTCTATTTTTGATCAGCCTTTTTTGAGTAAGACTATAGCTTTTGCGGACGATATGGCGTGCACTTTTTCTAGTGATTCTGCCTTAAACGTATATTGCGATATAAATCACGACCTAGAAATTTTAAGACATTGGTTCTCATCACACAAATTAGTTTTGAGTGATAAAACCAAAGTTATGTACTTCAGTGTTGCAGGAATTGATTTAAATTTAAGTGATTTTACCTTTCATAGTGCAGGGTGTAGAAAATACTTAATTGGTAATGATATATGTAATGCTTCGCGTCAATCAAATACTTTTTATGTTCATAGCAATTGTTCCACTAAATGCTTTTCTATTGACTGCGTTAAATCATTCAAATATCTCGGACTGCTACTTGATTGGAAAATGAACTGGGTTGATCATACAGCTGCCCTTAAAAGGTACCTTATCGGTGCTACAAGACATATTTATCTACTAAAATCATTCTGCTCCTTAAAATTGTTAACTTGTATTTACCATGGCATTTTCCACTCTAAACTGCAATATGGCCTAGTTTGCTGGGGTGGAACACATGCTAATAAAATTAACCCTATCCTAATCGCTCAAAAACATGTTATTCGTATTATCTGTAACAAAAAACGCCTTGATAGTAGCTTCCCCTTATTCAAAAATCTGAACATTTTACCCATTAAACATTTTTATTACTTTAGAGTATTAAAAGTATTTTTCAATAGATCCGGCTATTTACAAAACAGGTATAATTCTAGTCACAACTTAAGGACTAATTATCAAAACTTGGCCTTGATTCCGCCTCACAATTTAAACCATTTTTTTTCTTTCTATACATGTACGGCTCCCAGACTCTTCAATAGTTTACCATATAGCGTTCGTTGCCTGCGTAACAAAAATGTATTTTTTAATGAAGTGAAGTCATGGCTTTTTAATAAAGAATTTAATGTAATTGACTCCCTAATCACTGTGTCCTTATAATTTTCTTATTTTGTATTGTTTTTTTTTTTCTTTTGCTTTGCTTTGATTTTAACTAACCCTTATTCTTTAAATTAGTAAGTTAAGTTATAATTGTAAGACCCCACTACTTTATTTAATTTCACACTATTTTGCTTTCATGTTAAGTGTAACTGCATTCGCCACTTGTTCAAATTGAACAACAGAATGTAGTATTTATTAATCAAATCTTATGTAATATTAGGTTTATTCCGCAAATTGTAATTCCTGGAAATCTATTGATTAATAAATAATAATAATAATAAAAAAAAAAAAAAAAAAAAAAAAATAATTAAAATAAATCAATTTTAAGGAATCATATAACAAACACACCTCAATATACTTCGCAAAGTTCAACGGTCAGCAGAGCTGTGCATCAGTGGAGCGCTAAGAACCACTTCTACTGACGCATTCGATACTATGCTCCATCTAACTCCACTAGATATCCTAACTAAACGAATAGCTGCAAGCACAGCGATCCGTCTAGAAGCCACTTCCCAATGGAAAGAGGGCACAATAGGACACTCTGACACCAGGAAACTCACTCCTCAAATACCCAAGAACATAGACTACATCACTCAAAAACTTTTATTCCACAAAAAGTTTGATGTATCAATCCCCTCCAGATACGAATAGGAGATTGGAAGCCCTCCACCAAACAATGCCACTAGAATCTACACTGATGGATCAAAACTAGATGGCAAAGTAAGGGGAGGAGTCTACTCTGAATCCCTAAACATTAACCATGCCTTTAGGCTCCCCGACCACTGCAGTGTCTTCCAAGCGGAAGTCACTGCCATACATGAAGCCGTTACTTGGCTTCAGATGAACGAGCAATTTAGCAAAAGATATTTGCATTCTATCTGATAGTCATGCCCGAAGACGTTATAGACCCATAACGACTTCTGCAGAAGCTGCAGAGATGAGAAGGAGGTTGAATCCACAACATACCTTCTCTGCACATGCCCAGCGCTGGCCAGAAAGCTCCATCTCTTCCTAGGTAACTGGTTCTACAGTGACCTAGACGAACACTCAAAAACTTCGGTCTACCGAATACAAAGCTTCATAAATAGCTGCAACTGGTTCAGATAGAGTGGTAATAATTAACCCCTGGTATCACAACGGGCCAAACTGGCCTAAGTGTGTCCCATAGGAGACAGCCACGTCAACCTAACCTAACCTAACCTAAGGAATCATATTCACAAAAACACTGAACTTGGTGCTGTACGGGTGCAGCCTTTATGGGTACTCTCTCAAAGGCCAGACGAATTTCTATGCATAAGAAATGAGGATACACCTGAATAGGTCCTTTTGGGCCAACTTTCAAGAATTTTTGCATTTTTTGTATACAGCGCAGGTAAATAAAAAATTATACCTGAGATCAATGGATATTATTTAACAGTTTTAAATATTCAGAATGTTAAAATTCGATTTCGACTTTTTTCCGTCTAGCATGCCCTTTCGGATCACTGTGTGTCGCTTACCTCGCGAGGGTACTACTTGATCGATATTGCTCTTTAAGCAATATCATTGTGTTAATTCGATATTGCCCGTAACAGTATCACCACCCAAACCAACCACCTAAACTAAACAACAATTTAACGAAAACAGAAAAAATGCTGAAAAAGTACATAATAGGGGTATTCACACCGAGCTCGTTAGTTTGTTAGTTGTTACTTGTTACTTTTTTACAACTACCAGGCTAACGAGATTAAACAAAAGGGTGTGTTCTTACTTCACAAAGTTAACGAAGTAACAACTACCCAAATAACAAACTAACGAGTTCGGTGTGAATATCCCTAATGATTTTACATAATTTTTTGTTTTATTTGAAGAGAAACACTTCAAACTACCCCAATTTCGGTGAACGGAATTCGGTTTTTTTATGTTGGAAAGAACAAGTACGGTACGGAAGTCAAACTAAGTACTTAACAAGGTAGGACACATTCCATACTGTTTGTGTCACAGTGTAGTCCATTGTGTAGTCTATCTTTACCATGCTAGGCTATCGTGAGTGCTCGCAATAATAGGCGCTATTGCAAATTTCCTGTTTGTTGCAACAATTTATCGAAACACCCTCGTCTGTTGTAATGCGCCCAGTTGCGTTGCGTTGTGTTGGTTTGCGCTGCGTATAACATAATTGCAAAGAGCATAACTTGTGTGTGTGTGTGTGTGGCACAGTATCTGCAACTGGAGTTGGGGCATTCAACTGTTCAAATAGGTGCTCAAACTCAAACTTCAGTGCTTTGTTTATTCATCATTAACACAGTGCCGCATCCGGTTGCCATTTGCTGCTGTTGTTGGTGAGTGCCTTCACAGGATGTGGCACAGTGTATGTAGTTCATGCCACAGCTATTAATGCGCCCAATCCTTTGCGGTTTTTACGTTGCGGTTTTTGTATGAGTTCCTTTTGCCTGACAATATTAATTATAACATCTTTATCTAGATTTGCAGCGGTTTGGCGTCTATACTCGGACCATAAAGCCTAAAATGTTCTTCTTTAATGATTGCAAGTTGTGCTCAAAGGAAGAAAGAAAAAAAAAAAACAGAAAATTGTGGCTACCAGCCACTATTTTATTGCCAGACTTATTTAGTGGTTAACTTAATGGAAAAGTTATGATGGAGTTTTTATGACTTACAGAACATAACAAAATTAACCATTTTACGTTTTAGAATACAAATCTGGGATGAGGTTTTTAAATAAGAGAAAAAAAAAATACGTGCAATTCTAAAAGGACGAATTTGTTTTCTAAATACTTACTAAGTAACAAATAAAAAGTAATGATTACCTACTTTTTTTACTCTGGAAATAAAAATCCTTACCTTCCTTGCGCTGTTACTTCTTTTATTTTTGACATAACTAACGGTTATAAGTGACATTAATGAGAAAAGTTAGAAAACTCATTGGTTTTATGTTCCTTAGAACAAATACTTTGGTTGCTCTCGGTGAAAATTTTTGCATATTTTATGAAAACATTACGAAAAGCTAGGTGAGTAGCAATGGCTGATAAACCGTTTAGAAACTAACTGTAAGAATTTTTTTTTATTAGTAAAGGGTATTCAGAGAAGGTGTAAACTCTTTGAAGCACACATTTTTATTTGAATATTTTTGTCTTAGTTACTTGGGAGTAATTTCTTAGAGTTGCTGTTAGCCCTTAAGTACTGTTGTGAAAAAAAAAAATCACCTTAATACTAATGTTGGTCTGTGGGACCACGAGCATTTACTTGAAAAAACCTAGAAAAATTATTTTTGCAACTAATTTACTTTAATATTTCAATCGATAAAATAGACAAAAAAAACACTTTAAAAATTTGCATGTGGTCCCATAGACCAACAGCAGTACTTAAGGGTTAAGGAATCTGAAGAAAGAATTTGAAAATGATGAAATCCATCAAATATTTGTATTTAAAAACATTACTTAATGTTTGATAATGATCATTGTCACTTAATTTACTTGTGTTAGAAAAAAAGTTCGAAAGGAAATTATTAAAATGACATCTTTAATAGGCAAGTAAAGAAAAAAAAAAAGACGGTTGCCCAAGTGTTCCACCATGCTTTTAAGATTTAACTCTTTCAACTATCCTGTGTATGAATTCTTGTTAAGATGCTGGAAAGTGTTTGAAAATTTGTAACCTAAAAGGATGCAGTTGGCTGTGCTAACAACACAGACGTTAGACACGCATTAGACGTGACAGCCTATGCTTATCTTTGTTTCAGTCCTTGTCCTCATCTTTTTTCTTATTATTTTTCTTCTCCTTGTTTTCATTCTTAACCCAAAAGGTTGTCTAAAACTTCTTCTCATTTTTGTCCTAGCCCATATCCTTATACTTGTGCTTATACCTGTGCTAATTCTTGCCCATTTTCTATACTCATTGTCCTCATCCTTGTCCCAATACATTTCTTAATAGTTGTTCAAATAATTCAACTTAGCCGTGTCTTAGTCTTTACCTCTATCCTTATAACTAAGCTTGTAATAATTCTTCCGCGGATTGCAGTCCTAACTCTTGTCCTTTTCTTTGTGCTAATCTTCATTCCAAATCTTATCCTAGTCTTTAGCGAAATACTCGTCCCAAACCTTGTTCTATTCCTTGCTTAAATGCTTGTTCTACCTTTTGCCCTAGTTCTTGTCCTAATCCTTCACTAAATCTTTTCGTAGTCCTTGTTCAAGTCCCTTTCTGTTCCCTTTTCCTAATTCTTGTCTTAATTCTTGCCCTTATCCTCGTCCCTAGCTTTTTCCTATCTTGTATATTATATCTTGTCCAAGTAATATCCTTGTTTTAGTCCTTGCACTAGTTCTTGTCTCTACCCTTGCCCTTATCCTTGTGTTAAGCCTTGACCTATTCCTTGTGCTTATTTTGTGTAATTTTTTATAATTATCCTTGAGCCAAATCTTTTCCTAGTCGTAGTTTAAATCCTTGTTCTTATTTGTGTCTTAGTCCTTGTCTTGAACCTTGTGCCAAACTCTGAACTAATTCTTGCCCTGATTCTAGTTCTAGTTTTTGTCCAAATTCTAATCCTAATCCTTGTCGTAATGCTCGTCTCAAAGTCCCAAACCTTAGTTTAGTCCTTGTCCAAACAGTTTTACTCAGTTTTGAAGTTGTCCTTGTCCAAATATTTATCCTACTCCTTGTCCTAGTCCTTGTTATAATTTTTTCTTAATTTTGTCCCAAAATATGTCATAATAATAAAAAATAAAATAAATAACTGGCCATTTCAGCCCTTGAAAGGACTTTGACCTAGCTTCTTATGATCAATTGTGTTGTGCGTGTTATTAAGTTTCTACACAATTGACCGAATTGTGTATTCTTATCCTATCCTAATACTTATCCTAATCCTTGTCCTTTTTTTTGTCTTAATCCTTGTCCCAAATCTTGTCATAGCACTTGACCAAATCCTTGTTCCAATCCATGCCTTAGTTTTTCATCTAATCCTTTATCGAATTATTGTGCTAAACCGTGACCTTACAGTAGTCCTAATTTTTGTCCAACTCCTTGTGCCAAAACTTGAACTAATTCTTGTTCTGATTCCAGTCCTAATTCTTTACCTTATTCTTGTCCTAATCCTCGTCCCAAGCCTTGTCCTAGTCCCTGCTCAAATTCTTGTCCGAAACCTGGCCTAAGTCCTTGTCAAAATTATTGCACTATTTCATTTCCTAGTTCTTATCCTAATCCTTAAGGTACATTTTGTAGTAGTCCTTGTCCAAACCCTTAACCTAAGCATTTTGCTAATTCTTGTCCCATTCTTGTCCTTATTCTTATTATTATTCTTATTATTATTCTTATCCTTATCCTTATCCTTATCCTTATCCTTATCCTTATCCTTATCCTTATCCTTATCCTTATCCTTATCCTTATCCTTATCCTTATCCTTATCCTTATCCTTATCCTTATCCTTATCCTTATCCTTATCCTTATCCTTATCCTTATCCTTATCCTTATCCTTATCCTTATCCTTATCCTTATCCTTATCCTTATCCTTATCCTTATCCTTATCCTTATCCTTATCCTTATCCTTATCCTTATCCTTATCCTTATCCTTATCTTTATCCTTATCCTTATCCTTTTCCTTATCTTTATCCTTATCCTTATCCTTATACTTATCCTTATCCTAATCCTAATCCTAATCCTTATCCTTATCCTTATCCTTATCCTTATCCTTATCCTTATCCTTATCCTTATCCTTATCCTTATCCTTATCCTTATCCTTATCCTTATCCTTACCCTTAGCCTTATCCTTATCCTTATCCTTATCCTTATCCTTATCCTTATCCTTATCCTTATCCTTATCCTTATCGTTATCCTTATCCTTATCCTTATCCTTATCCTTATCCTTATCCTTATCCCTATCCTTATCCTTATCCTTATCCTTATCCTTATCCTTATCCTTATCCTTATCCTTATCCTTATCCTTATCCTTATCCTTATCCTTATCCTTATCCTTATCCTTATCCTTATCCTTATCCTTATCCTTATCCTTATCCTTATCCTTATCCTTATCCTTATCCTTATCCTTATCCTTATCCTTATCCTTATCCTTATCCTTATCCTTATCCTTATCCTTATCCTTATCCTTATCCTTATCCTTATCCTTATCCTTATCCTTATCCTTATCCTTATCCTTATCCTTATCCTTATCCTTATCCTTATCCTTATCCTTATCCTTATTTTATCCTTATCCTGAGGTCCTTATTTTTGTTCTAATACTTTTTCCAAATCTCGTTACAGTTCTTGTCCAAATTCTTGTTCTGCGAATAGTAGTGTCCTTGCCTTATTATTGTCCTAACACTTGTCCTAAGCCTTGTGCAAAGCCTTGTTCAAATCCGTGCCCTTATCCTTTTCCAAACCCTTACCGTAGTACTTATAGTCACCGCGTCATAATATTATGTAACGTTTGTGTATTTTTGTTGCATTTTCGATGCATTAAGCTGCTTCCTTCGCAGTCTTATGTCGATATAAATTTTTGTTTCGGTTTTTAAAATAAATAATTTTTTTATGGTTAAAGTATAACTTCACGTACCGGCTTTAGACCCCGAGTTATAATTTTATGCAACTTTTTGCATTTTTGTTGCATTTCCGATGCATTAAGTAGCTGTCTCTGTGATTTCTTGTGGTATTCTTGTGCCGAGGCTTATTTTTGCCCTATCTACAACTTGTAGCACTTTAACTAAGGGAGTAATAATTCCATGCAACGATATTGCATTTTTGTTGCATTAGCTGCTATCTCCACGAGCTCATGATTTTAATATCGTTTTTCGTTTTGTTTGTGAGGCCAAGTACTCATCCTTATTTTCTTTTTTTAATTTTTAATGTAATGCATATACTGACCGTGTAATAATTCTATGCAACATCGTTGCATGCTCTTTCTTAAAGTGGCTCTATTCGTGGCTTCATGACGTCATAAACTTTACACATTTTTAATGTGAGAACCAAGACCCATCTTATGGGCTCATTTTAACTGGCGTATAATTTTTACAATATTATCAACATATACTAAGCGAACATTAAGCAACAATTTTGCAGTTTCGTTGCATAAGCGGCTTCTTCTGTAAACTGATGGCGTCAATAGTTTTTTTTTTTTTCTTTCATAGGGTTAAACAATCAAACTATCGCATTATTTCATTGTAACGCCAAACCTTAGCAAGTAATTATTGCATGCAACAATTTTTCAGTTTCGTTGCCTAAGCGGTTTAGCTTCGTCAGCTTGATGACATCAATATTTGTTTGTATATTTTTATCATGAGATCGAAGAATCAAGATTTTATTGTCCTATGATAGTTTTTATTGTAATGCCTATACTTAGCGAGTGATAGTTCCATGCAACAATTTTACATTTTCGTTGCCTAAGCAACTCCTTCCTCATTCTGACTACATCAATATTTTATTGTCTATTTTTATCATAAGAACGAAGAGCTAAATTTTACTGTCGCATTACTATCGTAATGTCTATACTTACCGCTTGATAGTTCCATGTAACAATTTTGCAGTTTCGTTGCACAAACCGCTTCTTCTGCAGCCTGATGGCGTCAATAGTTTTTTTTTCATGGGTTCAAATAATCAGACTGTCGCATCATTTTATTGTAACGCCTAAGCTTAGCCAGTAATTATTTTATGCAACAATTTTATATTTTCGTTGCCTAAGCGGTTCCTTCTTCATTCTGATTACATCAATATTTTTTTGTCTATTTTTATCATGAGAACAAAGAATCAAATTTTACTGTCGCATTAATATTGTAATGCCTATACTTACCGCTTGATAATTTCATACAACAATTTTGCAGTTTTGTTGCATAAGCGGTACCTTCAGCAGAATGTTGTCGTCAAAAAGTTTTTGTCTATTTTTGTCAAGAGATCGAAAAATCATGCATAACTTTCGTACCATAGTTCTTATTACAACTGCTAGACTTAGCAAGGAATTATTTCATGCAACGCCGTTTCATTTTGGCATTGCAGCAGCTTCAGAAAGGCTTCAATTAGGTTTCAGGGCATAAATTGTCGTATTTTAAAACCGTATTTTTATAAAGCTTTATAAAACCATACAACTAGGTTTTGATTTAAGCATAAGACTGCAAGGTTTCTTGCAAGTCGGGGAGGGGGTGGATGGGAGGGGCTTTATTTCCAAAGTACTTTTTGAATGTGAAGAGTTCAAATCTGAGATCAGTATCAGCCTAGCACGTCAGGATTTTGAGACATTTGCGGTTATAAGCAACAAAAATGTTTTTTTGGGGCTACTTTTGAGGTTGCACAGGATGCATAAAGTTTTTTTTTTAACTCTTCTCTTCTACCAAAACCAAAAAATCAGCTTTCAAAAATCTTGCTTACAGCAAGCATACAAAGAAATTCTTATAAATAATTGAAGTGAAAAGCTCTGAACACTGTCGGATACAATAAATTATATTTAAAATGCTGAGCTCTGACAGTTGTCCTGGTGGCACTCTTAGCGTTAACCACAGCACTAGAGTGTCTCAAAGGGGTCACAAACACAGACGCTTGCCTTAAAAGAAAGTCGCAGTCTAGTTAAATATGCAATGGTGCTAAGCATGCAAGCGGCGGTGTTTTGTTTTTTATTTTTTCGTTTTTGTACTTCCTCGATTGGCCCGTGTCATCATCAAAGGATGCTCGAAATTTCATTGCAAAAATGGGAATAATTAAAATAAGTTTCTCCTGGGAATTATTTGCGCTCATCATGGGTGTGATTTCTAAATTCAGTAATAATACATGGGGATTGTTGGTATTTTCAACTCGTGGTTGTTGTTGTTGTTGTTGTTGTTGCTGCTGTTGGCATAACTAATGCTTGAAAATGGGTTTCAAGCAAATGCTGTTGTAGTGTTCTGCTCTGCTCTCATTCAATTGATATCCTTGAGCTGAACGAGTGCGCATGTTAAGTCTACAGAGACAGGGTGGCAAGAGACAGCGAGTCAAGAATTAACAACAATAACAACCAAACAGCAAATATGTGGGTAACAAAAATCTCTACACAAAAAAAAAAAAAAGAAGAAAATACAAACAAAGCAAAACAAGGAAAAAAACAACATTCCTAGAAAATAATTCATTAAGCTCGTGCATGCTGTCAAAGAAATTTTAAAGAAAACATACTTACACACACATATACACACAGACGTACGCACAAAAACACACCTACACTTAAGTACGCTTAACGTTTGACAGCTGCTGCTGCTGCTGCTGAGAGCAACATAAAATTTGTGGATGCTGCAACTTTTGCTCTTTGTAATGCGTCCTGCAAAGCTTGATACGCTCTTTGTTAACTTTAACAAAATTATTGTGGTTTTTTTTGTTATTTTGCTCATTGTCAGTCTTCAGTCATCAGCAACAACAACAACAATGCAAATCATTGTTTAACAATAAGTGACAGGTTTCCTTTCTCTCCCATATCGAAGTGTCAAAAATTACAAATCAAGTGTTTTTATTTTGTTTGATTTTTTTTCTACGGGCATTTTTTCAGCCAATTATTTATTTTTTATTGTTGTTGTTGTTGTTTTTCTTATTGTTGTAGCTGTTGTTTTTTTTGTTGTTGTTAATGTTTTGCTTTGTTTTTATGTTCTGCATCATTTTTACTTTCTGCTTTTTTTTTCAACTGCCTAAATAGTCTCACTCTTTCTCTTTCTCTCTCTTTCTCTCTATCTCCATTATTCTCGTGTGAACTTAATACGTTAAGATATTTAAAAAAACTCGACAAATTTATATAAAGAAATTCTGGAACGATTGAAAAAATTGTGAAGCATTGCATTAAAAAATATTGAGCTTTCGTAAAAATCTGCAAAAATTCAGTTAAATTTACTGCAATTGATGTTTTTTAATGAATTTTGTTATAATTCTAGGTGTTTAAACATATTTTGAACGGTCTTTTGGTTGGTTCAATTTCTTTTCAAAACAATTTCTTTTTCTTTGTTCAGCCATCGAATAGCAAAAACAATTCAATTATCGCTATTCTATTAATAATTACTACCAATGACCTCACTGGCTTGATAAAAAGTCTTATTTTATCTCCTTATCTTTATAAATGTCCTAAAAGTATGCATTTGTTACCTTTTAAAGTTGCTTAGCAGCATTGTTCTTAAATGCACACCATGGCGTATTAGTAACATTAATTCTTAGGGTAATGATCAGAATCAAAGGAAGGTTTTCGTTGGCTTATATTTAGTTAAATAAAAGGTAGAATTAAAATTTAAAACGCAAAAAATATATTTATACATTATGCTAATTACTCTATACAAAACATTCATATGTTATATACGCATGTGAACAGAAAAATAGGTGCTTTAATTTATGTAAACAAGACCGCTTAATTTTTGCTTTAGTTGAAAGATTTTTGTAGAGCTTTTAGTATGTGATTTAAACATACTTTTTAGCTTAAAAACAGTTTATACCAGAGAGGGAAATAAGCAATTTTCAGAAGATCCGAGAATGTGATAAGTTTAGTTCAGAAGTTCGGTGTTTTTTCTTCTAGAAAATCCCAAAATCAGTTGTTCAAAAATTTTGAATAAGAAGGCGAAAATCGATCCAGTATGTATGGTTTTTTTTTATATTATTCGCGAAGGGGGAACCTTCAAAAGGCGCCACCATGCAGGTGGGAGTGTGCGGTTCTTACGCATTAAATCTGAACCTTCACATTGAAACATCGTCCATAGCAACACCCCTTGAAACCGGCGTAAATCATCACTTCACGGGGCATGGGAATAGCATTAAGCTGGAATCTGTTCGACTTGTGTTCGTCCTCTATCTGGGAAGTCGTTATGGGGTAGCCTCCAACTTCTGTATCACCTATTTTGTGAGCGCTCAACCCTACGGAGTTCATCGATAATGACTCTCACTAGGGCGTTGACCATTTCGCTTCGTTTACCAACATAAGGGTAATAAAGTTTTGCCGCGTCACCGTTTCTCCGCGCCTCACCGAAGCCTGTTCTCTGACATTGCAGAACTTTGGACACTCGAAGAGGACAAGGTTCGTGTCTTCTACTATATATCCAGCGCAGTGACTGCAGTAGGTGTCTGCGGCGTGCTTGTATTTGTGCAGATATGCTCTGAAGCACCCGTGACCGCTGAGATTCATGAGTTCACAGAGCCATGACTTCTGCCACACCAATTGGACAGGTTTGGGATAAGCTGATAAATCCATCGACCCTTCGCTGATTTATCCCAGTGGTCTTGCCATTTGAGCCTGGTTCTTTCTCTAGTGAATTGTTTACGAGCGGTTGAATTAGCCGCGTTAGTGTTACTTGTTGGAAACACCGTTTTATCTAAGAGGAGGTTGATGGGAATTGAGCTTGCCAGAACCCTTGCTGCGATCGCGGAAACCGTTCTAAAGGCACAACAAATCCTGAGTGCACCTGTAACCTGTAAGTGTCTATAAACCGACTCAACGCCACATTAGTAGGCCAGTTCGTCTTCATTGCTGTCGCCCATACAGTTGAGCCGCACATCATAGTGGACCTGACAATATTAAGTAGCAATGTCTTTCGCGCTTGTTCAGGGCCCCTTGTGTTTGGCATTATTTTGGAAAGTACCACTCCTGCTTCAGCTGCTTTTCTGTGAGCATACTGGAGGTGTTGCTTGAAGGATAGTCGGGAGTCGATAATCACACCGAGGTAATTTGATTTCTCGGTACACCGAGGTACACCGAGGCTTCGATTCTAGCACCGTTATGCGTATGCTAAGTCTGGCGGTCCCTACCATTTTCCAGCTAGTTATGAGCACTGCCTCCGTCTTATGCTCAGCCAGATTTAGCCCCACTGATCTCAACCAGTTATTATTTGTGCCGATAGTAGAACTACTGAGAGCCTCTTCTTCCTCCAGATGCTTTGTTGTCACCACTACCACTAGGTCGTCTGCCGAGGATCTTGACAGCTGTGGGAATAGCGAGCCTGAGGACACCATCGTACATTATGTTCCATAACATGGGTCCCAAAACTGACCCCTGTGGGACTCCACCGGAGACATTGTACGTCATCTTGCCTCCTTCTTCTGTGTCTTAAGGTATAAGGTATGTATAGTAAGGTGGAACGTTTTGTTCGGGTGGAAAAAAAAATTATATTTTGACACTTATATTCTGGGAGCTAAATTCAAGTACATCTAAAATCCAAATGTACATCGAAATCGGTGTAACAGTCTCCCCGCGGTTTTTATTTAAAAAATCACTTTTTCTCTAAAAATTAACGGTTTTTTTGCAGTATAACTACCCCAAAGTAGGATGCAAATTAATGGTATCTGGGAGCACAAAGTTATGAATAGAAAGATTGTTACATTCGAGATTTTTTTTAGTGCAAAAGTGTTCAGATTTCGTCCTAAATTTTGGGTATTTTTTACAAAAAAACGCTAAATTTAAGAAATTTTTTTATTTCTATCCACCTTAATAGGTATAACACCCTCTTAAAGTGTTAGACGTCGTACCTTTCCTTGCCAATTCGTCAGCCAAATTATTGCCCACGATATCCCTATGGCCGGGTACCCATCTGAGGTGCATCCTGAATAACCTAGCCATCTCGTTAAGAGATCTGTGGCACTCAGTGAGAGTTTTGGAGTTATTCATATGTGAGTTCAGCGTTCAGCGCCTTTAGGGCAGCTTGACTATCTGAGAAGATGTAAATTCTCTTTCAGCTAAGGTCTTTTTGACCTAGATTCTTAGCGGTTTCGTGAATAGCCATCATCTCCGCTTGGTAGACACTACAATAATTTGAAAGTCTAAAGGAAGATTCTTTTTCAAGATCATGGGAGTAAATACCTCCACCCACTTTTTCTTGAAGCTTGGATCCATTTGTACAAATTTTAATGCCGGTATTTTTAAGAGAGGTTTTGTTAACCCAGTCTAGCCGTGAAGGGATGAGAACTTCGTAGTTCTTTCAAGATTTTAACAAGGCACACTGTCTGTTTTGTCGGGGTCAGATGAGTTCAGGATTATTGTGTGACCGCAGCTATTACCTATCCAATTTCCAGATTCTCTTAGTCTGAGGGCTACTATGTTAGCACATTCTATGGCAAAGATATCAAGAGGAGGAAGGTGAAGCATGACATGCAGGGCACTAGTTGAGGTTGTGGATAATGCCTCGGTAATACATAGACTTCCACTTCTTTGAACCATTGCACTTTGAATTTCTGAGGTGCAGTTGTCCTTTCAAGGGCGTTGAGTTGACAAGAGTTGTCCTCCACCATAGCATTGAGCTATATACATATAAATATGGGGCGGACAATTGCCGAATAAATCCATCGTACTATATTGGGGGAAAACCCCATTTTTTACCTATAGATTTTTTACAGGAAAATAGAGCTATGTTTGCCTTTTTAACACGTTGCTTAATGTTATCATTCCACATAAGCTTCTTATTCATAATAACTCCTAGGTACGTCGTGCTGTCACTAAAGAGCAATCTCGTGCCGTTCAGAGGCGGTGCTTTGAAGTTGGGATTTTTATATTTCCTAGTGAAAAGGATGAGATATGTTTTCTTTGGGTTTACACTTAAACCAGAAGAGGATGTCCATCTCGAAAGTATTAAGAGTGCTATTTACATGAGTTAACAGAGAGTTTGAGGAAATTTTCCGTTTTCGGGAGAGAGCGATATCTTCAGCATATGCAATAACCTTGCAGCCTTCCCCCTACATGATACGCAACAGTTGGTCAACCGTCACGGACCACAGAAGCGAAGAAAAAACTCCCCCTTGCAAGTCCCCCTGTTTACAAACCTGCGCGTAAAAGATCCTCCCAGTTTTGAGTTCACCACCCTGCCCAAGAGCATCTGGTGGATGACAAGGCCGAGGTGACCGCACAGAGGAGGACGTTATTGAATGCTTCTGCTATATCTGAAGGGTTTTCCATTAAGGACTTGACAACTTTTTTTAAAATAAAACGCAAACCAGTTGACGTATTTAAAAAACTTTATTATCGGCTTGAAGTACAATCAAGACATTTATGAATAGAACTTGACTTCGTTCATATGGCCACTGCGGACCCGTATGCAGCGGTCGATTCGTTGGACCCAATTTTCGATGACTCTGCCACACATAACGGCCGAAACGACCGCTATTTCGCGTTCGATGTTGGCTCTGAGCTCTTCCAACGTCGTCGGCTTGTTGGCATAGACCAATGACTTCACGTAACCCCAAAGAAAATAGTCTAGAGGCGTTAAATCGCACGAACGAGCCGGCCTATCGACTGGGCCATTTCTTGAGATAACATGCTCATCAAACTTACCCTTCAATAAATCGATTGTAACGTGTGCTGTGTGGCTTGTGGCACCGTCCTGTTGGAACCACATGTCATCCAAGTCCATATCTTCTAGTTCGGGCAAAAAATAATCTGTAATCATGGCGCGATAATGATGGCCATTCACAGTAACGTTATGATCGTTATTGTCGATGAAAAAATATGGTCCAATGACACCGCCGGCATGCAAACCGCACCAAAACAGCGGATGAAGTGGTGATTCATGAAGCACATGTGGACTTTTACCCAACTAAAAATGCATATTTTGCTTATTGACGAACCCATTGAGTCAAAAATGAGCTTCATCGCTGAAGATGATTTTGCGATGAAATTCCAGAGCTCAATCGAAGAACGTACGTCGCTTTAAATGGCCCATCGGCTTCAATTCTTGAGTCAGCTTGATCTTGTATGGGTGTAAACCAAGATCCTTATGCAAAATTCGCCATAAAGTGGTATGGGCGATGCCCAATTCTTGAGAATGCCATGTAATTGACTGTTTTGTATCGTTTGCTACGGACGCCTGAATAGCAGCGATATTTTCGACACTTCGACCAACCCTTTGTCTCACAATCACAGCAACATTACACAACGAATATGTGGACTCAAATTTGTGCACTAAACTTGTTATTGTTTGTCTACTAGGGTGAGAATTCCGATCGAAAATTGCAGTTAACGCTCTTAAAGTTGCGATCACCGACTCCGAATTCCGGTAGTAACTTTTTATAATTTGCAGACGTTGTTCGTTTGTTTACTATACCACGATGAAAATTTTGAGCTTACTGAAAAAATTGACTGTAACAGTTTGATGATTAGTGAAAGAGTGCGTTCAGAAATTTAATTAAAAGCGCATATTCTTTGTTCACAAGTGATTTTTCGGTGGTTAACATAAGATAATGGAGAGCTGTTTCCATAGATAAAACAGTTGAGACGCATGCAAACCTTTTTAGTTTTTTTTTTAATGTTTTATTTTCAACTGTCTTTTTAAAGTTTTTTTCAACTTTTCGAAACCTGATCGGATGGTTCGAATGGCTCTTGGAACACATATAAATTATGACGGCCAGAAAAGAGGACTAGTTAAGTTATTAAGAGAAGAATAGTTGTGGAAATATAGGCAGAACAGAAACTCAGGACTAGTTTTCAGAATTTGAATTAAGTTAAAGACATGAAAATAGTTCGACTCTACGAACCCTTTCTTCCCACTTTGCGTTTTTTTTTTGTTCGTGTTCCCACAGTCCTCCTCTAATGCTCGCTAACATTAGTAAAAAAAAGAGAACAAGGTAAAATCAACAAATTAACACCAACAACAACAAACATTAAGTACCTTTGGTGCTAAGCTTAATAAAAATGGTACCTACAACAACTGAGAGTGCAGCAAGAACAATAGGAGACAACAAAAATAAAAAAAAAAACAGTAAACGCTTAAACTTTGCCAGCGAAGAGCATTCATTTTGAATAATAAAAAAAAAACAACAACAATAGCAAAGGTACAGGTGAATGAATGGAAGCAACAATAACAATAACAACTACAACAAACAATGATATAAAAGAAAAAAACTAACTGTAACAACAATAGAAGAATTGCTGCGACTGAAGGAAGCCTACTTAAATTTCGAGGACAATCATTATAATGCAGCAGAACACAGAAACACAAAAAAGCACGTAAAGTATTAGCGTTGGCTAGCACAAATCAAAACGGAAACGGAAGCAAAATTTATGTCGCAGTCAAAAAAAAAATAAACAACAAAACACCGGCTACAAGCAGCAAGCCTGCGACAGGCTATGAAAAATATGATAAAATGCAAAAAATGGAAATGTACAAAAAAAGCTGTAAAAATTGGAGAACATTTAAAAAGACAACAACAACAATAACCAAAGTGCCACTCATAAGACTTAAATAAGAATGACAAGACATGAAAAAAAAATACAAATAAACTTTAAAAATCATGCAAAATTATGACGGCCCAAAAAATAAAAAAAAAGCTTAACAATTTTTAAAATAAAACATAAACAGCACAACAACACAAACGAAGTCATAGTAGCTTGCGCACAATATGGCAACGCCAGCAATTCTTTAGAATTGTCAGCTTAAACGTTCGCGTGTAGCAAAGTGTTGATTGTTGGCATGTTGCCAACACCTTTGCAGCTCACATCAGTCTGGTCTGCCGTCAAGCTGTTGATGAGTTTCATGCTCATAACTTTTTTTTTTTGGTGCTATTGTTTCTGTTTGTGTGTGTGTGTTTTTTTTTTGCATTTTTATATATTTTTCATTTTGTTTTCTTAAACAGCCTTGAAACATTTGTTTTTTTTTTATGTAAACGGGCAAAGGATGTTGTAATATTTTGTTGTTGTTGTTGTTGCTTTTAATGAACTTCAGTTGAATTGTTGGCGGTTCATTAAGTTGAGAGTTATTGAGTTGTACAACTTCAAAAGTGAAATAAAGCTTTTGTTGCTGGAGTCATGTTTGCTGCTTACACTGCACAATAAAAAAAGAGAGCACTGCTTCATGCTGAAAAAAAAAGAACAAACAAAAACAACAATTTCATGTGCCGAGTAATTCATTACTTCATAACAACTTATTTCTCAAAGGCTGAGTTATGACTTAGATGCTCCAGGATAAGAGAAGGACTTTCGAATCTGCACCAAATGAAAAGATTTGTTGTGTTTTTATTTGTTAAACAAATATTAATGGAAGTGCATTTTTTTTCGAGTGTTGTGAGGATGCAATATCGCAGACGATATTAATCCTCACAAAATTATAACATAATATGTAAATGATTATGATCATGAAACTCGCAACACGCACTCTGCAACAACAACATGAAACCCGCAACACGCACTCTGCAACATCAACATGAAACCCGCAACACGCACTCTGCAACATGCGTCTGGCAACGGACTTTACGAAGAAGAAGAACACAAGCAACACAAAGAAAAGAGTATAAAAGCCGCTGCACATGCGCAATGAAGTCAGTCTGCGGAGTCGTGTGTTGTACGCAAGGTCTCTTCTGACTAGTAGTTTAGCATACCCGAGAAGCGTTGTACACTTCGAGGCGTTATCAAGTATTTTATCTAGCTTATCTTAAGTATACCCGAGAAGCGTTGTACACTTCGAGGCGTTATCAAGTATTTTATCTAGCTTATCTTTAGTATACCCGAGAAGCGTTGTACACTTCGAGGCGTTATCAAGTATTTTTATCTAGCTTATCTTTAATATACCCGAGAAGCGTTGTACACTTCGAGGCGTTAGAAAATACCGTATCTAGCGTATCTTTAATATACCCGAGAAGCGTTGTACACTTCGAGGCGTTAGAAAATACCGTATCTAGCGTATCTTTAATATACCCGAGGAGCGTTGTACACTTCGAGGTGTTAGAGAATATCGTATTTAGTTTATCTGGAGCATACCCGAGAAGCGTTGTACACTTCAAGGTGTTAGGAAATATATATAAGTCAGTACCCAAAGAGGGTAATACCCTTCTGGGAGTTTATTTTAAGAATAGATTTAAACCTGAATTAATAATAAATGAAATAATCTACTCAAAATTAAACTCAAATCTTTTTCTTTTTTGTAAGAACCTTTGGACCAACCGCTGGGTATACCCCAGCACTTAGGTAACCGAACAGAGGGTTCGTTACAAATGGCGCCCGAGCAGGGACTCTGGTAAAGAAACGAAAATCCACAGCATCACAAATCTACAATAATAACCTATAGAACACTTAGTGAAGACTTTCTACAAACCCAAAAAAGCGTATCTAAAACATCATGGGTATACTCCCTTCGTAAGGAAGAACTTCAAACATTCGCCGAGGAATTCTCTTTTGACGCCGCCGGAACAGTCGACGAACTACGGAAGCGCTTTGCACAATTAATTTCCGAAACTGAGGAAAAATCCGATGTGGGACAACGTCTGTTAGAACTAGAGGTAAAGTACTCTAGAAGTCCCTCACCCAACTTACCACAGATCAATATCGGCACCGCAGAAGCCCAAAATAATATATTTATGGCGTCCCAAAACATGGAATCACGCCAAGCAACATCGGAACAGGAATATCCGTCAGTCATCGATCAGGTAAGAAAGTGGTCATTCAAATACGACGGTGGAAAAGAACCACTAGCCTTCATCGAACGGGTCGAGGAACTCGCTGAAGTGTACGGATTGAGCAAACATCTACTGCCAAGAACGATGCCGGAACTCCTTAAAGACAAGGCTTTGATATGGTTCCGCAATAATAATCGACAGTGGCGGAACTGGAGTACATTTAAAGAAGATTTTTTACAGTTCTTCTTGCCCATAAGGTACTTCGAACAGCTGGAAGATGAAATCCGCCAACGGTACCAACATTCTCGAGAGCCATTCAAGGATTACTTAATCTCCCTCCAGAACTTGATGCGACATGCACAGTACACTGAGGAACAACAACTCGAAAGACTATATCGAAATTGCCACCAAGATTATAGATTGTATGTGAAACGCAGGGATTTTGGAAACCTAAATGAATTGATAAAACTCGCTGAAGATTTCGAAAGTATTCAGGCGGAATCACGCCAAACACGACCACCGATACCGAGACTTAGAGAGAAGAGACATCGAATGATCGTGCAAGATGGCCCTCGATTAATCAATCCCCGCACTGCTTGCCGCCGCTGTGGCCAAGATGGTCATAGTCTCCGCGAGTGTCGAAATGCACAAGTTAGGTTTTGCTGGGAGTGCGGTCGACGTGGGATCCTTACCATTAATTGCTGCCGGTACTCACAGGGAAACGCACAGGGTTATCGTCGGGAGCGAGGCCAGACGGAAACCCAAAATCAACACTCTCGCAACTAAGTCACGATTCCACACATATTTTCGCGATGGTTATGATCGGCACCACCCAAGTGAAAGCAACCATCGACACAGGTGCCACAAGAAGCTTTATCAGTGAAACCTTAACAAACAAAATATCAACAGCACAACAAAATCTAAAGGAAACGCAAATAACAGTACGAATGGCAGATAGTTCCACTAGGGAAGTAAATAAAATATTAATAGCCGATATTACGCTTGGCTCCAAGAAGCATCAAACTTCATTGCTTGTTCTTCCAAAAGTCATAGATGACCTCATTCTCGGCATGGACTTCTTGATAGGCATTCAAGCATCTATTCAGTGTGGCGGGTATTCAACCACGCTGCGTTGGCCAAATATCTCATCGAAAAGGGGAAACACTGATGAAACACCCTGCTGCACCGTTATTCGCGAAGGAAACCGTAGTGACCTCAACAAAAATCTCCACGGCTTGTCAGAAAAAGAGATCATCGAACAGTTTTTAGCAGGAGAACTGAGCAAATTTAATAGAGTTAAAGGAGTTTGTAATATTACAGCACATAAAATTATAATGAAAGATGATCGTCCAATTAAACAACGTTACTTTCCACGAAATCCGGCCATGCAAGCAATTATAAATAAAGAAGTCGACGAACTGATCAGCAAAGGGTGTATTGAACTTTCACACAGCCCACACAGCGCACCTATCGTTTTGGTGAAAAAGAAAACGGGAGCATGGAGACTATGTGTGGACTACCGACAACTCAACTCACGTTCTGTACCTGACGCTTACCCACTCCCAAGAATACACACGATTCTAGATCGCCTCAGAAGTGCCAAATATATAAGTGCATTGGATCTCAAAAATGGCTATTGGCAGATTCCAATGGAAGAAAACAGCAAACAATACACAGCATTCACTGTACCAGGGCGTGGCTTGTACCAGTGGCGGGTTATGCCTTTCGGTCTACATTCCGCACCAGCCACATTTCAGCGAGCGTTAGATCAGGTCATTGGACCCGAAATGGAACCCCATGCGTTTGCATACCTCGACGACATCATCGTTATCGGATCCTCTCTGGAAGATCACATGCAACATCTTAAAGAAGTTTTTCGAAGACTCCGGGCAGCGAATTTAAATATCAATATTGAAAAATGCGAGTTTTTTAAGACAGAACTCAAATATTTAGGGCACGTAGTCAGTAATGAAGGTATTCACACCGATCCAGAGAAAGTAGCCGCCATAAAAGAATTGAGACCACCAGAGAACGTGAAAGAGCTCCGTCGCTACTTAGGAATAGCGTCATGGTACCGACGATTTGTTCCCGAATTTTCAAGCATAGTACAACCACTCACCACTTTACTACGGAAAGGCAAGCATTGGAAGTGGACGGAGGAACAGCAAAAAGCATTCGAAACCCTGAAAACACGTTTAACCGAGGCACCCGTGTTGGCATGCCCGGATTTTACACAGAAATTCACACTGCAGACCGATGCTAGTGATTACGGTCTAGGCGCCGTACTTACCCAGGAACACGACGGAATAGGACGAGTGATAGCGTATGCCAGCAGACACTTAAACGGAGCAGAGAAGAACTATTCGCCAACGGAGAAGGAATGTCTGGCTATAGTATGGGCCATCCGTAAAATGCGACCATACCTTGAAGGATACCACTTTACAGTGATCACAGACCATCTGTCACTTAAATGGCTCAATGCAATCGAGAGTCCTTCCGGACGTATAGCAAGGTGGGCACTCGAGTTGCAACAACATACGTTCGACATACAGTATAGGAAAGGAAAACTCAACGTTGTAGCAGATGCGTTGTCAAGACAACCAGTGGAAACTCTTCGTAAAACAACGCTCGAAGAAAACATAGAACCCAGTTGTAACTGGCTAACCAAGAAGAAGGCTGAGATTCAACAAAATCCAGAGAAATTCTCAGACTTTTTAGAAGAAAACGGTCAACTGTACCGCCATATTCCCCAACATTCCAACGATGAAGACTGTGCCCCGTGGAAACTGTGCGTTCCGACTTCACAACGACAGAGGGTCTTGAGAGAAAATCATGACGATCCTAGTGCGGGCCACATGGGTATTCGGAAGACCATCGCTAGGGTAGCCAACCGATATTATTGGCCAGGGATGTTCCGCGACGTTAGCAAATACGTCCGAAACTGTGCATCTTGCCAAAAGTTTAAGCCATGCCAACAAGCAGCAGCCGGTAAGATGCTAACACAAATCGCCGAGGAACCATGGGCAATGTTATGCGCCGACTTTGTGGGCCCACTTCCGAGATCAAAACATGGTAATAATATGCTTTTAGTGTTTTTTGATCGTTTTTCCAAGTGGACGGAAATTGTGCCACTTCGCAAAGCCACTACAGAATCACTCAAGAAATCCTTCAGAGAAACGATATTGGCGAGATTTGGAGTACCAAAAGTATTAATTACTGATAATGGAACTCAATTTACCAGCAAGGCATTCCGCAGCTTTTTGGACGACCTAGGAATCAAACAACAGTTCACAGCGCCATATACTCCGCAGGAAAACCCAACAGAGCGTGCCAATCGAACAATAAAGAGGATAATCTCACAACTCATAGGCGAAGATCAACAAAAATGGGATGATTTACTCCCAGAAATATCTTTAGCCATAAATACTAGCGTATCCGAATCTACAGGTTTCAGTCCCGCGTACCTAATCCAAGGTCGAGAGCCACGGCTGCCGAACACTCTATTTGATCAACACACTCCAGGAACCGGACAGGAAACTCATACACCCACTGAGAAACATACACGCTTACAGGAAGTCTTTAAAATTGTACGACGTAACATGGAACGTGCCGCCCAAGACCAGGCCAGACACTATAATCTACGTCGTAGAAAATGGAATCCGCAGATTGGAGAACAAGTCCTTGTAAAGGAACACCATCTTTCAAAGGCCATCGACAACTTTGCAGCCAAACTAGCACCCAAATACGATGGACCATTTACCATAAATGGATTTATATCACCCGTGATCATGCAGCTACAGAGATCAGGAAGTAATCGTATCCGTACAGCTCACGTAAACGAAGTCAAACGTTATTATTCTAATGATAAATAAAATTTCTTTGGGTTAGAAAGGGGGGGGTGTGAGGATGCAATATCGCAGACGATATTAATCCTCACAAAATTATAACATAATATGTAAATGATTATGATCATGAAACTCGCAACACGCACTCTGCAACAACAACATGAAACCCGCAACACGCACTCTGCAACATCATCATGAAACCCGCAACACGCACTCTGCAACATGCGTCTGGCAACGGACTTTACGAAGAAGAAGAACACAAGCAACACAAAGAAAAGAGTATAAAAGCCGCTGCACATGCGCAATGAAGTCAGTCTGCGGAGTCGTGTGTTGTACGCAAGGTCTCTTCTGACTAGTAGTTTAGCATACCCGAGAAGCGTTGTACACTTCGAGGCGTTATCAAGTATTTTATCTAGCTTATCTTAAGTATACCCGAGAAGCGTTGTACACTTCGAGGCGTTATCAAGTATTTTTATCTAGCTTATCTTTAATATACCCGAGAAGCGTTGTACACTTCGAGGCGTTAGAAAATACCGTATCTAGCGTATCTTTAATATACCCGAGAAGCGTTGTACACTTCGAGGCGTTAGAAAATACCGTATCTAGCGTATCTTTAATATACCCGAGAAGCGTTGTACACTTCGAGGCGTTAGAAAATACCGTATCTAGCGTATCTTTAATATACCCGAGGAGCGTTGTACACTTCGAGGTGTTAGAGAATATCGTATTTAGTTTATCTGGAGCATACCCGAGAAGCGTTGTACACTTCAAGGTGTTAGGAAATATATATAAGTCAGTACCCAAAGAGGGTAATACCCTTCTGGGAGTTTATTTTAAGAATAGATTTAAACCTGAATTAATAATAAATGAAATAATCTACTCAAAATTAAACTCAAATCTTTTTCTTTTTTGTAAGAACCTTTGGACCAACCGCTGGGTATACCCCAGCACTTAGGTAACCGAACAGAGGGTTCGTTACAGTGTTTATGATGAATTAAAAGAAGGTTTTGTTTCTTTAGCAACTTTATGTTTATTCCTTAACAATTTCATGACGTTGCATGAAATTATTACTCGGTGAGTTTATGTGGCTCAGTAAATGTATTGAACAGAAATGAAGGATTCATATTTAGCCTTACGACAAAAATAAATAATTATTTATGGCGACGCACAGTGGTATTTTTGTGGCAATAAATCATTTTTCAAGATGCTTTTTTCAAAAATGTTAGTAAAAATTTTTATAGATTCATAGAGATAAGAAAATTCAACAAAATATTAGGGGTATTCTCTATGCCTAGGATATGCCGTTGCACGGTGCAAGAATAGGAAATGTATAATATCTGCAATTGAGAAACAACAATGGCGGATTGCACATTTCCTATTCTTGAACCGTACAACGACATATCCTAGGAATAGAGAATACCCCTATTGTTTTTAAAAAATGAATGACTTTTTTTAAAAAAAGAATAAAGCATTGGGTATTTTTTTGCCTAGAGGAACTTAATAAAATGCATAAAACGTGACGATTTAATTTATTTTTTCCATAAGAGCAATAAAATTTTTTGAAGATAAAATTTTAAATATATATCCTATACTTTGATTCTAATTTTAAAAATTTGGAAAAATGCAAACAGTTGTGATTTTATTAACATCCAAAAATGGAATAAAAATTCTAAAAAATTCAATCATTTAGAGGAGTTATCTTTGAAGACAGCCTACAAGTATGCAATGTTATTTTACATGTTAAAAATCAATTCACTGAAAACATTAAAAATATTTATAAAAAAGAGTTTTTATGTGTAACTATGCAATAGACTCCTAAACTAATCATCCGATAAGCATGAAAATTATAGCTTTAGTACAAATTTTTTATAAAACCGCCTAAAACTCACAAATCACTCATGTGATTAGAATGGAAATTGGTATGTAGTGGTTTTCAGATACTTTAAGTGTTTGGCGCTATCTTTTTTGATACACCTTGAACACCAGATGGCACTATAGTACATATTTTGGACAAAACCCCCAATAGCTCCTAACCCGATCATGCGATTAGCATGAGAATTGATTTACAGTGGTTTTCGGATTTGATGAATGTTTTGGGGCTATCTTTTTTTATCCACCTTGAACACAAGATGGCGCTGTAGTACATATTTTTTACAAACCTGCCAATAAATCCTAAGCTCATCATGCAATCAGCATAAAAAGATGTATGCAGTATTTTTTAAATACGGTGCGTATTTTTGAGCTATCAATTTTAATTCATCTTTAACACCAGAGGGCGCTGTAGTACAAATTTTTTACAAAACCGCCTAAAACTCCCAAACCGCTCATGCAATTAAAATGAAAATTGGTGTGTAGTGGTTTTCAGCTACAACGAGTGTTTTTGTGCTGTCTTTTTTAATCCATCTGGAACACCAGAGGGTGCTGTAGTATAAATGTTTTCCAAAACCACCTAAAACTCCCAAACCGCTCATGTGATTAGAATGAAAATTGGTATATAATGGTTTTCAGGTACGATGAGTGTTTTGGCGCTATCTTCTTTGATCCACTTTGGACACCAGATAGCGCTGTAGTGCACATTTTTGACAAAATCTTTCCCTTAGCAAAACCGGTGCACCAAGATTTGATGAACAAAGATCTTTCGTTTAATTAACATAAAAAAAATTCTGTCAATTTGACACCAAAAACATGAACATATCTTGAAAACTATGAAACATTTTAGTACAACGATATACATATTTAATGCAACGTCGTTGCTCAAAAATGAGAAAAAAAAAACAATCTGAAATTCAATTTTGTGACTCTCGATTCAAATACCTCCACTGTTTTTTTTTCTACATTTTATTAAAAGTTTTTTTTTTTGATGAAGCCATCAAAATACTCTTAAAACCTTATTGCAAAAATACCATTAGTCGAGTATGCGTATTCAAATTTTTTGTTTTTTTCAAAAATGTCTGAAATATTGGAGTTGTTCTCAGAAAAAGTTACACAAATTGTTTTTGTTGTAAAAAATAATTTAAATTGAAATTTGCAAATTTTCAACTCTTTTAAAAGTTAAAACACTTATAAGCAAAAGTTGTTTCAATTTTACGCAAAAATTAAAAACCGTTTTTGTGACTTAAAAACAAGGCCCTACCCTTTGATTTTTTTGAAGAACTTTTTTTTCCCAACACTTTGGTTTTATATTTTTGAATAAATAAACAGCTAAGGGCCATTTTATTCACTTTTTCTAACTTTTGTTAACTTGTACAAGTTAAATAACTTTTGTCAACTTCCCAAGTTGTTTAACTTGAGAAGTTGAAAATTTTAATTTCCAAAGTTAAAAATTGGTTTCATTCAGTTTCGATTTTTGTCAGTTGACGTATCTAGCATTAAAGTTAAGTAAAGTTATAATTTCTCAAGTTATCAAAATATCCCAAGGAAATTCAACTCATTTGAAGTAAAAAAACAAAAATATTGAAATTATAACTTTTGAAATTGTTTCTGAATCAATCAATCGAGTTTAAAAATAATATCGTTGCCGAGCTGAGTCAAAATGAGCTAATTTGTGTTTTTGATTCTAATTTATAAATAAAGAAATTTATGAATTGACTTTTATAATCAGACATTAACATTCAACATTTAATATTAAACATTTAACATTTATCATTTAACATTTAACATTTAACATTTAACATTTAACATTTAACATTTAACATTTAACATTTAACATTTAACATTTAACATTTAACATTTAACATTTAACATTTAACATTTAACATTTAACATTTAGCATTTAACATTTAACATTTAACATTTAACATTTAACATTTAACATTGAACATTTAACATTTAACATTTAACATTTAACATTTAACATTTAACATTTAACATTTAACATTTAACATTTAACATTTAACATTTAACATTTAACACTTAACATTTAACATTTAACATTTAACATTTAACATTAACATAAAAATATGATGCGTATTGATACTGTACAGTGTACAGTAATAAATATTATATTGTTGAATGGCTGTCTTCTTAATTGTTTAAATATCATACACCTGGCTATTTCCCATCATTAGTGGTTCAAAGTATTGACGAACGAGGTGAGCATGAGCATTGTTCGTTACGTTTGTGTGGTGAACTCTGTTCTATTAAGCATGTCAGTAAATACTTCTATTGCTGGCTCAATCAATACATCATGTTGATCGATCGCAAAATTATGAAGTACTGCACATGCCACGATAATAATTTGTACAAGACTAACATCGCACCGCATCCCGGTCGCTAAAACAGGAAATCGACGCTTCCACACGCTATATGATCTTTCGACGGTGTTTCTAGTTCTAATTTGTGCTTCATTGTACAACGGTTCAACGCTATCAGCTTCGCAATCGAGGAATGGTGTGGCCAAATATTTGGTATTTTTATAACCAGAGTCACCGACCAAAATGAAGTGTTCAAAATCAACACGTTGAAATCGCTGCTTCAAATTGGAGTTATTGAAAATAGTTTGATCATGTGACGCCCCTGGCCAACGCGCGACAATATCAAAACAATACATATTTTCAAATTGGCATCCGAGACGGTTTGAACATTTAGAGAAAACCACCCCTTTCGATTTCGGTAGTTTTCAGCATCCTCTCCACCTGGCGATTGAATTTTCACATGCGTGCAGTCAATTGCACCGATTGTGCGCGGAAATCTAAATATACTAAAAAATGCTCTTGGAACTCTTAGGAATTCACTTTGCGTCGTTGGCATTCTGACGAATTGTGGCCTAAGTATGTAAAACATTGTGCACTGAGGATATACACACTCCACTAAAATCCGCCACGGCGACCTCAACTGATCCAAGAGCACAGTAGCGAAGGGAAATCAAAAATTTAGTGATTGGCCGTAATTCACGTGAGCTATTTGAGATGAAGATGAAAGAAACGATTACACTTAATACGTGCTAATGTATAAGCAATTATTCACTCAATTTACCGTCGTTCATCGCAATGTAGCTTGTCTTTGATCAGCTCCAAACTCATCAATGTGGTTCCTTTTGCCAATCGAAAACGATAAACAAAATCCACATCATCCCACTTGTCTGCATTGACACTTGGCAACGTTTTATACTGACGACGGCTTACAATAAGGTCCTCTTCATCTTCCGTACAAGATGATTTGCTATCGGCACGTCCTCCAAGCCGTCTTAAACGGCCTAGTCCGTCCAATCGAAGCATCTTTTAATCTGTGCTTAACACTGCTCAATACCACATTTAATAAAATTTGTTGTTACTTAAAATTTAATAACTTTTGTGTTCAATTGTAGGCAACAGATTTTTTACGAATGAAACAAAAATCTCAAGTTACACAAAATATCTCAAGTTAAAGCAAATAACTGAAGCCAATATCCGAAGTTAATGAAATCACAAGTTGACGAAAGTTATAAAACTCAAGTTATATCAAATTTTCAATTTCAAAAGTTATAACAGAAATATTGTACTGAATAAAACAAATATTTTTTTCAGTTTCAAAAAATCCTAAAGTTATAAAAGTCAAGTTATAAAAGTGAATAAAACGGCCCTAAGAAAATCAAAAGTTATAATCAAAAGTTATAGCCAATAATCTATATCCATATCACAACCCAAGTTTTCGATTCAGAATAGCCATGGGAGTAAAAGTAAGAGAACATTGTAACTCAGAATGGAGTTACCACTTGCTGATGTCCTTCTACAAGAGAACTGGGACGGGCATTGGAAAAGGGGGTGTGGCTCCCACTATACAAGCCAAATTTTTGATATTGAATAGCTTTGGAACTAAACGTCGCATAACAGTGAAACTCAGTATGGAGTAACTAATTGCCAAAGCCTTTCTCTACTGTTGAACTGGCACTTGCATTTGAAAAGGGAGTAAGGCCCGATATTCTATACACAATAGCCATGGAAGTAATAGTCACAGAACTTTGAAACTCATAATGCAATTGCCACCTGCGAGTGATGTCCTGCTACTGGGAAACTGTAACGGACAGTGGACCATGAGAGTAGTGTCAGACTAAGGTTCTAATAAAAGTTTTGAATTTACTAATTATTTTTCAATATACTTGCCGGGTGTAGCAACGCGCGCTAGGAATCGCTTGTTTTAAAAAAATTCTTGTTGATTTGTACTTTGACTTTTTTTTCAATAAAATTTCGCGTATTAGGAACCAACAGTACAATCAATTACAAAAACACAAGAAATGAGTAAACAATAAAGGAACTCAATTTTTACACATAGGCGTGACTCAGGCACACCCTGTATTTGTTCAGTAACAGTAAATTAAAACATTTGATTTGCTTGTCAAAGTATACTATTAAGTAAGCCTCTGCACAAATGAACTCGTTTTTTCCACAACAGTAGATTCAACAGTGCAGAGTTCAGAGCTTGACAGAACTCTGTTGTCAAGCAGAGCTTATCCAAGTCATTTAATGATAACAAACGAACACTGCAGAGCACTCGTCAGCTTCAAATCAAACCATGTTCGCGGTTTGCTTTAACATAACAATTACTAACAGCGAAAAATGCACCAATCACATCTAACGCAACAGAACCTTGGCGAAGTAATTATTTCTGCCATTGGCAAATATAAATTTTATTTTTATGAATTCGGTGCTTGGGCGAACACTGGGCAAAACTGGGTCGCTGAATCCGAAATCGTTGTCAGTATTTTAAAATTATAAAATTTTTAACAAAAGGGCTGCCACCTTACAATGTATTTTTTACGAGTTTTAAACATTGTAAAACAGTTTTAGGGGGGGGGTCACTGTTGTCAAATCTGATGTCAGAATTTTAAAATTTAAGATAGCTAAAAGGGTTGCCACCTAATTTTTTTTATTTTTACGAATTTGGTGATGGGTCGAACACTAGGTAAAAATGGGTCGCTGAATACGAATCCATTGTCAAAATTTCAAAATTAAGAAATTTTCAACAATAGGGTTGCCACCTAATAATATGTTGCTTTAAGAGTTTTAAACATTATCTAACAGTTTTAGGGCGTCGCTGATTTCGAATCTGATCTCAGAATTTTAAAATTTTAGACTGCTGATAGGGTTGCCACCTATTATTTTTTATTTTTACGAATTCGGTGCTGGGGCGAACACTAGGTAGAAATGGTCCGCTGATTCCGAATCCGTTGTCAGAATTTCAAAATTGTGAAATTTTTAACCCTATAGGGTTGCCACCTAAAAATATGCTTTCTTAAGAGTTTTAAACATTATCCAACAGTTTTAGGGGTCGCTGATCTCGAATCTGAAGTCCGAATTTAAAATTCAAGATGGCTGATAGGGTTGCCACCTATTTTTTTTTGTTTTTACGAATTCGATGCTGGGGCGAACACTAGGTAAAAATGGGTCTCTGAATCCGAATCCGTTATCAGAATTTCAAAATTTTGAGGTGGCAACCCTAAAGGGTTAAAAATTTCACAATTTTGAAATTCTGACAACGGATTCGGATTCACCGGCCCATTTCAACCTAGTGTTCGCCCCAGCACCGAATTCGTAAAAATAAAAAAAGGTGGCAACCCTATCAGCAGTCTTACATTTTAAAATTCTGAGATCAGATTCGAAATCAGCGACCCCCTAAAACTGTTAGATAATGTTTAAAACTCTTAAAGCAACATATTATTAGGTGGCAACCCTACAGGGTTAAAAATTTCACAATTTTGAAATTTTTACCTAGTGTTCACCCCGGTAACGAATTCTTTAAACTAAAAAAAATTTAGGTGGAGACCCTATCCGCCATCTTTAATTTTAAAATTCTGAAATCGGATTCGAAATCAGCTACCCCCAAAAACTGCTAATCACAAAATCTACAGAACCCTAAATGGTCTTAATACGCTTAAGTTTTTCCTACACTTCATTGAATTATTTGGATTATTTGGATCGGAGCCACACCCATTTGTCAAATGCCCATCCCAGTACCCTACTTCCCATATTCTATTTTCTAGTAGAAGGATATCACCAAGTAGGAACTCCATATTGAGTTTCATTGTTATACGGCATTTACTTCCAAAGCTATTCAATATAAAAACTTTGAATTATATGGATGGTGCCACGCCCCCTTGTCTAATGCACGTTAAATCGTCCTGTCGAAGAACGCGACTAAAGAGCAAGTTCCTACCGGGTTTCATTGATTTGTGACTTATAGTTCGAAAGTTATAACGAAAATTTGGGCTGCAAAAAAATGCCACACCCCTATTTCAATGCCCATAAAATGTGACCAGTGGAATGGTACGTGTGATTCGAGGTCGAATTTCCGAGGCTGTGTGAAATATAACTCTAAAGTTATTTGATATCGCAAAATTGGGTTGTATGGTATGTACCACGCCCACCATAGACATTCGGTGCACTCCATCTCCCTAATGTTATTGATTAAAAAAAAAAATTATCAAAATCAGTTGGGAAACACGGGAGAAAATGGTTTTTAGCTGTTTGGCCTACGCCTATTTATATATAGAATATTATTAAAAACGGAAAAAATGCGTTTTCATACTAAACAAATAATTCTCTATTAAAATTTGAATAATTAATAAGAAAGTCCATTTTTTGGCTTTTTAAATATGCACCTAATGATTTTTTACAAGAAAATGTAGAATATGAAACCTAAAGACACATCATAACTCCAAGCGTTCAGCTGTTGTTTACATAGCTTTCTAGTCAGTGCACACTTCTTTTTCGAATCGTGCCTAACATTGCTTTGGTTCTAGTTTGTTCTGGTTCTGCTCAAGCGACGAGTGCTCTCTGTAGTGTTAGGCTTGATTTCATTGATGATAGCAAAACATAGCAAAAGCTTGCACTACAAACGAGTGCTTTGAAACGCATTTCAAGCGCACTCGTGCAGAGGTTTACTATTAAGTTATTTTGTTAGTTTTGATGAGTTTAAGTACTGAATTAAAAATATGCTTCATTAATGCCGGTCAATTTTGCTACGTTTGTGGAATCCTGTTTTTTTCCAGGACATATTTTTATTAAGAGCCATTCAATTCATTACCATCGGACAAGTAATTTAAGCTGTAAGTAAATTTGAATGAAATTATCTCTCGAGAAATACAAAAGTACCGTTATCTTAAAAACTCTATAAATGAAGAAAAAATATAATGATTTTTGTGTTCTGGATATCAAAAACGTGGGTTACATGGGGGTATCCCAAACAATTGACTAATTTAGTTCATTTTTAGCAAAGACTTTAGATGGGATAAAATAAAGTTCTGTATGTTATTTTGTTCAAATGAAGTATTTATAATAAAAGTACTCTGGTTTTAAGAATTGAAGTTTTATGGGAGGTACCCCAAAAGCCCATTTTTAGTAAAGACCATTATAACTATAAAATAAACAAAGACTATATATATACATACAAAGACTATAATACTGAAAACGTTTGAGTGTAATTATAATGAAATAAAGTATTTACTTTTAAAGATATAGGATTTTTAAAATTCGGCTTATATGGAGAGTACCCTGAAAAATGGTCTGATTTTGGTACCATTTTTGGTGCGAATATTTCTTGAACTATGATTTTTTTAAAATATATGTAAGAAGTCCAAAGATACATCGATTTCAAACTTTTGTATATATGGGAGGTAGACGTGGTCATTGTCTGATTTGGTCAATCTTTGGAAAATTTCTTAATCTATCTCAAAAAATCGTCCACACTAAATTTTGTTGCTCTGTGGCAACTGTAAATAGTTTTGGCCATAGCTTATATGAAACTGGAACACTGTGCCTCGTCGTGTAATTATTCGAACAGATCAATAAAGTACATTAGGTGGTCGAGCTAACATAATAGAACGCGTATGTTTCAAAACGAAATTTGGCTTTTCAGAGTATGTAATTTTGCAATTAGTGGATGAATTTGAAAAATTTTTTCATCAACATTCTGTTTAATAATTCCACAGTAAAAACTAACGGGTCTTTTCTCACTAGCGGGAGTCTTTTGGACTTAGTTCTCACATTATTTGTTAGTTGCTTGAGAAGCTTTGAACAGTGCAGAAGAAAAAATTAAAAATTTTTTATGTTGCGCTTAAATGTTATTTTGTTTTGTTTGGTTTTTTGTGAAAAGCTGCATATAAAGAAATAAAAAAAAATATATATATTTCAATTTCATCTAAGATAAGGGTACCAGTAGCATTCAATTATATGGACCAAAATTGGTTAATTTTTTGATAATGGCACGGGACGAAAAGAAGACATATCATCAGCCAAGAAATATTTAATTTTGGGACTCGCGAGAGGAGGACGTCATAATTTTAAAGAAATTGGTAAAATTTTGACTGTAAGTCGACCCACAGTCTCAAGAATGAGCCAAAAAGTTGAATGAAGGAAGTAACCGTGACAATTAATGGGCGCCCCTCTTGAGCTGGAAGTGGTAGGAAAACAGTTGAACGCACGTATCGCTTAATTATCTAAAAATTTTTAGAAAATCGTGCATAACCACTTTGTGAACATTGTGAAGTCTTTACAAGCCGAGGGAATCAAATTATCTAAGAGCAAGTTGCAAAGAAGGCTAAAGCAATGTGAAGTGAAAGCGTATCGTCCGACTAAAAAGCCACGACTGACTAAAAGGATGAAGAAATCCCGCTTAAACTTTGCGAATGCACACAAAAACAAACAAATAACCTTTTGGAACAATGCAAGTCTTCAATTTTTGTATTAAAACCACGATGCAACACTCGATCCTACATTAAGTGCAATGTTTTGACTTTTATATTTTTTTCAGGTTTACTTTACGAATGAATGTTCGTTTCATGTTGGCACGGAGGGCACCAGTTTCGTCAGAAGACAACCAGATGAAAATCGAATACAAATTTAGCCTCAAACGCCAAATAAAACATCCCCCATCACTAACGGTTTGGGGTGTAAAAAGCTCAGAAGGCCCGGGTCCTCTCTTTTTTGTAGATGGGACAATGCGGCAATATCAGTACACTGAGCTTTTAAGAAACGTGTTTTTGCCTTATATTGAGGATGTACGGAAAAGTAGCAGTCCCTTTGTCTTTATGCAGAACGTTGCACCATGCCACATGGTTAAATCTGTAAAAATCTTTTAAATCTGTAAAATATTTTCTTTCGTCTATTAACAAACATCCCCATCCTCCCTCGGCCAGGTAATTCTCCGGATTTAAATCCGATCGAGAATGTCTGGCACACCCTTAAACACCCTATGTTAGCATTCAGGTTACTTTGAGGCCTCATGGGTTCCCTGAGAGGCCCTATAACGCCATCATTTTTTGTTTTTTTTATCATATGACGGAAACCTCAGCTTGACTGCTGTTCCAGCAAATTTACCGTTGCGCCAATAGTCATGGATGATTTTGTAAAATAGTGGCTCCAATATTGTTTTTATTGTTGCAAAATTAAATTTTTCGTACCACTTCTACTTTCCGCGTAAGAACTCCATGCAATAATATTGCATTCTTACGACAACAATTTTTTATTGTTTTTTTGTTGTACTAAGCCAAGTAAAAATTCTTAATTTTTATTTTATCATATTTATCGTGCCGCATATACACTCTAAGCAATAATTCTATGCAACTCCATTGCATGATGGATGCATTTTGGATCTTGTAGCTGTTTTCTCTACAAAAGAGAGACAGGTTCAAACTTCAGCTATGGGTATGAGAATGCATACATTTGTTTTGAAATGCAATAATCACATAATTCATTTATTTTTTTTTTTGTTATTTTTATTTTTAGTCACATCTGTGGAACACCACCTTTCGAATGATATAAGTTGCATTTCCTTTTTCTTTAAAAAAATATTTAAGAAGTGTATGAAAACATTTGATGCGTACAATATATAAGATTCGCGAAATACAGTGATGAGCATAAATGATCTCACAAAAAAACAGATATTTTGAGTCTTCCTTGAAAGAGATTGTTATAAATTTTATTTTGTTTTCATACCAATATGATGAAAATACAAAAAAAAAAAAAAATGAGAGTTCTACATACAAAAATAAAACTGTAACCCATTTTCTACCATTGTTCGATTTTTCAAACACTCAACAGCTTAGATAACAAATGATTTTTTCCCGTGGTAGGAAATGGGTTAACAAATTCATTCCATGTAACATAACATATGTTCCAATTTTGCACTTGAACAACAGAATGGTATTAAACAGTAAATATTAATGTTTTGTCCAATAACCTTTAGCTACTTTAAGTTGCTTGATGCGTGAAGGCATGTTACTGCAATAATTTGATACCATTTCATCCGGAATTGCCTGCCAGATGTCTAATACTCGTTCCCAAAGTTCGTGAACACCTTTTGGGGCTGATACCCTGAAGGGTATTTTGCCAATTTGGACTTGACATTACTACAAAAATTTTCGATAGGGTTCATATCGGGCGATTTTGGAGTCCACTTTAAAACCGTAAACTTTTGATCCTGAAGCCATTTTGTTACTATATTAGAGGTATGCTTAGGGTCATTATCGTGCTGAAAAATCACTTTTTCAGACGAAAGACCCGTTTTTTCTATAGCGGCTGGCAAATTATCTTGTAGAATAGATAGGTACTACTCTTTACTCATGTTCCCTTCTATTTTCACCACGGGTTCAACGCCATTCACCGTTATACAACCCCAAACTATGATAGATCCACCACCATGTTTGACTTGGTTTGGTGTCAATATGCTGGGGTCCCTGGTCCAATACCATGATCGTCCATCCGACTCAAAACGGTTTATTTTAGTCTCATCAGACCGTATAACCTACAAAAGTATTACAAAACTTGATAAAAAAAAAAAAAAAATTGAAACATCACTTTTTTAACTACCTTTTCCTAGTCTGATGTAGTTCAGTTTTTATACTGTTCGACAAATTTCTTCCGCATTTTTAAGTTTTGTGGTGAAATACAAGGGTTTTTCTTCCTAACTGCAGCTTTTAAACCTATGCTGCATAGACTTCTACGTACAGTCCACTCACTTGCTTCAACTCTAAGAGTTTTTGCTGCTTCAGACGGACAAACACCATTATCGCTTTTTAACAAATTCGCAATATGGCGGCAAGTTCGATCATAATTTTTTTTTGGACGGCCTAATTTTGACTTCGATATTGTAATTTTGTATTTTTTCAGCCTTTGTTCCGTTGTATGGCTAATATTGTGGTTTTTTGCAATATTTCTAATTGAAACACCCGTTTTTAATAAATTTAAGATTTCACGTTCTTTGGAAGGTAACATTTTGATCGATTGTCAAGCAAAGACGTTCACACTAAGACTGGTATTAAAACTTTTATAAAACTATCGATCAATATTAAAATAACAGTTAAAATAGAGAGAAACTACGAGGAGTGCAAGAAATATTCCTCATCAAAATTTTTGATCCAGACGTCTTGAGAATAACATTTTTTAAAGAAGAGCTTTTTTAGAAGAGCGAACAAGTTTCATGTCCCTCAAATTTTTTTAAGCAAGAGAACAAGAAATATTTCTCATCAAAACTTTTGATCCAGACATCTTGAGAATAACATTTTTAAAGAAAAGCTTTTTTAAGTCAGTTAAATGTTCCACTCTTGCTCGTCAGTGTATATGTAGTTACGCTCGTATTCTTAGCGTTGAAACTACATCGAAGATTTTCGAAACTCCATTTTTTTATACTACAGGGTGGCGCACGAATCGTGCTACAAAAACAAAACGTAATAACTTTTTTTTTTGTGTGAGTAATCGGCTTATTTTTTTTTTATTTTGCAGATTAGTATTTAGATTTACTAAAATGGATGCTTGGGATACCGAAAAGAGGATTTGGGTAGTGCAGCGGTACCATACTTTACAGTCCATCATTTCCGTCCAAAGGGAATTTAGGAGGGAGTTTGGCGGCACTCCCCCGAGTAGATGGACCATTATGAGGTTGGTAAACATGTTTGCCGAATCTGGAAGCATCGCACGCAGACCGTACCATCGAGATCCCTATGTTCGGGTGCAAGACACAATCGCGGCTGTAGCATCGGCAATTCAGGCAAATCCACGCGTTTCGACACGAAACTTATCGGCGCAAATTGGAGTTAGCAGACGGTCATTACAACGGATAATTCAAGATGACTTAAACTTGTTTCCATACAAACTCCAAATTACAAGCAAATTAAACCCTCTGGATTTGCCTATTCGTCTGGAATTTTGCCAAAAAATGATTCAAATGGCCGAAGAAGACAACAACTTAATAAATTGCTTGTTTATGTCTGATGAAGCCCATTTTGATCTAAACGGCAATGTAAACAAGCAAAATTGCCGTATATGGAGTGAATCTAATCCAGAAATACTCCATGAGACGGAACTGCACCCAGAACGTGTCACTGTGTGGTGCGCAGTTTCATCAAGGTGCATTGTCGGGCCATACTTCTTCGAGGAAAACGGTGTAACAGTAACCGTAAATGGGGACCGTTATTTAAACATATTGAAGGAGTTTTTTTACCCAGAACTGCGGCGAAGACGTATCCCTTTTAACAGCATTTGGTTCCAGCAAGATGGAGCAAGTTCACATATAGCCAGACCGGTTATGGCGGAGCTCCAACGAAAATTTCCAAATAAATTAATATCCAGAAACACCACTTTCCGCTGGCCCCCAAGGTCACCTGACCTCACCGCGCCAGACTTTTTTTTATGGGGTTATGTCAAGCAAGAGGTGTATAAAACGAAACCAAGGAATTTGACTGAGTTGAAGCAGTCCACTACAACAATAATTGAGGCGATCCCGACAGCTACCCTCCAGGCCACAATGAATAATTTTCTGATCAGGTGTCGCATATGCGTGAATGAGCATGGAGGTCATTTACGGTCTATCATTTTCAAAACCAATTAGTTAAATAAAATAAAATTGAATTATCTATACAAAAAAAGAAAAAAAATTAAATAAATTGATTACAAAAAAAGTTATAACGTTTTGTTCTTGTAGCACGATTCGTGCGCCACCCTGTATAAATGCTTTTTGGCAAAGCCTACAATATTGGTCAACCAAGTGTGTGATGTTCATAAGAGTTGAAGTCAAGTTTATTTTTACTGCCTCGCCGTGTAATTATTTGAATAGATCAATAAAGTAGTAGTTTTTTTCGACTTATTGCCATATCAAACGAAGATCATGTCGTGGTATAGTGCATGTAAAATCCGGTTACTTTAAGAAAATTTTGTTTTTATTTTAACTTTTAAAATAATTGTAGCGGTAACAGTTTAAATTTCTTATCATTTTTGTCTGCGTTGATTTAATTCTGATCACAACTAAAAGAACCAATTTGATTTGAGTACCTGATTTTCCAACAACACCTCAACAATGAAATTTCATTCCACTGTAGATATTAAGCACCATCACGTTGAATGGAAATTGAGCCAAAGCAATAAAATTAAATAAAATTCATTTTTTTTTATTATGTGAAAATATTAGCGCAGCACAGCACGCTCGTGCCAGAGGGCAAGGACCTGCTCTGTTGCAGGCACAACAGCGTGCAGCATTTGGGGGGGGCAACATTGGCGTATTACATAACAGCACTAAATTAATTCCTGCTGTACTCTTGTTGTAACAACATTTGTACAACGAACAATAAAGCACTGAGCAGGTAATTAGGGCAGAACTTGATTTTTTTTGTTGTTGTTGTTTTTTAGGTTTGGTTTTTTGTTTTACTTTTTTTTTTTGTGTACATTTGCGAACAGTAAAGGAAACTCCAAGGATCTGTGCTAAATGTTTTTATGTCCCATTAGTTTGTCAGGATGCGGTAAAGATGCAAACCATGTCAAAAGGACATCTATGGCAAAGTGTTGTCATTATCTTGTCGTAATGGGACTCAACTCAAGGGTCATTTTTCAATAGTAAAAGGTATAGAAAATGTAAAATATAGAACTTTAAATGAGGGTTGCCATGTTGGTTAATTTATTAATTTTTAAAATGTTAACTTCTGATGATAATTTTATGTCTAATAAAAGTTGAACTTTTAATTAATAAACTTTTTGTTGTTTGTTTTTTTTTTGCAGCAGCAGGTCGTCGAATTAAATGGTTACGTGATAATATTGGTTGAAAATCGCGATGGAAAAATTAAATTATACGGATCCCCGGCGGATAGGGACAATCTGGAAGTGGGCGATGAGATACTCGAAGTCAACGGTCTCACAATGGATAACTTTTCGCGCACCGAGGTTATACGGCACATACACGAGGTGAGTGAATGAGAAATTCTAGCATTAAAAAAATACACTATGCAACAGAAATTTTGTGCGAACTCAAAAGAGTCTTGTGTTATTTGTGCTGGTTTTGACAGGCTACAATTAAAGCAAAATATATATGTTTTCAATTTTAAATTAAATTTTTTTCAATTTTTTTTTTAATTTTTTTCAGTGCATTGTTTCCTGCACCATCTGTTTGCGGGTGCGCAAGAAAAACGATTTGAGATTAGGTGAGTTTTTTTTGCAAAATTCTCTGAATATATAATAAAAACATATAAATTTATAAGCATATTTTTTATACAAAGTTTTATCAGATATGATTTTGGAGAAACAAAAATAATCTTAAAATTTTAATTTTTTCCATCAAAAAGCTTAAAAAATTTTGTAATTTCATGTACTTCAAAAGTTTTTGACATTGTTTCTAATAACATTCAGGGCCTCAACTCTTCATTGTAAAGACTTAACCCTTTAAAGGGCCCTGGGACATATTTGACCCACAAAATTTTTTCCGTCCCCATTCTATATGGGTAAATTTTATAATTCTATGGAAATTGGGACGCTATAGAGGCAAATATATACTCACGAGGTTTCTAATCATCAAATTCGATCATCAGAAATTACAATTATAGAAGTTCTAGCGAAATCGATACTTCCACAGAAAATTTGGTGGAAGAAACTAGAAGTTAAAAAAAACAAAAATAAAAACAAATAAAAAAAAATAAAAATAAAACACAAACAATTTTTTAAAAATAACAATGAAAAAGGGCGAAAAGGACAAAAAAACAAATTAATAAATAAAAAATAGTCCTTATATTGCATCAACCATATTAAACTTTGTAAATGTGATACCAGAATCATTATTAGTAGTGCAGCCCTGATCATGATACAATTATACAAGGTAGGAGAGACAGTTTTTTCGTCTTGTACCAACTGTCAAAAATAGTATAAATTAGAGCACGAAAAAAGTATAAAAGAAAATAGAAAGTAAAATATACAGGCAAATGACAGTCGGTGCAAGACACTCGTGAGAAAATAGCCAGTTGTCACTCCTACCTTGTATAATTGTATCATGGTCCTGATGAATACAACAACAAGCGGGACTTCAAATATCACCATGTTGGATCCGCCGTTTTGAATTTCGTAATTCCGAATCAGATTAGAATAAGATCACCTACGACCTTTAGTCAGTAGAAAAAAAAGTGTCATAAAAGGCTTTGGTTTACGTGCAAATTTATTTTCTATAAATACTTCAATGATGTTACATGATCTAACATAACGTTCCATTAAAATTTTCAGAAAAGGTCCACTTGACAAAGCCCCAGTCAAATTTTGATATTGGAATTCATCTAGCACCCTCTTCCTTGAAAATTTTACTATCAGTTTTACTCTTTCCAAGGTCCTTTGTAATAATTTTCTCTATCCCTACCTCTACCTCTAAATCAAACTCAAACTCAAACTCAAAATCAAACTCAAATTCAAACTCAAACTTAAACTCAAACTCAAACTTAAACTTCAACTTCAACTTCAACTTCAACTCTAACTCTAACTCTAACTCTAACTCTAACTCTAACTCTAACTCTAACTCTAACTCTAACTCTAACTCTAACTCTAACTCTAACTCTAACTCTAACTCTAACTCTAACTCTAACTCTAACTCTAACTCTAACTCTAACTCTAACTCTAACTCTAACTCTAACTCTAACTCTAACTCTAACTCTAACTCTAACTCTAACTCTAACTCTAACTCTAACTCTAACTCTAACTCTAACTCTAACTCTAACTCTAACTCTAACTCTAACTCTAACTCTAACTCTAACTCTAACTCTAACTCTAACTCTAACTCTAACTCTAACTCTAACTCTAACTCTAACTCTAACTCTAACTCTAACTCTAACTCTAACTCTAACTCTAACTCTAACTCTAACTCTAACTCTAACTCTAACTCTAACTCTAACTCTAACTCTAACTCTAACTCTAACTCTAACTCTAACTCTAACTCTAACTCTAACTCTAACTCTAACTCTAACTCTAACTCTAGCTCTAACTCTAACTCTAACTCTAACTCTAACTCTAACTCTGATTCTTACTCTAACTCTAACTCTAATTCTAACTCTAACTCTAACTCTAACTCTAACTCTAACTCTAACTCTAACTCTAACTCTAACTCTAACTCTAACTCTAACTCTAACTCTAACTCTAACTCTAACTCTAACTCTAACTCTAACTCTAACTCTAACTCTAACTCTAACTCTAACTCTAACTCTAACTCTAACTCTAACTCTAACTCTAACTCTAACTCTAACTCTAACTCTAACTCTAACTCTAACTCTAACTCTAACTCTAACTCTAACTCTAACTCTAACTCTAACTCTAACTCTAACTCTAACTCTAACTCTAACTCTAACTCTAACTCTAACTCTAACTCTAACTCTAACTCTAATTCTAACTCTAACTCTAACTCTAACTCTAACTCTAACTCTTACTCCTAGTTTAGTCAGTACCTCGTAGGCCTCGTAGAACGTATTTAAAAACCATTCTTAGATTTTCAAATTTACCCCCCAATTTACGGGTTTAGCCCGTTTCTTTTAAAATTTTTCGTATATGTATGAAGAAAAAATTCTTTGCAAGGATGCATCGTTTATAAATATAACTTTTCAGTATAAAGCCAAAGTTATAATTAGTTAGACCTACAAGAACTAGGAATGTTTTAAATTTTATCTAATTATTTCACAAAGCCATCAATTTCTGAAAAAAAATGTTCATCGTTAAACATCGTTCCTAGTGGGAGGCTAGGGCTGAGTTAAACTACCATAGGAATTTAATTAAAAGCTTTGCCGCACAATAATATCGAAATTAAGCAAACTATAACTTCAACGCATACAACCACACGTCCACCGGCTGCCTTAGTTTCCATAACTTCCACAACTCCACATTTCTGCACCATTCAGTAGCGCACTTGCTCTTTTATGCGCTATCTCTGTCACTTTTATCGTGTTTTCGAGATTTAAGGGCAAAGTTAATGTGTGTTTGTGTGGTATCGTAAACTAACACACGCAGTGTTAGGCAAAGTGAAACACACAAGCGCACATGTTCTTAGCATGTTGCCAAAAGGTAAACGGAAGTGCTGTCAAACCGGAAATGACAACTTAAAAGCGCTCATTTGTTAAGAGTCACGGATGTAAGTGATGCTAATTGTTTGGCAGTTGATGTTGACAGTGTTGGTGTTGTTTTGTTAATGTGTGGGTTATTGTTACTGCTTCATTATTTTTGCATGTAAAGGATAAGATAAAAGTTTTAGTACGAGTAAAATAAGTTTCCCTCTGTTTAAAAAGTGAAAATTAAAAAACAAAACAATAATATGAAAAATATTATCTTGTACCTACCTTATTTTATGGGCATTAATTAAATTTGAAAAATTCTTTTAGCCCATTAACTTATTGCAGTTGGTGTTAAAAAGATAAGTTTGCATGAAACTTTATTTAATTACAGTTAACTTTTAATAAAATCATAAAGCCACAACAACCCGGCAACATACAGTAAAACCTTAACCCTAGAGCATTGAATTATTTTGGTCAAAAGCACACGCATGCAAAAAAATAAACATACAAACAAAAACATACACACATATATACACACAAACAAGGCACTAAGCGGCACACCCGACCAGCATAATTGAAAGCTATTTTTAACAGCAGCAACAAGAAGTTGTAAAGAACGATTTAACACACTCTCGCACACACACACACACACCCACTCTTGCCATTGATGATGTTCAAAAACCAAGCGAGAAATTATCATACCCACACACTCTCTCACAAACAAACAAACACACATACACACATGCATATACACCCGAAACCGCTGTTGTCAAAATTAATTGTATCTGATTGTAAATGTATAAAACAAGTGAAAACGCGCTCGGCTGCTATGCCTGAAAGTATGCACTGCATAATTAATGTTAACAACACTGATAAGCAAATTGTTGCTGTCAGTGTTGGTGGTAGAAATTATTAATGTACGTATGGATGTATATAATGTAAAAAATACTCTTCGCTTTATGGATAAAATACAAATAAAAATTTCTAGAGGCAACAAAGGAGGAAATTAAAAAAAAAATGCAATATAAATAAAGGATATTTATATTGAAATCTCTGCCAGACTGCAAATTTTTGCCACTTGTAAGGCAATTTGATCCAAAAATTCAGCAATTTATGTTGAGTGCGTTACAATTGCATTCATTTACTTTTCTGTATTAAAGAAATATTTATTAATTGGTGTTCAGGAAACTGAATGAGAGTAATCAATAAAATGATCTCAATTACTCATTAATGCCTCGATACAGTGCTGACCACTTGGTACCAAAGTTCCTTTAGTGTATCTTTAATGTGACCCAATATAACTCAAACTTTAGGGATATGTGCTATGTGTGGTACTGAATCGGATGAATTAAATCTTAATCTGTTATATCTGAGCATTAAAGAAACCTTGAGTGTCATTAAAATTAAATTTTTATCGATTCTGATTTTTTTATTAAATCTGCCCATATTTCTGATCATGTTTCAAACTTAAAAACAAGATTTTTTTATGACATCTATCTATCTGATGACGAAAAAAGTTGCGTGAGGTCTCCAGCTTTATGAGTGCATACGTAAAAAAAAGAGAGTTGGCTGTGTCGTGGACACACCCGCAGGGTTTTGACGTGACGGTGTTTCTTTATACTCCTATTTGATGTCCAAAATCTTGTTTTAATCCATGAACAAATTCTTGACTTAATCAAATAAACCGAATCCCTTGCCTAGTTTGAAAAGGTGTGTTTTAGGTGTGTCTTAATTTTTGTTGTTGTTGTTGTTGTTGTTGTTGTTGTTGTTGTTGATATTGATGTTGATATTGATGTTGATGTTGATGTTGATGTTGATGTTGATGATGTTGATGTTGATGTTGATGTTGATGTTGATGTTGATGTTGATGTTGGTGTTGATGCTGATGTTGATGTTGATGTTGATGTTGATGTTGATGTTGATGTTGATGTTGATGTTGATGATGTTGATGTTGATGTTGATGTTGATGTTGATGTTGATATTGATGTTGATGTTGATGTTGATGTTGATGTTGATGTTGATGTTGATGTTGATGTTGATGTTGATGTTGATGTTGGTGTTGATGTTGATGTTGATGTTGATGTTAATGTTGATGTTGATGTTGGTGTTGATGTTGATGTTGATGTTGATGTTGATGTTGATGTTGATGTTGATGTTGATGTTGATGATGTTGATGTTGATGTTGATGTTGATGTTGATGTTGATGTTGATGTTGATGTTGATGTTGACGTTGGTGTTGATGTTGATGTTGATGTTGATGTTGATGTTGATGTTGATGATGTTGATGTTGATGTTGATGTTGATGTTGATGTTGATGTTGATGTTGATGTTGATATTGATGTTGATGTTGATGTTGATGTTGATGTTGATGTTGATATTGATATTGGTGTTGATGTTGATGTTGATGTTGATGTTGATGTTGATGTTGATGTTGATATTGATGTTGATGTTGATGTTGATGTTGATGTTGATGTTGATGTTGATGTTGATGTTGATGTTGATGTTGATGTTGATGTTGGTGTTGATGTTGATGTTGATGTTGATGTTGATGTTGATGTTGATGATGTTGATGTTGATGTTGATGTTGGTGTTGATGTTGATGTTGATGTTGATGTTGATGTTGATGTTGATGTTGATGTTGATGTTGATGTTGATGTTGATGTTGATGTTGATGTTGATGTTGATGTTGATGTTGGTGTTGATGTTGGTGTTGATGTTGATGTTGATGTTGATGTTGATGTTGACGATGTTGATGTTGATGTTGATGTTGATGTTGATGTTGATGTTGATGTTGATGTTGATGTTGATGTTGGTGTTGATGTTGATGTTGATGTTGATGTTGATGTTGATGTTGATGATTTTGATGTTGATGTTGATGTTGATGTTGATGTTGATATTGATGTTGATGTTGATGTTGATGTTGATGTTGATGTTGATGTTGATGTTGATGTTGATGTTGATGTTGATGTTGGTGTTGATGTTGATGTTGATGTTGATGTTGATGTTGATGTTGATGATGTTGATGTTGATGTTGATGTTGATGTTGATGTTGATGTTGGTGTTGATGTTGATGTTGATGTTGATGTTGATGTTGATGTTGATGTTGATATTGATATTGATGTTGATGTTGATGTTGATGTTGATGTTGATGTTGATGTTGATGTTGATGTTGATGTTGGTGTTGATGTTGATGTTGATGTTGATGTTGATGTTGATGATGTTGATGTTGATGTTGATGTTGATGTTGATGTTGATGTTGATGTTGATGTTGATGTTGATGTTGATGTTGATGTTGATGTTGATGTTGATGTTGATGTTGATGTTGATGTTGATGTTGGTGTTGATGTTGATGTTGATGTTGATGTTGATGTTGATGTTGATGTTGATGTTGATGTTGGTGTTGATGTTGGTGTTGATGTTGATGTTGATGTTGATGTTGATGATGTTGATGTTGATGTTGATGTTGATGTTGATGTTGATGTTGATGTTGATGTTGGTGTTGATGTTGATGTTGATGTTGATGTTGATGTTGATGTTGATGTTGATGTTGATGATGTTGATGTTGATGTTGATGTTGATGTTGATGTTGATGTTGATGTTGATATTGATGTTGATGTTGATGTTGATGTTGATGTTGATGTTGATGTTGATGTTGGTGTTGATGTTGATGTTGATGTTGATGTTGATGTTGATGTTGATGTTGATGTTGATGTTGATGATGTTGATGTTGATGTTGATGTTGATGTTGATGTTGATGTTGATGTTGATGTTGATGTTGATGTTGATGTTGATGTTGATGTTGATGTTGATGTTGATGTTGATGTTGATGTTGATGTTGATGTTGATGTTGATGTTGATGTTGATGTTGATGTTGATGTTGATGTTGATGTTGATGTTGATGTTGATGTTGATGTTGATGTTGATGTTGATGCTGGTGTTGATGTTGATGTTGATGTTGATGTTGATGTTGATATTAGTATTGATGTTGATGTTGATGTTGATGTTGATGTTGATGTTGATGTTGATGTTGATGTTGATGTTGATGTTGATGTCGATGTTGATGTTGATGATGTTGGTGTTCATGTTGATGTTGATTTTGATGTTGATGTTGATGTTGATGTTGATGTTGATGTTGATGTTGATGTTGATGTTGATGTTGATGTTGATGTTGATGTTGATGTTGATGTTGATGTTGATGTTGATGTTGATGTTGATGTTGATGTTGATGTTGATGTTGATGTTGATGTTGATGTTGATGTTGATATTGATGTTGATGTTGATGTTGATGTTGATGTTGATGTTGATGTTGATATTAGTATTGATGTTGATGTTGATGTTGATGTTGATGTTGATGTTGATGTTGATGTTGATGTTGATGTCGATGTTGATGTTGATGATGTTGGTGTTCATGTTGATGTTGATTTTGATGTTGATGTTGATGTTGATGTTGATGTTGATGTTGATGTTGATGTTGATGTTGATGTTGATGTTGATGTTGATGTTGATGTTGATGTTGATGTTGATGTTGATGTTGATGTTGATGTTGATGTTGATGTTGATGTTGATGTTGATGTTGATGTTGATGTTGATGTTGATGTTGATGTTGATGTTGATGTTGATGTTGATGTTGATGTTGATGCTGGTGTTGCTTTTGCTTTTTGTTTTATTTGCTTCTCCATTGGTTGTGCTTTTCCTTGGTCCGTTAACTGCATGCAATTAATCCAGAAGGCACATTAGGCGGTTTCCTGAGGGACCTCATAGCGCCGTCAATTCTTTTTTTATTTGTATCATGCGCCCAAAGACCTCACCTTCATTTTCGTTTCTTAAAATTTACCTTTACGCTAGTAGTTAGAGTGTTTAAATTCCGTGCAACGTTTTTTTCATGGTTGTAGCATTTTTACTGCATTATGTGGTTGCCACCCTGAAATGATGACGAAAAGAATTTTTTATGCAATAACACATCTATGCTGTCGTAAAACAAAATTTACCGCAGCACGTCTCCTTAATGAGTAATAATTCTATGCAACGATATTACATTTCTGTTGCATAAGCTGCTATATTCACAACTTGACAACGATTTTTTTTTTCATTTTTGTTGTATGGCCAAGTATAAATCCTTCATTTTTTTTTCCAAACATTTATCGTAGCTTATATACTCATAGAGTAAAAATTCAATGCAACGCCGGTAACTGAATGTTGCATTGTCGATCTTTGGGTGGCTCTCTCTGTGTTCCCATGCCGTCAGAAAGTTTTTGTCTTATTTTCTTGTGAGGGTTTAGAACAGGTCGTTGTTGATGTATCATCTTTTTAATCCTAGCACTTATACTCAGCGAGCAATAATTCTATGTAATAAATTTTCAGTTGCGTTACTTAAACAGCTCCCACCACTTCCCGATGACATTTTGAATTTTTGTTTTGTTTTTTTAATATAGTCAAAAAATAAACCTTTACGGTCGTACCATTTTTTTAATCAAAACTAAACCTTATACTCAGCGAGTAACAAACAATTCAATGCAATGCCGATAAATTTTAAAAAATGCATTTTTTAATTTTTTTGGAAACCTGCGCGGTGAAACGTAACTTCGTCACGTCAGAAAATCGGAAATAGTTCATTCTGACACACCTATCTGCAAAAAAACCAAAACATTTCTAAACTCATCCCACATTATCTTACATATTTCAAGAGTAAGCTCCAGTCGCGCGTCGGAGCTGACCTGCACTCAAAATTTATTTTAAAAAATTACTTACTTTTGCATTTTTTTAATAATAAAAAATTACACCATTCTCCCTTAGAACCAATATTTCCATTATTTTAATTTAATAGGTGTTGCAAATAAATTTTCTCCAGCTTCTCTTTTTACTACTAGTTAGTTGTGTTCATTAGGGTTAGAAATCAATAAATTATCACCAACAGTTCCATACGCCCCTCATTTAATCTTTAATTGGAAGAGCTCTAGAGAATTAAATAACATAAATAAAAAAAAAACAACATTTATTACTCATCATTGTGCACTTGATTCTTCTCTTTTGTTCTACTTGACGTTAAACAAGTCGATAAAAAGGCCGACGAACTAGTTAATAAACAGATAACCTAATAACTAGAGCAGAGCACAAATTCAAACAATATCGATAAAGTTAAAGAGAGAAAGAGAGAGAGAGAGAGAGAGAGAGAGGGTGCGACCGGTAGAGAAAACAAGCAAATGAGTGCAGCTATGCAGAGCAGGTATTGAGAGCAGCTTCTGGCTTAATCGGTAAACAAGTTTATTGGGAACAGTGTTGCCAGATTTTTTTTTTCAAAAAACTGCTAAATCTGAAAAAAAAACTGCATTTTGGACACAAAAACTGCCATTCTAAAAACGTCATTGGTATATAAAATTATAAAAAAACATTAAAAAATATATGGTTGTATTTAATATATAAAAAGATTCGTGTATTTTATTCACATATGAGATCATTTTTAATAGAAGTAATTCAGGTAATTTTAATTAATGTTTTTTTACACATCCCCTATTTCACATTGAAGTGTAATGTCAGATGCACTGACCATCTCCGATTTGGTTTTTTCTTGGATTGGTTTATCTTGATTAGAAAACCAAATCCAAAGTTATAAATTTTAAAAATCATTTTTCGCGGCCAAAATGGGGTCTACTTTGAAACAACATAGCTCAGTCAATTTAAATCCGATTTTCGCAAATGGGATATGACTGAAAAAGTTACTACGTCTACTTTAAGGAAAAAATATAAAACTATTTAAAATGCCAGCGACAGGTGCCCTAATTTTTTTTTTTTTTTTATTTTCATAACTTTCATATATTTTACGTTCCATTACCTTTCCAACGATATAAAATTAAGATGTGCTCTTGAAGTGTTCAGAAGTTATGTCATAAAACATGAAGTTTTAATGAATTTTCAATACAAATTCAACTACACATTAAATCTTCATCCAATTTTTTTTTTTTTTGATTTTTTACAAAACAAAAAGTCGATATTAAAAGTTGACAGCTGGTTGAATTTTTATTGAAAAATCGTTAACACTTCACGTTTAATGGTTTAAAGCAGGGCTGCTTTTAAAGCTGCTGCTGAAGTATAAAGCAGGGAGCTTTTGAAACTGCTGCTGAAATTTAAGCCAAGACTGCTTTAAAGAAGTAATTGAACCATAATGAATGTTTTGGTAAAGACAATTTATGATAACTACATGAGATTTTATATTTTCATAAAAACTGCATTTTACATTAAAAAACTGCATAAATAATGGAAAAACTGCATTTTTGTCTTTTTAACTGCCAAACTGCTCAGAGTTAAAAAAACTGCCATTTGCAGGCAAAACTGCCATTCTGGCAACACTGATTGGGAACTGCAGCGACCAAACTAAAATATAACGACTAAGCCATACTTGACCGAAAGAATGAGTGAGCAAAGAAATTAGACCAATTCGATGGATGGAGAAAAATAAGACTGTGTTAGTGCTGCCACCTAGGTTGTGGGCTGCTAAAGCTTGATCGTAGTTTTTTCATGAATACTCGATGCCCATTTACACCAAATAAATAAATGGGCATAAATTCAAATGGGCGTAGATATTTAATAACTTTACTAAGGGAGGGAAAGAGATGGTTCGTGGTAATTTTAAACTGAGTAATTTTATGAATTTATTTTTGAAAATTTATGAAAATTATGATTTATGAAAAAAAGCTCAAAATAGACGATAGAACATAAATATGAAAAGTTCTCAGACAATTAAATAAAATTAATTAAAAATGGCGAATCTAGTCGACTGCGATGTATTTACGAGTTATCAAGTATTGCAAAGTTTTTTCTAAAACAGAAATAAAAAAACCAAAAAAAAAAAAAAAAAAAATTAAAACAATTTATACCTATATACAGTGCACACTGCTCCTGAAGCAACTTCAAGTTGACCTAAAATGGCAACGTAAACTGAATGTCTCCAAGTGTTTGTAATGTTTTTCTGATGAAATATCACTTTGAATTAAAATCCTAGCTGATTTCGTTTTGAAAATATCTCAATTTTCGCATTTTAACGTGATTGAACCATCTTGTACATTAGACAGCGCAATATATTCAAGTATAAAACGGTTTATATATGTATGTATGTATGTATATATATATATATATTATACCTACGTGTGTGTATGTGTGTGTTTAAAATATTGAGAATTGGGATATTGTTTCCACACCATCTACTGAGATAAATATCGCGGCGCGTTTTTTTTTCAAAGTGGTATCCCCTGTAGGCCTATTCCACTATCCCGTCCCGTCTATAAATTACGTAATCACTTTTATACGTAAATTGGGTCAAATTGAACAGCCTCTAAGAAATATATATCTATCATTTATATCATGACATTTTCTAAAATGTTTTGGTACATAAACCTGTCCATGATACCATTTATTCTATGGAGGAGCCCAACACCATACCCAGAAAAAGAACCATTACATTGCCGCCTCCATGCTTCACAGTCTCTTTACAGTACAATGGATCCAGGTTTTTGTTAGGCGGTCTACGAATTCGAATATTTTCATCCGAATGCTTCAAGTTTAACTTGGATTCATCTTAAAATAAGACTGTTTTCCACTTATTTTCGGACCAAGTGATGTGCTCCCTGGCAAATTTTAAGCGAGCCAGTCGACTTTTACGAGAAATAACTGGTTTTTTTGCAGCACGGTTACTTTTCAGTCCAGCATCACAGTCCCCTCTCTGAACTGTCCTGCTACTTATTGTGAGCTTAAATGCATTCACAATATCAACAGTAGATTTTTCCGGATGTTTCTTAAGTTCTCTGACAATTCTCGTGTCATCCCTCGAATTTGTACACCTTGGTCGACCTCCACAGTGAATGGTTGCAACTCGCCCGAGGTTTTAAAAGTTTTATAATAAAACTTACTGTTTGTTTCGGTACCGAAAACTTTTTGCAAATATCTTTTTGAGGTAAACCATTAAGAAACTCTCTTATAATTTACTTTTTGAATTCTGCGTTGTATTTTGACCGAGCCATCTTAAAATCAGTTCTTAAAACAAAAGCTAAGCTATAATTATTCAATATTAACTTCGTAATCGTCTACCTTCTTCTTATCAATATTACTGGACCACTGACAAAAGGAGAATAATAAAAATAAACGACTTGTTTCAATACTCTCATTTCAGAATTGTAACGGAACATTTACAGTTCAATTTTGAGAACATTGTAAGCAGTCCAATATGTTTTGTCGCATGCATGGTATAATAATACATGGTAGCATTGACAACTGCTTATTTTCTCTTCAACAGGAAAACATAAACTGTCAAACACAGCTTGTTGTGCAAATACATCAGCAGCTGCTGTGGTTGTTGTTTTTTTTCACTTCAAGTTTTTCAACATTGCTTGTGTTTTCAATGGCGGATTGTGAGCGCTCTCTTTTTGAGTATATTTTTTGACAGTATATGATTTCCCAAGCAACTGTCAATGCTACCTTGTATTATTATACCATGGTCGCATGTATTTCTGATAGCATGATTTCTCTGAGCACTGAGCATGGGAAGATAAAAAAAACGCCAAGTGATATTTTTTTTGTTTGCTTTGCCCTTGACGTTTCATATTTATTTATCGATCATATACTATCGGAGTCTATATAGATAAAATAAATCAATATATGCGAAAAAACCATACTTTTTTTTTAGTCCAATATGCTTTGTCCAACACTGTATATAAAATCAAAGTTAAATGTTTATGACAAACAATGAATAAAAAATAAAAACACAAACCTGACGAAATAACTGTATATAATGTTCAATGAAAAAAAAAAAAAATAAAATAAAATTAAAAATAAAATGCAAATTAAAATACAAATAAAATAATATATCCCGGAAAAATAAACAGATAAGCTACCACCTTAGAGCCTGAACAGAATCAAAAATCGTTGCGACCTCCGATCTTTGTTGTTGGAAAATACATGCAAAATGTAGAAAAAAACGCAGCTCTTTTTCCGCAACGATAAATCGCACAATTAGAATCTATTCTATTTCTTCTCTTGCGACCGACGATTCTCTCTCTGAGTGTCATTAGTGTTGCCATATTTTTGCTAAGAATTGGCTGTGTTTCATGAAATTTGCTTAGTTTTGTTTTATCTTCTGACATTTCTTGTTTGTGTGTGTTGTATTCACACGATTGAAGAGACCAATACATTGAAATGAAATAGAAAAAATAAATAAAAAAATACTAAATAAAAGCAACTTTGAATCGTTAATCGCAATCCCATCATTCTGGACACATTCTCTGCGTTCGACGACCAGAGAGGGTCGTTGGTCGCACCGATTTTTGATTCTGTTCAGGCTCTTAAGAAAAATAACTTATATATACAGTGTTGCGCAAAACAATAGCAACATTATCTTATCACAACGTAGATTCATACACACAAAGAAATTTTTCCTTTACCAATATAAGGAAAGTAATTTATAAATAAAAATTAAAATATTTTATAAATATTGTTTACTTACACAACGTTTTGAAAATTTTATGAAATTATGAATTTAGAAGTTTTTCGAAATTTTAAAATTTTCTAAATAAATTTTGTTCAAAATAACAATACAACTAAATTCAACTAAGTTGAAAGTCAAAATTGTAAAATATGAAAAAAATTTTGTTTAAAAAATTTAAAGTTATATACGAGGGCAATTGATAAGTCAGATCCATTTTAAATAAATGGTACTATTTCGATAAAAAGCATTTTATTTCTCCTTTTGGATCGATACATAAGGTTCAGCGTTTTTCCAATTTTTTATTGCTTCCAAATAATAGGTTTTATCAAGGTCCTCGCATTAGGCGCTTATCTCAGTGAGATTACTGAGTGAGATACTGCTCGAAGCACTCTTGCTACAGAAAGTAACATATAGTTTAATGTTTGACTCGTCAATCGAAGATCCAATATCGACTGATCTCTGACTGAACCTCGTAAGTAAAAAAATCGAAGTTTTCAAGAGAAGCAAAGAACTGATTTTTTCCTTAGGGAGGAATATAATTTTTGATCTGTAAATAATATTTGTAATTTGTAAATTGTAACTTGATTACAAATTATATTTGTGCCTAAGGAAAAAAAATAGTTTTTTACTTCTCCTGAAAACCTCGATTTTTTGACTTACGAGGTTCAGTCAGAGACCAGTCGATAAACTCTTCAACATAAACCACTTGTTATAAATCATAACACGTAGTCATAACTCTAGCAAAGGTCCCATAGTTCATTAGAAACTTGCGTATTTTTCTATGAAAACGCAGTGACCGCTTTTGAACTTACGCTATGTTCTTGTCGTTGTTAGAAGAGTTTAAGGGTAACACCCACTCAGTTGAGATGCCTACAGCATCAGTCATATTACCCACTTTCATTCTCCGATCGTCCAATATCATTCTATGGATTTTATCGACCTTTTCTGGGTGACCTATTTTGGGTGACCTGACCATTTAGCATCACTTACTTACCACAACGGAATTCAGCAAATCACTCATTAATCTTTGAAATTGATGGTGCAGAGTTCCCATAGTATTTATCAAGCTTTTCCTTGGTTTCCAATAATACTTGATGAGTACACGAAGCTTACTTATTCTTTACTTTTTCTGTACTTTAAAAAAAAATAATTATTATAATTATAATAATAATAATATTATAATAACAATAATAATAATAATAGTAATAATAATAAAAATAATGATAATAATAATAGTAATAATAATGATAACGATAATGATAATGATAATGATAATGATAATGATAGTGATAATGATAATGATAATGATAATGATAATGAAAATGATAGTGACAATGATAATGATAATGATAATGATAATGATAATGATAATGATAATGATAATGATAATGATAATGATAATGATAATGATAATGATAATGATAATGATAATGATAATGATAATGGTAATGATAATGATAATGATAATGATAATGATAATGATAATGATAATGATAATGATAATGATGATGATGATGATAATGATAATGATAATGATAATGATAATGATAATGATAATGATAATGATAATGATAATGATAATGATAATGATAATGATAATGATAATGATAATGATAATGATAATGATAATGATAATGATAATGATAATGATAATGATAATGATAATGATAATGATAATGATAATGATAATGATAATGATAATGATAATGATAATGATAATGATAATGATAATGATAATGATAATGATAATGATAATGATAATGATAATGATAATGATAATGATAATGATAATGATAATGATAATGATAATGATAATGATAATGATAATGATAATGATAATGATAATGATAATGATAATGATAATGATAATGATAATGATAATGATAATGATAATGATAATGATAATGATAATGATAATGATAATGATAATGATAATGATAATGATAATGATAATGATAATGATAATGATAATGATAATGATAATGATAATGATAATGATAATGATAATGATAATGATAATGATAATGATAATGATAATGATAATGATAATGATAATGATAATGATAATGATAATGATAATGATAATGATAATGATAATGATAATGATAATGATAATGATAATGATAATGATAATGATAATGATAATGATAATGATAATGATAATGATAATGATAATGATAATGATAATGATAATGATAATGATAATGATAATGATAATGATAATGATAATGATAATGATAATGATAATGATAATGATAATGATAATGATAATGATAATGATAATGATAATGATAATGATAATGATAATGATAATGATAATGATAATGATAATGATAATGATAATGATAATGATAATGATAATGATAATGATAATGATAATGATAATGATAATGATAATGATAATGATAATGATAATGATAATGATAATGATAATGATAATGATAATGATAATGATAATGATAATGATAATGATAATGATAATGATAATGATAATGATAATGATAATGATAATGATAATGATAATGATAATGATAATGATAATGATAATGATAATGATAATGATAATGATAATGATAATGATAATGATAATGATAATGATAATGATAATGATAATGATAATGATAATGATAATGATAATGATAATGATAATGATAATGATAATGATAATGATAATGATAATGATAATGATAATGATAATGATAATGATAATGATAATGATAATGATAATGATAATGATAATGATAATGATAATGATAATGATAATGATAATGATAATGATAATGATAATGATAATGATAATGATAATGATAATGATAATGATAATGATAATGATAATGATAATGATAATGATAATGATAATGATAATGATAATGATAATGATAATGATAATGATAATGATAATGATAATGATAATGATAATGATAATGATAATGATAATGATAATGATAATGATAATGATAATGATAATGATAGTGATAATTATACTAGCAATAATAATAATAATAAAAATAATAATTATAATGATAATAATAGGAAAGCTCATAATAATAATAGTTATAATAATGATAACAATGGTAATAATAAAAATGACAATTATTGTAAAAAAAATAACATTAATAATAATGATAAAAATATAATATTTTGAAAGTAATAATAACAGTTATTATTATATAAAAAATGCTAAAAATTTTTATAGAAATAATAATAATCATTTGTTATCCAAATAAAAAATATATGAGTTTCATGGAAAGTCTTATAGCTTTCACAGGTCAAAATTTTAACATCTGAAGTTTAGAACTTACATATTATCCCTTCGAAATTTTGTTTTCAAAATAAATATTAAAAAATAATAAACAAAGGAAAAAAAAAACATTCACCTTTGTTTCCATGAATTGTTTTAATGCTAAGAGGCTATAAAGAGGCTTTAAAGAGGCAGATTAGTCCTCTTAAATGCAGACTCATTTTCAAATGAGAATAATTTAGAACAACTAATGATTCGCTTGTCTTGTGTTATAACTTATAAGCGATCATTAGGGGTCCATTGAAAGTAATACCAGGTGGCAGCTCCTCAAACATGCGCCAACAATTCAAAACAAGCTCCAACAAAGCAACGAATGGGGCTATAATAGTGTAAGAGCAATAATGACAAAAACAACAACAACAAAAACAACAGGAAGAATAGCCAACGAATAGCGTCAAAAAGAAAATTAACAAACAAACATGTTTACATATTTATACAGATATATAAACTTATTTAAGAAAAAAAAAAAATTAGTGGCTAGCAAGAGCATGAAACACAGCTAATGAGAAAAACACGTACTGATAAAAAAGCTCAAAAAAAAAAAAAAGAAAAGTCAGAGAGATAGTGAGAGCAAGCAAGCAAAAAGAGCAACAAAAGATAAACACGGCGATAAAACGCGTTGATTAAATGAATCCGTCGGGTTGGAATTTCAAGTCTAAACAAAACCTGAGACAGTCCGATTTTTAAGCTCAATACAAGATGACGGTACGTATCGTGTATGGAGCGCAGCTTTAAAGAAGCCTAACGTAGCGCGTGTTCGGGTTGTGCAGAACGAGAGAGAGAGAGAGAGATAGAGTAAGAGAGCGAAACGTGAAACGCAAAACGCGGCTTAAACGAGTTTCTTAGTTAATGGTAGACAAAAGCAAACAAACCAAAAAAAAAAAGAGAAATACTAAAAAAAAAAAAACAGCTGAATGAAAAAATTCAAGCTAGGTTTTGTAGACGGCGGAAAAAAAAGAATCAAGGTGTAGTTATAAACATACTCGTAGATACAAAAAATTAAATTGAGGAAATAAATATTTAAAAAAAATATGTTTTGAAAATAAGAAAATAGCAAAAATTATAAACAACAACGTGATAAGCGGTTAAAATAAAGTAAATTGACAAAAAAAAAAAATAAAAAAAAATATACATACATATATGTGCATATATACATGAAAAAATGAAAATATAAAAATAAGAATAGAAAAATAAAAAAAAAAATTAAAAAAAAAGAATACAAAAGTAAAAAAAAACTTGATTCTTAGCTATGCGCTGTTGATGTTAAAAGATTGCTGCAGCAAGATACAAAAATCGTTAAAGCTGATTATTTAAGATAAAAGAAAATATATTTACATAAAAAAGATAAAATATCTTCAGAAAAAGATCTGGCGTGAAAAGATACAAAGTTTGTTTAAAAGATTAACAAGAGAATATTTACATAAAAAAGCTAAAATATCTATAGAAAAAGCGAAAGAGATATTTAGAGTATATCTAAAGAATTTCTAAAAAAGTATCTTAAAAATAGCAAAAGAAAAAATAACTTCAGTGAAAGAATCTTAGGAAGAAATCAAAAAAGCTAAAAAACAAGATTTTCTTCTAAAAGAATTTCAGTTTTAGAAGTAATATTGTTAGTGGTAAAATCTGTAAAACTATCTGAAAGATACATGCAAATATCAATAACTTGAGTGAAAAGAATCTTAAAAATAAATTAAAAGAACCTACAGAAAACAAGATTTTTTGTAAAAAAATCTCAATTCTAGAAGCAAAATAGTTTGTTGAAAAATCTGTAAAAGTATCTTAAAGATACATGCAAGTATAAATGACTTGAGTGGAAAGAATCTTAAAAGTTAATAAAAATAACCTACAGAATAGAAGATTTTTTGTAAAAGAATCTCAATTCCAGCAGCAAAATAGTTTGTTGAAAAACCTGTAAAAGTATCTGAAAGATACCTGCAAGTATTAATAACTTGAGTGAAAAGAATCTTGAAAATAAATTAAAAAGCTAAAGAAAACAAGATTTTCTTCTTAAGGAATTTCAATTTTAGAAGCAATATAGTTAGTTGAAAAATCTGTAAAAGTATCTGAAAGATACATGCAAGTATAAATAACTTAAGTGAAAAGAATTTTAAAAATAAATTAAAAAAGCTGAAGAAAACAAGATTTTTTTGTAAAAGAATCGCAATTCTAGCCGGAAAATAGTTTGCTGAAAAATCTGTAAAAGTATCTCAAAGATACATGCAAGTGCAAAAGTGTAAAAAAAGTAGCTCATGCCAAGTGCAAGCAGTCAAGCGTGACAAGCAAGTGTAGCTCAAAGTCATAAGTGCAGCTTAGAGCAAAAAATAAAAGAAAAAAAAAAACAATTCTGCATAGCTTAAAGCTTTAACTTAACAGGTTGTGCAACAACAACAACAACAACTTCAAGCCACAACCGCGCTGTCTCAAGTTATAACATTTCATTCCAGGTAATTTTCGTCAAATTTTGCAATTCTTTTAACAACATTAACAACAAATTGTGCTTCAGCTCTAACTCAAGAACTGACTCAAACTTCAACTCAAACTCACTCAAGTAAGAGCTCAAAAATATAAAAAAAATAAAATATCAACAAATCTCATCAGCACAGCCAGTTAACTAAAGCAGAATGTCAAAAACTTCTGCCGCCTGCCTGTTGTACCTGTCGTTCTTGAGAGTGCTTTTCAGCTACGCGCAGCTACTCTGGCAAAAAGTTCTTCTATAAATCTCGCAATTTTTTAATTGGATTTAAAGTTTTGATTTTCTCGTTACACTGCTAGTTGGTGGGGGGAGAGGGGGCAGCCCACACTTTGGCACATATTCAGCCGTTACCAACACCAATACCAGCAGCAACACCATCAGCAACATGCTCAGCTTGTTGCGTTTGCATGCAAAGCAGGTCGTGCTCTGCAAAGTAGCACAGAAAACGTGAAATATTAAAATAAAAAAATAAAAAAAAAAAAATAAAAAAAAAAAATAATAAAAAATAAATAAAAAAAAAAATAAAAAATTTTTTAAATAAACAGCTTTTTCTCCTACGTTAATTACAACGACAAATACTGTTAATGTTAAGTTTAGCTAAAAATTAACAAGTGCTGCTGTTATTTTGCTCTTCACTGTAGTTGATTTTTGCTTTTTTTTTTTGTTTTTTTGCGCTCTTAACTCTTAACCAGTTAAGTTATTAGCCAAGAAATCAAGTTTGCACATTTTATTTTTTTTTTGCATTTTTTTGGCATGCCATCTGAATTTACTCAAATTACACTGTTTAACAGAAATTTTTTACTCATGGTTTATTTTTTTTTTTTTTTTATAGCTTTATAGTGGCGTCGAAATTTTGTTTTGCATAAGAACAAATTTTGATATTTCAAAGCTCAGCTATCTACGGTGGGAAAATTTAGAATAACCAACAATTTGAACAAGCATTTACATTTAATTATTAATTTTATGGGAATACATAGTTATGGGAATGCGTGAGTATGACCTTGAACTAGAAATTTTTACGGATTCTTTATGTTAGTTTGGATAATTTCCTTTACTCTCCAATTTCTGATACACTCCTTACAACGTCTGATTTAGCCTGCCCTTGATACTTTAGGTGAACAATCTTTCTTGAGAGTGAGAACACTTTCTCGCTTAGTCGGCTAACTCTAGAATTTGTATCACCTTTAGAACATCATACCTTTTGTCAGATTTGGAACATTAATAATAAGATATAGGCGGTAAAACCAATACAAATTAAGGATCGGAGTTAAAAATTAACATTTTTTTTAACTCCATTAAATGTACTTTGACTCATTTACTCATTGTACGAACTCATATTACATCAAATTTTGAGGAAATTTTAAATTTTATATTAACACCGCAATAATTTCCATTGTTGTCCATGTACAATTTTGAGCAGATTATTGATAAAATTTCTCTTTTTGATCCTAGACGCGAACAGTTCTCGTCAACTGACTTTTCAAAAATCAAGCTTAATGTTTAAAATCTTGCTTAACCCTTAGCGGCCATATGGGGTAACTAGTTACCCCAGGCTCAGAAAACGTGAAATTAGAGATCTTAAACCTTTGAAATTGATACAAGTAACAACATATGCCGGTACGAGTAGTAGACGAGTGTAAGATGTAACTTAATTACATAGATAGTCGAAATAACGCGTGGCGGCGCTTTGAGAGTTCGTTTTTTCGGCGTGGGGTAACTAATTACTACAGTGTAGGCTTGTGCTTAACAGTTCCTGGGCCGGAACGAACATGGAACGTTTCTTTTGTACAGCGGAACTAGTTCGCGGAAACATGTTCGCGGAACTATGTAGTTCCTTTGAACTGTAGAAGCAATTTTTCGTGCTTATTAAATATGTTGTTCTACGTTGCTACGTTGTAAGCAACAATATTGCCTCGAACTCGTTGAATGTTTGGCTTACAACTTCAGAGCAGCTACGTATGGTTGTAACCAAATGTTATGGTTTTTGTATATGCATTCTCTACACCTGAACAGAAGGGCTTTAAGAGAAGGCCGGAGAGGATTAATATGTATGACCGAACCCCATTACTTTTGAAAAAGAAACATTTTTTCCTTTGACATCTATTCTCTCCGTCCACTCCTTAGGGGGACTCCCATACAAATTTTATAGTTTTTTGTATATTTATTCCATACACCTGAGCATATGACCTTTAAGAGAGTGCCCGAGAGGGTTAATATGTATGACCGACCCCCATTACTTTTGCAAAAGGAACATTTTTGTCTTTGATACTTATTGTCTCCGACCACTCCTTAGGGGGGCTCCCATACAAATTTTATGGTTTTTTGTATATTTATTCCATACACCTGAGCATATGACCTTTAAGAGAGTGCCGGAGAGGGTTAATATGTATGACCGACCCCCATTACTTTTGCAAAAGGAACATTTTGACCTTTGACACCTATTCCCTCCGACCACTCCTTAGGGGGGCTCCCATACAAATTTTATGGTTTTTGTTTATTTATTCCATACACCTGAGCCTATGACCTTCAAGAGAGTGCCGGAGAGGGTTAATATATATGACCGACCCCAATTACTTTTGTAAAAGCAACATTTTTGCCTTTGACACCTATTCCCTCCGACCACTCCTTAGGGGGGCTCCCATACAAATTTTATGGTTTTTGTTCATTTATTCCATACACCTGAGCATATGACCTTCAAGAGAGTGCCGGAGAGGGTTAATATATATAACCAACCCCAATTACTTTTGTAAAAGCAACATTTTTGCCTTTGACACCTATTCCCTCCGACCACTCCTTAGGGGGGCTCCCATACAAATTTTATGGTTTTTGTTCATTTATTCCATACACCTGAGCATATGACCTTCAAGAGAGTGCCGGAGAGGGTTAATATATATAACCAACCCCAATTACTTTTGCAAAAGGAACATTTTTGCCTTTGACACCTATTCCCTCCGACCACTCCTTAGGGGGGCTCCCATACAAATTTTATGGTTTTTTGTATATTTATTCCATACACCTGAGCATATGACCTTTAAGAGAGTGCCGGAGAGAGTTAATATGTATGACCGACCCCCTTTACTTTTGTAAAAGGAAAATTTTTCCCATGAGAACCTTTATCCTCTGACCACTCCTTAAATGGGCTCCAATACAAAAACGCAATACGAGCTAATTAATTTTGTCATTCTGTTTGTAAGGCCCATAAAGAGGCGTAGGTATAGTAAAGTGTATATATTCTTGATCAGCATCACCACCCAATTCGATTTAGCCATGTCCGTCTGTCTGTCCGTCCGTTCGTATGTAACTTTTAAATGCTTAAAAAGAACAAATTGAGTACTCTCGAGTTGCAAAACATGTCCTGGAACTATCTAGCTCCGCAGTTCCATTTCATTGAATGAAACTCATGCAATTCATCTGTAGCAGATTGTAACATGTCCGCGAACATACATATCTAGCTCCGCTGTTCCATTTCATTGAATGAAAGCATGTTCAAAACGAAATAAACAGAGCATTGCGCGCAACAAGAACGTCGGAATGTCATCTTACCATTTCATATACCAGTTGTTTCGATCTTTTGAAAACATCATATTTGCACTTGTAGTTGATCACAAAATTCGTGCAAACCATAATATGTGTGAAAGAGATCGGTTCCCATTGCTTAATAAAAAAAAATTTCCAAACCGGAACTGTTTGAACATGCTAAAAATGAATGGAAGGAATGATTGGAACTATGGTCGACTGTGAACATAGTGCCGCGAACTATACAGGCTCGGAACAACCCATCTCTACTACAGTGTGGCCGCAAGCATTGCTCGGCACAGATATTTTTTTTCAAATTGACTTGTTTGTGGTACCAATAGATTACTTTCCAAACAATTTTTTGACTAAAAAAAATTCCGCTTCTACACGTGAGAAGTGAAATAGATTTTTTTGTTTGATTACTGCGTGTTGGCTTTTTTGTCATCTATTTCCGCGTAAGAGTTTATACGTGTCCACGGGAATAGTATACTTTCTCTTTCAAATGAACGAATACACGATGTTCGGCCTGTAGAAGACCGCTTTGCGAGCAACATCGGTTCCCTTTGTGCATGATGTGTGCTGGTCAATAAAATAGGATTCAAAATACATTTTTTTTTTGTTCAAATTGTTTGTTCAAATTTTGTAACCTTACCAACTATGATGTATGATAAAAGAACTTGCTTCTTAGTATACAAATAATGTTTAAAATTAAATAAATAAAAAAAAAAAAAAAAAAAAAAAAAATATAAAAATAATATTTTTTCCACTTTCCTTTCCAAATTTTATGTTTTGTACTAAATTCTTTTCATTTCTCCCTCCAGTAATTTTGCAAAATAAATATGCTTTTGAAATGATAGGTGAATATTGTTATATTTTTATGGTAGTGGTGTATGTTGTGCGTACAGCCCTTATCTTAACAATTTTAGCTCTTAATATTGAAAAATGGCGGAGTAATAAATTTTTTTCTGAAAAAAAAACCGTTTTTGCTGAATTTCCATTTACAATATGACCAGTTTTTAGAACGCCATTCATAAATCGACCGATAAAAATCATCTATACTGTTATATAAAAAGGTTCTCTCGGATTTTTATCGTTCAATCACGGGGTGACCGCTGAACCGATTTTAATAATTCTTTCACTATTCAATTGCTATAATAAGCGACCCTGCTACTGGGTACTACGTTTTTGGTAAAACTTTTTATTTTATTATTTAAGAATTCATGCATTTTAATCCATATTGCCATTGTATAAGCAGCACAAAATAACAGCAAACAATAGGTTACGCTCTTTGTTGAGAGAGAGAGGTGACATTCTACAACTCACCGCGCTGCTGGTCTCTTGAGTGGATAGTTGCACTCAGTTAATTTATGCTGCAGTGTTGCCATAAGACCAATATGTATATCGTAGAGGTATGAAAATATGTTTTTATATCATATTTATACTCCCAAGCAACGTTGGGAACGGGTATGCTAGTTATAAATAAAACAATCGTTTAGAAGTCTTAAAACACCCATATGTATTGTACAACTAGGTTTTTCAGCGTGGGATAATGAGTTAACCATGTGGCCGCTAAGGGTTAAGAATAGATTTTATAAGTAAAGCTGCTCCTGCTTAAGTAAAAATAATAGATTTAATTTTTTCAATCATCACTGACTTTTACCCTGACTTCTCTTACTGTTTAGAAGTGTGCAAATTGTAGATCCAAAAGCTTGAAAGGGTCTATAAGAAAAAGGTTTATAAGGGCAACCAACGAGATTATTTTTCCGGAGGCGCACAAAAGGCAAAGTTGGACAAAAATAGAAGGAGTGCTGCAATGATAATGAAATTTGGTGTGCTTGGTTAGTTTGTGCTACTTAAGAAAAATTTCAAAAATTGTTAAAATCGGTCAGTACCTAGGCGTACTTGCCTTATCTTAGGTTAGGTTTTGATGACTCAGTCGGCAGAAGACTCGTACACTTAGGCCAGTGCAGGCCCGTTGTAATACCACATAACCTCTTTTGACCTATGAGAGATATCCCTCCTCAACAAACCAGTTTGGACGGGTTATGAATTTTATTATATGCTTGATTTCCAGGCGTGAGACTTCGGTAAGTCCATTTAAGAAGTGATGGTCCAGAGTTTTCAATCTCCCTTTACTTAGCGCCGGACATTCGCAGAGGAAATGCTTGACATTTTCTGCCTCTTCTTCGCATTTGCACCTTCTGCAGAAATCATTTCATGTAAGTCCCAATCGAAGAGCATCTGTTCAGACTAGGCAGTGACCCGTGAGGATTCCTACTATTTTTGAAAGGTTAACCCTGCTTAATTCAAGTAGTGATTTAGTGTGTTTTAGGTCGTAGCGAGGCCACGTTAGCTTAGATACCCTACATGTGTCAAGGTGTTCCCAACGTACTTGTGCAAAACTCAAGGATTTGTTCTTGCACTGGAGTTTATAGGAAGACATGGGTATAAAATCCTCATTTAAGAGGGTCTTTGAGGTCGTCGCCAGATTATTGCACTCGATATCCCTATGACCGGGTACCCATATGAGGTGAATCCTGAATAACCTTGCCATCTCGTTAAGAGATCTGCGGCACTCAGTGAGAGTTTAGAGTTATCAATATGCGAGTTCAGCGCTTTAAGCGCAGCTTGACTATCTGACATTCTTTCCCCTTAGGTCTCTCTGACCTAAAATCTTAGAGGTTTCATATATAGCCATCATCTCCGCTTGGTAGACACTACAATAGTTTGGGAGTCTAAAGGAAGCTTCTATTTCCAGATCTGGGTAGTAAATTCCTCCCCCTACCTGTTTTTGAAGCTTGGATCCGTCTGTAAAAATTTTAATTCCGTTTGTTTTAAGGGGAGTTTTGTTAACCCAGTCTAGCCGTGAAGGGATGAGACCTTCATAGTTATTTTCAAGATTTAAGCAAGGTACACCGTAATCTGTTTTGTCACGGACCGACGAGTTCAGAATTACCGTGTGACCTCAGCTATTACCTATCCAAGTTCTAGATTATCTTAGTCTGACTCTTAGTATTATTACCTATCCAATTTCCAGATTCTCTTAGTCTGGGGGCTGCTGAGTTAGCACACTCTCTGGCAAAGATATCTAGAGGAGGAAAGTGAAGTATGACATTAAGAGCATTAGTTGGGGTTGTGGATAATGCACCAGTAATACAGAGTCATGCACTTCTTTGAACCTTTGCAAATTTCTGAAGTGCAGTTGCCTTATCAAGGGCCCTCCACCATACCAGTGAACCGTATACAACTATGTGGCGGAGAATTGCCGTATAAATCCAGCGTACTATTTTGGGAGAAAACCCCCATTTTACCTATAGAGTTTTTACAGGCAAATAGAACCTTTTTAACGCTCTCCTTTATGTTATCATTCCAGATAAGTTTCTTATCCAGAATAACTCCTAGGTACTTCGTGCTACCACTAAAGAGTAACCTTGTGCCATTCAGATGCGTTGGTTCTAGGTTGGGGATTTTATATTTCCTAGTGAAAAGGATGAGATCTGTTTTCTCTGGGTGTACGCTTAATCCACAAAAGGACGCCTATCTCGAAAGGATTAAGAGTGCTCTTTCCATGAGTTGACAGAGGGTTTGAGGAAATTTTCCGTTAAAGATGAGAGCAATATCATCGGCATATGCAATAACCTTGTAGCCTTCCCCCTCCATGATGCGCAACAGTCGGTCAACCGTCACGGACCACAGAAGTGGAGACAAGACTCCCCCTTGCGGAGTTCCCCCGCTAACAAACCTACGGGTAGAGGATCCTCCCATTTCTGAGTACACCACCCTGCCCAATAGCATCTGATTGATGAGACTCACGATAAATTCCTCCACCACCAGTTCTGAGAGGGCTGAGGTGTCCGTACAGCGAAGAACGTTCTTGAATGCTCCTGCTATGTCTAGAAAGGCGCGTATACAAGCTCGTATTCTTTGTTCTCAAGTGCTTTTTCGATTGTAGCCACAAGAGAATGGAGAGCTGTTTCTGAAGATCTGCCTTTTATATAGGCATGTTAAGTTTTTTTGAAGCCTTTCGAGTTTCGGTTTAAGTAGAAGTCCAATGAGTCTCTCCAGTATTTTAACTAAAAAGGAGGAAAGACTGATTGGACTAAAGTCATTTGATTTAGTGTGAGAGGACCTACCAACTTTCGGTATAAAGATAACTTTGGTTTCTCTCCAAGCTGTTGGAATATAATTAAGGAGTAGGCAACCTCGGAAAATTGGGTACTTGCCTTGGACCTATATTACATTTTTACATCATTTTGTAAGTGAGGTACATACAAAGGTTAAACGATTTTAATGAAACTCAGTCAGAATGTGAGAAAAAAGTAATAGATGTGTACTGAAAATGGTTGAAATCGGTTAGGCCCTAGAGATACCCCTCTGCCACCAATTAAAGATTAAAGATTTACATGATTTTATATGGGAAGTAAATACAAAGGTTGACGAATCTTAATGAAAATCAGTCGGAATGTTATAAAAGTAGTCTTCCATATGTGTATTAACACTAAACCTACCACGACGGCTCAAATGACCCATTAAAAATTTTTGTATTATTTTTATGTGTTTTAATTTTAATAAATAAACCATTTTTGAATCCTTATTTGAAAAACAAAATTGTTTTATTCATGTATCAAATTGTGGTAAATGATATATTTTTCGTTATACATAGTAGGGAAGAGGGCTGGGTTGTGAACAGGGTTTTGTTTTTGGGCTCTAACTTTTCACAGAATAAAGATATCGAATAATCCAGGATACCGTTGGAAAAGTGAATATACAACGCAAATTTTTTTGGCAGACAGATTAGCGTTTTGATTAAAATTTAACTCTCTCTATTCCCAATTTTCTAAAGACGTGATTTTTGGCTCTTCCAAAGAAGTGGCTGTGTTGTAAACCATCTGAAAAATTCCAAAAAAAGTCGGAAAATACGAAGTAAAACACCAATAATCTTATAATAAATTGGGATTTTATTTATTCAGAAGGCCTCTCAGGAGACAAAACAAGTTATAATGACGCCACTTAGGCTAAAAAATCGTAATGAATGAAAGTTTTTAGTCATAATTTTCTTCATCTTCATCCAAATCGGTGTAGCAATGATTGCATGTGAAATACGAACACCTTTCCATATTGGCGTAATTCAAGTGAATAGGCCGGCCACATGTGTTGCAATCGTTGGTCAGTTCTTTAGGTAAAAACGTCAAACAAATGGTGCAAAAATCTATATCCTCATCAGAGGGTTTTGATGGTTCTTTTGCCTTAGGACACACTTGGATGGTGCTGGTTGTGCCTACTTTTGTGATGCTTTTGACTTTGCTGCTGTTTTTCCCTACTTCTGATCATCAATTTTGTCTGGAGAAGTCAGCTCGCAGCTCTCTATTGCCTTTCGCAAAAGTTTTCGTGGTTGATTTTCAAACACGATGTCTGTGGCTGGCACAAGCAATACATCTGTATACTTTGGGGTAACTGCAAAAATTGAGTCATGCCAAAAGACAAATTTAGCCGTTGAAATATTGGCGATATGTCAATTAGGGAAAGAAAAATGTAATGGTTCACATCACAGCCTGGTTCACAACCCAGCCCTCTCTCCTAATATATACAGGGTTTTCCAATCAGAGATGTTATTGTTATCCCTATTGTGAATCGCTCACTTTTAAAGCTTTTATTCTTTGTCATTTGACAAGTAGAAACTACGCCATTACTAAAAATGGAACGATACACGCTTCAACAACGCATTGAAATTATTAAAATTCACTACAAAAATGGTGAAAATCTTGCACTCACACTTAGCAAAAAATCATCTTGACTGATGAGGCCCATTTCCACCTCAGTGGCTACGTCAACAAGCAAAATTGTCACCTCTGGGGCTCGGAAAACCCAAGAGTTATTGTTGGGAAGCCTCTCTATCCTCAACGTGTGACTGTTTGGTGCGGTTTATGGTCTGGCGGGGTCATTGGACCTTACTTTTTCGAAAATCAGGTTTGATCAGCAGTTACGGTGAATGGATTGCGCTATCGAGAGATGATTAATTATTTTTTATGGTCGGAGTTGGATGGTATTGATCTGGACAACGTTTACTTTCAACAAGACGGCGCCACGTGCCACACAAGCAACGAAACCATTGATCTTTTACGGGAAAAGTTTCCGGACCGTGTTATCTCGAGAGAGGTGATCACAATTGGCCACCGAGATCTTGTGACTTAACACCTTGCGACTTTTTTCTTTGGGGCCACGTGAAAGATAAGGTCTACGCCAACAGCCCAGCATCGATTGAAGACCTCAAAGATGGAATTCGTGAGGCTATCGAGGATATAGGGCAGCCACTTTGCGAATTGGTTATGGAAAATTTCATGAAAAGGATATTGTCCTGTAAGCGCGGTTGTGGTGGCCATTTGGCTGATGTTGTTTTTCTTTATTAACGGCATACCTTCCTCTTTATTATGCAATAATCATCCGATAATTTATCTCAAAAAATGGCATTTTTCTTTGAATACCAAAATAACACCTCTTATTGGAAAACCCTGTGTAACATTTTAAAGACTGGTCACTTGACCCGTTGTGGAGGAATAGGTACACATGAAGTATCTATCACTAAGTAGGCTTAGTGTTAAAAATGGTCGAAATTAGTCAAACCCTAGGGGTACCTCCCTTGGATCTTTATCAATTTTATATTTTGCATGTGAAAAAGCAATTTTGGATCATTTTTCAAAATGAAATTTCACAAAGAATCGGTGAAGTTCGGTTAAATTTTTTTATAGATGAAGCAAGACAACAAAACGTTCTTACGATATTTTTTAATATGAATGTGGCATTCGGTGGAAATTTTTTCAATCCAAATATTGTCCATCCTTCTCAATTACTTTCATTTATTTCACGGCCAGAACCATGATGATTCCTTTATTGTAGAATTCCGGGATTTAATCTTTGAAAAACTGAAGAAGGTGCTTTTCGTAGTTGTCTTTTAGGGCCAATTTTACCGGGTCAACGAAGATGTGTGTAGCCTAGCATCATCATAATGAAATGCAACACATTTCCTGTGGATTCCGGCCTATTTTTTAATTTCTTCAACCGTATTAATTAACAGATATGTAGTAGTGATTCTACTCAATCGTTAGGCCAGGCGGTTGTTTATAATAATGGAAGATACCCTTGTATTCTCACCAAACATACAGCATCACCTTCCTTGACCTTAATCCCGGCCTTGACACCTTCCTTGGAGCTTCAATAGTTTTCGACCAAGACCGGTTCCGAACAACATTATCGCAAGCGATCCACTTTTCTTCACCTGTTAACGCACTTTTCAAAAATGCCTCGATTTTTTTTCTATTTCAACAGAGAATCGCAGATGGAAATTCTATCCATTACATTTTTTGCACTTCGTTCATGAGGCACCCAAACATCGATCTTCTTTTTGAAACCAACTTTATGCAAATGGTTTAAAACTGTTTTGTGGTCCATTTTCAGTCTCTTAGTAATGTCGTGACTGCTCACACAATAGTTTTCTTGAACTTTATCTATAATTTCACAGTTTTTTTTGGTGATAGGTCGACCGGAGCAAAAAGCATCTTTACCTTTAAAATTTCCAGAACCACGTAGACAGCATCCCTCAATCATTTTTAAAACGTTATTAATTTGAAATACTTAAAAAATTTGCAGCACTGTGTAATAGCCACTTAATTTTATAGCAGCCAAAACCCATTTAACTGCATGATATAAATTGAAATGGAATTATTAAATAAAATCATAAAATTCAAGGAAGTTTCTAGTAAATTCACAACTAATTCCACTTAAATCCATTTTTGCCATGAATTAAAAAATTAACATCACTTCGCCAAAATTTGTCATGCGATTAATTCTCAAGACTTCCTAATTTTTTTTTTGTTTAACGCGATCAACAACTATACCATATTCAACAAATAATGTCGGAGTTTTTTGTTTCATGTTTTTATTAAAGCCGAAGCAATTAAATCAACGATCAGCAACAATCGATCGTCACGATATTTTTCAACCACGTATTCAGGTTTCATAACATTTATTGTTTAATTTTTCAATGAAATTGACGAAAAAAAATAACATCTTTTTATTTGCAACTAACAAACAACTCATTCGCTCTCACTCATGCGCTTGAGGCGACGTGCTCTTTCGTAGTTGAAAGTTTGTTTCAAACAGACTGATCGATCAGCTGACGTGCTGAAGAGAGTATGAGACTTAAAATGCACATAGACGCTAAAAACGCGATGTATTGAGTCTAGAAAAAATTATCACTACAAAAAAATAAAAAAAAAAACAAGAACCATAATAAACGTAATCGTTTCGATGCAAGTATACATTATAATTCAATTCAATTAAACAAATTTTAAAAATCTTGTTAATTCGTGAGAAAATTTATGAATATTATCAGCTGTAATTAATTAACAAGGAAATAAGTGAGCAAATTTGATCAAAATGGAGCTTTTTTTAGTCGGTATAAGGGTGTAGGTGTTTCTGAGAGAATACTTAGGAGTACAAAAATCTCTGAAGGTATTAATAAGCTGATAAAATATTAAATTGAGGTGAACAAATTCAAAACATTTGAAAGTTGTTAAACTGAAAAACTGGATTTTAGTTTAAGTAAACAGCTTAAAATATTTAGTATAACTTTAACCCTCGGTAACTCGCGCATCTCTTTTTGGACGCCGGCCCTCACTGGGTGTTTAAGACACCCCATTTTTATTTTAAAGAAAACAACTTGTTTTGAGCTTGAATATTTTTTTTTCTATTAGGAAAGAAATAAAGCAGGAAATTTAAGTCGTGGGATGTGCGGTACAATGATTGTGGATTGAACAAAATTCGAACTTAACCAAATAATTAAATGACATTTTACAAGAATACCGAATTTTTTCTTTGTTGTTTTTCCAAATATTCTGCTCCTTATGATTAATAAACCATTTTCCAATTCAATGGAAATGTGCGGAAGTTATAATGGTACCAAAACCCAACAAGCCTGAAAACGTTGTGACATCTTATCGACCGATTAGTTTACTGGCAATTTTCTCAAAAATATTTAAGAGAATATTTCTACGAAGATTGTTGCCTGTCTTGGAAAAATGCAACATTATTCCTGACTATCAGTTTGGATTTCGGCATAAACATGGAACTCCCGAACAATGCCACCGTATCGTTAATGTAATAAGAGATACTTTGGAACGTAAAAAATATTGCTCAGCGGTGTTCTTGGATGTTCAGCAAGCGTTTGATAAAGTTTGGCACCATGGCATGTACTTTAAACTAAAAAATTGCTTCCTGCACCCTTTTATATGGTATTAAAATCTTATCTACATCAGCGATGCTTCTACGTAAAAATAAATGAATCAATGTCAAATGTATGTGAAATAAAAGCCGGAATACCACAAGGTAGTGTTTTAGGTCCAGTGCTATATACCATTTTCACATCGGATATGCCAACTACTGATGACGTTATTATTGCTACATTTGCAGATGACACAGCTTTAGTAACTTCCAACTTCTCGCCAATAGAAGCCTCTAACATATAACAAAGAGAACTTGGGAATTTGGAAAATTGGTTGAATAGATGGAAAATCAGAATTAACAATGAAAAATCAGCGCATGTTACATTTACATTAAGATGATTGCCCTAAAATTTACCTCAATGGTTCTCCTATACCTCAAGTAAATAGTGTAAAATACCTAGGGATTCATCTTGACAAAAGATTGACATGGAAAGAACATATAAAAGCAAAACGGCTACGCCTAAATATAATAACTAAAAGAATGTTCTGGTTACTGGGTCAAAAATCAGAACTAAGCGTAGAAAATAAAGTTTTACTGTATAAAACAATACTTAAACCTGTATGGACGTATGGAATTCAGTTATGGGGGACAGCTAGTAACTCAAATATTGAGATATTACAACGATATCAATTCAAAACGCAAAGACAAATCGAACAACATTTAGACAATAGTATCGAACAACATCATCCATAATGATCTCAACAATAGTATCGAACAACATCATCCATAATGATCTCAACATTCCAAGAGTTAAAGACGAAATAAACAAATTTAGTTCAAATTATCTTGGAAGACTCAGTAATCATATAAACCCATTAGCCATAGACTTACTCGATGAAAGTGAAGAAATAAAACGACTGAAAAGACACCACATTCTTGACCTACCATTTAGAACATAAACCTTTTGTTTATTGTAATATCCTAAGATTTTTTAATTTTAAATTTACACATGTAAATATATATATACATATATAGTGTATGTACATAGTATAATTGTGATCAGTGGAGCTCAATTTAGAAGTCATTTTTCTTATTATCAAATTCGCTTATTATTGTAAAATAGATTGCAAATATAATGATTAAAAAAAAAAAAAGAAAAAAAAGAAAATTATTAATACCCAGTGAAGCAAGACTATCGTTTTCGAATTCATTTATGAATCTTTGCGGATGGAAACGTTCATTTTCGGCACTCATAAATGCATAGGCGTCCGCAAGAATTTTACAAAGGGGGGAGGGAGGTGGACAAGGGTTTGCATTGGTGAGCACGTACATATATGAAAATGATGATATGAAAATGTAACATACCACCTTGATCAAAAAGTTCCCGGAATTTATTCAGGAAATTAAAAATATAAGATAATAAATACATCAAAATCGATATTTTCCCCTTCAAAGTACTCCCCATCGACTGCAATGCACTTATGCCAGCGCTTGATCCAATCCTCGAAACATTTCTTATATTCGCTTTGCGGTATGACCATTAGAACCATTTTTGATTTTTTCATGATTTCATCTTGGGTGCTGAAACGCTTACCGCGGAGCGGTTTCATGAGTTGACACAATAGGAAAAAGTCACAGGGAGCCAAATCAGGCGACTTCGGTGGTTGTTGAATGGTATTAGTTTCGTTTTTAGCAAAATATTTACAGATAATGATGGCATTGTGCTATTGTGCGGTATCGTGGTGCAACATCCACGAGTTGTTTCCACACAAAAACGGTTTTTTTTGGTGAATTTCTTCACGAAAACGTCTCATAACGTCCAAATAATACTCCTTGTTGACTGTTTGGCCTTGTGGAAGGAATTTATGATACACAACAACCTTATAATCCATGAAAACTGTGAGCATCGCCTCCTTTTTCGCCTAAAAACGATGTGGTTTTTTCGGTCATGGCTCATTCGGTGCATGCCGTTCACTCGCTTGAGATCTGGATTGCGTGTCATACTCACAAATCCACGTCTCTCCCCAGTAATGATCCGTTTGATGAATGTTGGATCAGATTCGACCTTGGAAATCATATATTTTGCGACGTCAACGCGATCCCTTTTTTGCATGATATTCAGGTCTTTCGGCACCAGCTTTGCACCGACACGTCTGAGGCCCAAATCATTTACCAAAATGCCCAACTCCTCTGCCATCTCTCTAAAGGTCAATTTGCGATCTATGGTCATCGATGGCCTGCTTCTCCGTTCATCATAGTTTACGGACTCACGGCCACTTCTGAAACATTCGTGCTACTGTTAAACGACTGTTTTCTTCAAAATATCGTTGCCGAAACACTTTTCGTACATTTGCAATGTCACACCATTAAAACCATTTTTAACGCAAAATTTAATAAAAACTTGTTGTTGTGAATTCAATTCCATTTTTAAACTTGTAGAATATCGATAACACGCACAATCGCAGATGAACTCAATACGGCGTCACTTTTTCAAATGTCAAGCTATCAAGCTGAAAATTTCATAGAATGTCAATGACAGATGTGAACGCCTCAAAAAGAGAACTAAAATTAGGTGACTGAGAGCGCCACTCGGTGGTGACTCCGGGAACTTTTTATATTTCTTATGAACAAAGTGGTATACACATAGGAAATAAATAAAATTAATATATAAAAAATATATGAAATTTTTCCAGGCTCCCCTGCCCCCCCAACTCCCCTGTGGACACCATAGAAAAGTTATTTTTCGACACTCGGAAATGAATTTTTTTTAATCAATTACTGGACAAAAATGCCTCACAGAAACGAACCTTTTTTCTTCGAAAATGAGTTAAAAAATTAACCATAGAAAAGTAGCAGTACACCCATCTCATTCTTATGAGGAGAATCAATTCGCACTGGTAAAAAAGTTTATAGACGTTTGTACTACGTTGTACTGACGTACTATTAGAACTCTTTTGACTCCTTTTTGAACTCATTTTGGAAAATAAAAAAAGTATTATTTATGATTTATTTCTGAACCCATTTGAACAAAAATGTTTCATTTACCAGGAATCTTTACCTTCTAAAATGATAAAAATTCATTTTTTTTGACTCAAAATAAGTCTTTTTTAATTTCGCAAGAGAAGTACAGTTTTTATTTATGGGAAAAATTTTCAAGAATTAAATCTTCTATAGCAAGCACTTTTTAGCGATAAAATAAAAAATCAAGTATAATTCTTGGGCCCTTGTTTGTGTTGCTTAATTTCACGGAATATTTCTTATTTTTCTAAGTGTCTCAAGTGGTACAGTGGCAAGAATTGAAAAAAAAAATTCTTCTTTATAAAGCGTGATCTCTATATTTGTTCCCGAAATAAAAGGTTATCTATTTTAAAAAAGCAAGTTAAGTTTAAACCTATTAGTACTGGATGAAATTACAAACACAAAGTGCTAAACACACATTCTTTATGAAGAAAAGTGACAAGCAAGTGACACTTTATGTTTATAAGTATAGCTTATTTGAGAGGGATTTAACTAATTTGTTTGTTTTTTTGGTTTTCTGCAGCTTAAAACACAAGAAACCTCGATTTTTAATAAAAAAAATTGTATGCCAGGAAAACAGCGCAAATCACAATGAGTCTCAAAGACTCAATGTAGTACTAATGGGGTTAAGCAAAAAAAAAAAAAAAAAAAAAAAATACACTAAAATTAAAATTTCGATAAAATTTTTATTTCGTTATAATGTTTGGATTATTTGCCATTATTCGTCAAATGCAATATCATTCAAATATCCTCTAGGGGAGTTTTTGCAGAACTCAATAATTTTGAATTAATTTTTGATGATTTTTATGCACAACTCGGACACTAGCTCGGCCAGGACTTCACAAATGTTGGTTTTTAACTCTTTGCGACCGTATGTCTGCTCTCAGCCACCAAAGTGTTTTTACCGATCCAGTCGTATGTCTGCTCCCAGCCATCAAAGCTTTTTTTTTTGCCATTCCAGTCGTATGTCTGCTCTCAGACACCAAAGTGTTTTTACCGTTCCAGTCGTATGCCTGCTCTCAATCGATAAGCTTCTGAAATTCGTTGAATTCGAATGATATTTTATAAATTGTGCTTAAGTGATGGAACATCTTCATAAACAGGAAGTCTATCATCCTCAGATAAAGAGGAAAGGCTTAATGGCGACCTACATATATTGCGGCACTGTGAAGATGTAAAAAGTAAAGATTATTCTGTATGTTCAAACAGAAAAATTTTAGGCGGAAGACGCCAAACTAATTTAATTTGTGACACATGTTCTCGAAAACCAGGGCTCCATACTGGAGACTGCTTTGAAAGATACCAAACGGTGAAGAACTATAAAATATAATTTTTACTTAAAATTAAACATATATCGCTCATTCAAAAAAAAAATGTTACATCTGTTAAATAATTACAATTCAATTATTTTGAAGATAACCAAGAGCCAACTGGTCAGAATGGATGCCAGATTCGTGTTCAGCGGGTCAAAATACATGGGAATATGTGGACTTACCTTCTCGCACTCAAACTTTTTTTTTGTGTGTCGGTTTAATAGAAATTATTCATGAAAAAAGTCCAAATGCCTTACAATTTGTGTCCCGATGCCAGACGAGATAAATAGGTGATATTTTTTCATTGAACTGACCTATAAAGATTGTAAAGCTATTTAAGAAGGGGGGGATTGTAAGCTATTTTTACACAAAATTCGTGGAATTACTTTTATTTGTGCATGTAACCAAAACGCAGAGATTTGTGTTACAAAATGTCATCTCATAAAAAACATAATTCTCCGTGTCCCGATTCCTGTTGTTTTTTAAATGCATAGTTCTAAAAAACTCTTGCATATTTAGTATTAATACGAATGTATTTGGTAAGGACATAATTAGTTCTATTTTCTATTCTTTTTGCTAAAATTTGTGTGGCTTTTAGCCTCATCTTGTTGAAACCACATTTTGTCCAGATCCATATCTGCAATTTCAGCAAAAAAAAGAAATTTGTTTACTCACGGCCATACCGCTTAGAATTGAATGTAACGGTTGCTCCTTGATCGTTTCTAAATAAAAATATGGACCAATGAAACCAACAGATTACAATGCACACCATAGAGCCACTTTTTGCGGATGCAATGGCTTCTCCACAATCGTTTTTGGATTTCCAGAGCCCAATTCGCGGCAATTCTGTTTTATCACGTATCCAACTAGCGTTAAATGGACTGAGAAAAGTTTGATTGGAAACATTTAACAAATATCAACAATTTAACAATTTTAATGCATTGTTCAGTGGTAAAACGTTAAATATTATTTCCATAGATGGTAAACCTTGAACTATGCAAAAACCAGTTTGCATGAATGAACTTTTGATTGCTGGCAAATACCAGGGTTGCACTTTTTGAAATCTGAAATGGAGAACAATTTATTAAACACAGCTGTAGTAGGAATTTTAACTTCGACCAAACCGAAAATAAAGAAATTTTATAAAACAGAAAGTATTGTCAGAATATAAGTTAAGTAAGTCAGAATGAGTTAAGGCTATGCCTAAAAGTATCTTACGATCTATTTTAACCTTGACACAGGGTGCATCGAAGCAGATAAAAACTCAGTTACTAATTTAAGCGTTCTCTCTGTCAAAAATAAATTCCGGGTAACGTTCTCGGCATATTTGGCAGTATAAGTAGAACCTTAGTAGCTTGAGTGGATCACAGTGTAAAGTCATGCAAAGAATACTGATGAATTAGTTGGAGCAGCCAACGAAACTCTGCTGTGTGATTTGCTCTCTACAGAGACGCTGTTGTTGTTTGTTGTTGCCATTTTTGTCTTCCTGTTGTCTTGTTGTCAACATACTTGGTCTAAAGCTCAAATTTGTTTTCAATATAATATAAGTCAACATTAAGAAAAAAACATTTCTGATATTTTTGAAAAATGTCCAAACTCAAAAATCTATAAATGTCAAAATGTTTTTTTTTTTTAATTTGTACATATACTTGGACATATTCTAAGCACTTTTTGTTTAATCAAATTTTTTCCTTAAGTGGCTAAGTTTTTAATAACAAATCGTTTAAGTTTGAACATTAATGGCCTAATTCTGTATCCCTATCCGAACACTCGTCTCGTGCAAAACACTGCTCGTTCGTGATTTTGAAATTTCAAATTCGAACAGATAACAGCTGACGAGCTGGCGAACGATGCCGTAAAACAGTAACATTTTTCAAATTTGTATCTCTAACGATCAACCAAATGACGAATTGAAACGTCAAAATCACACGAATACTTTTATGCTATCGTTGTGATATGTTGGAGTTCTTATGAAGCAGCTAGAGGGTAAATTGGATTTAGGAATATACGCCCTAAAAGTTGGGAGCTTGTAGGGCATCTGTCGATGAGTTGTGCAAGAACTTTCTCAGGGTCTGCTAGCTCTAGAATATTTCTTAAGCCTCGCATTCACCACATGTGCATTCACAACTCACATCCATATCAACTCACATCAACTTGCTCAAAATACAAAAAAAAAAAACAAAAACAATATCTGCATGCATTTTATTTAAAGCACTTATCACTTCAATCAAACAATCACATAAAACTTCTTTAACATCTAAAAACATATTTGCTTGCAATAACAACAATAAATATATTTTTGAAATCACATTGATTCAATAAAAAAAAACATGTCAAATATTTATAAACAACTCAAAAAAAAAACATTGCCAACAAACGAAAAAAAGCCCAAAAACTTTAGAAATCTTTACAGAAAATTAAAAAAATAACAGAAAACTTATATATTGGTTGATATGGCAGTGCTAAATTTGACAACTTATTGTGTATAACAGTTTCAATGACGTAAGAAATTTCAGCTTGCCGTAAGGGTTGGCGAGCAAGTTCGTTAGAGATACAGATTTCAATTAGAACACAACATCGTTCGCCAAGCACTCGTTAGTTGAGTCGCTCGTTAGGGATACAGAATTAGGCCATAAATATTTTTTGGACCCACTTTTGCTGATAAAGATAACCTTTTTAGAAAAATTTACACTTTACAAAATAGTTTCAGGTAAGTAATTTTTGTCCAAAAAAGTGGCTTGATAAAGAACGGCTATATATAATTATTTTATCTTTAATTAATATTTTTGCAGCAATTACTACTATTTTTCGAATGCAACAATACATAAATTAACCAATACATTTTGGTTAGACACATAGAAACTATTATTTTAAATTTTGAGAACAGTCTGCTAAAAACCTTAAATTCCGGAAGTTTTAGTTAAAAAAAAAAAAAAAAAAAACCAAAAATTATAACAAAACTGGGAATAGCGATCGATCATGTGTAAAACAAACCTCAAATAAAAAATTTAAGCTACACAAAAAATATGGTGTACAACCATGGTTTTTATCTTACAATGAACAAACCATCAAATCAATAAAAAAACGGAACAAATTTAATTAAAACTTCAATTGGCTTAATTTCATAAAACTAATCCACATGAAATGTTAACAAAAACAATAACAACAACAAACAATATTATGTGTATACAATATCAATATAGAAAAAAAAAATCCATAAACAAACAATTTCAATTACAGCAACAAAGGGAACAACACAAAATAAAAAAAAAAACAACAACAAACACTGCAAAATAAAAAAAAAAACAAAAATCAACAACATTCCACCATAAAGAAAAATCTCGCAAAATCCATTCGAGCGTGTTAGTGTTTAAAAAGTAGGAGCAAAAAAAAGTAGGACTGGCACATCAAATATAAGGGTGCCCAAGTAACGAAGTTAGCAGTAGTTGCTAGATAAAAGTTTAAAGGCTTCAAAAGGAGCAAATATTTCTAATATAAATATAATAATATTTTGAAAGCTTTATTTACAACTTTTTAGGGTTTTTTTAAAATTCTTAAGGAAAATACTACTATTTTTACTACATTTTGACAGCTATTCGTAGTATTAAAACAATTTTTGCAAATTTGATAGATATTTTCAATACTTTTTATACATCCCCATCTATTTTTCACATCAACAAGATGCTGCTCCAATTTAGTGCTCTTTGACTGCATTGGCAACCCTGCAAAAACCTGCGATTGTAGTTTTAATACAAAAAAAAAAAACATCTCTGAAAACTTTGTCAACAAACAGCATTAAATAAGTTGCTTTACCGCGATGCTTCTTTGGTTTTTTTTTTTTGCGAATTCCACACGTGCAACTCCCATAACAGCAACGCCAACTATTTGAGTTTTTATTTTTTTTTTTCTTATTTTATTTTTGTGGGCTGATACTGTCCGACTTAGCTAAGACCAAAAACAAAAATCGGACAAATATTCGCCACGTACACGATGGACAAATAATAGAGGCGTGTTCAGCGCGCAAGCCAGCAACTGTGCTCAATTGATTTAGTAGCATGTAGCTTGTTGATGTTGTTGTTGTTGTTGTTGTTGTTGTTATTATAGATGCCGTTTCTATTACTTTTGTTGTTGTAGTTGCTTTTGCCTTAGCTATGTTTATTCAATACAATTTGTTTTTTTTTTGTTAAATTTTTGGTAGAGTTCAACCAAGCGTAGTGGCAACATTTTGCAGTGTTGCATTTTTTACAAGTATCCGGAATTTACACGAGTGCAACATTTTTGCAACCAAATTTAGTTAAGCGTTAGAAAGCTAAGAACACAATGTTTAATGAGAAGGCTGTTGATGACACAACAAATGTCATCAAGCGAATGGTCATAAAGTGTAGAAAAGAAAAATTCATTAGACTGTAGGGTGGAGCAATCTAGTTACAATTGAAATTTTTAAAGGAAGTTACAAGTCATGATTTGTATCCGTGGGAAGGGGGGTGGGGTTATTCATTTATTCACTCAGTTTTTTCTGTTGTTCATTGTCCTTGGGTTCCGATTTGCTCAAATAGTGAATTCTTCGTTACCCAACCCAACAAAGAAAACATAAAAAATTTGGGAAGAAATATTTGTATTTCGCTACAAATTCTCCTTTAAGCTCGATACACTTTTCCCAGCGATATCCAATAGCTTCGATATCCTCTTTATAGTGAGAATCGTCCTACAAAGTCTCCATTTTGCTCTTTACGCTTTTCCCAGCGATGCTCAATAGCTTCAATGCCCTGTTTATAGTCGAGTTCCTCACGATAGTTATCAACCGCAAACTCCATCTTTTCATTGTTGCCAAATCATTTGCCACCGAGCAATTTTTTCAAGCTTGGAAACAGAAAATAACCCGGTGGAGCTAAACCTGTCGAAAGGAGTGCCTAAGCAAGCAACTGGAACTTTAACTCATTGATTTGGGCTTTCGCGAAACCGAATGTATGAACTGGTGCAT